>OY740767.1:37625383-38232974 GCA_963513935.1 Aphrophora alni
TTAAATAGTTTCAATTATCATATTAACTAACAGTTCATTTTTAAATTACTACATAATTAAAAAAGAAAATAATCTGATCACATTGTAGCACAACCTAACCAAGTCATTTATTTAAGTTAATATGGTGTAAAACCTGCAAAATAGTTATGTTTCCATTTTTAATAAATCGTAATTATAAATAATGATAATTGTTTAATAAATAAAACACTTATTTTTTAGCAAACCACAAATTTATTGAAACTTGCAGACCATGGTTTTGCTAGTTACTGCATTGTCAATGTATTTTACAAAAATAAGGAAAAAGGTACAGTACACATTACAAACAATAGATGAGTAATTAACCCCATACAATAGCCCCATTGTAACCTAAATTGGAATGTAGAGAGGAGGGGACAAAGGACTATGACCTGGCTAAAGGTTTGAGGCGTGGGGGGGGGGGGTTATTTAATTCTAATTGTTCATTTAAAACTAACATTTTTATCCTTAACTATTGTATTAATTTCTAAAAATTCTAGAAGTTTTAATTTTTTTAGATTTATTAGATATATGTAACATATCAAACTTTATGTTAGAATGAAAATCTGGAACATTATGTGTTTTTAATTTATTAGCAAAACTAGAATCATCATGACCTAGCCTCCAGCTTCTATCCCCTAATCTAATTTTATAATTTCTCCATGGTCGGCAAGTTTCAATAAATTTGTGGTTTACTAAAAAATAAAAGTGTTTTATTTATTAAAATGGAATACCACCAAGTACCTTAGCATAAGTAGATAATTGTTTAATATCTCAGCTGATCAACTCATGAAATTTTTAGTTTATATTAATTTAGAAGATGCCATAATTAATTAAATTGGTTACAAATGTGTTTAACTAGTAAATCCAATTTAGATAGAATATAAAATTGACCATATGTCATGTAATCTGTAATTAATATAAGACTTATTAGAAAAGCGTGTTCCAAGTACGGCCTAGATACACAAGTTTGTGTAGTACAACAAAGTTAACTTCACGCAAGTCTCGTACAGGTTGAGGAAATGAGGGGTAAATAGGCTACTAGTAGATATGTCATGTGTGAAGGAAAATTGATGTCTTTCATAACCTAATACAGTATACAGTCAAAATTTAATTGAGAATTACATTTTAACTGAAATAATAAAACAATCACATACCTGCAATGATATTAAGAATGGCAACACATTAAAGATAAATAAAACTATAACGCTTTCATTTCACTCACTCCAACGGCTCAATTCCACTAATACAGTCAGAGTTATCTGTAGTTTCCGAAGAAGTAGTTTTACTATCACTTTCATTGCTACTTGTCCAAGCTTATAATTAGTTCTTTCATTTGAAAATCAATTATTCTGTCTAATGTAAAATAATTATCTTCACATTTTTTTTTTTTTTTTTTTTTTGCTTACAACAATTCTTCCAGTCTTCTACAGTCAAATCTGAAAACTTTTGTTCCACTAATTGTTGAACTACACTAATATTGTTATTTACATTAGAAGCCACTACTGCATTTTTGACTCGTGGACAAATAAGTTCAATCGGGTTTAGTTCTGGGTGATAAAGGAGGTAGTCTCACACCAGAAGGACTGTATTTTATAAATGATTATCGAAAAGATATTCTTCATACCTGGCCTTATTTTATAATATTAAATTATAAAGTTCAGGTTTATACATTTCACTACTACAAGTGTAGTAGTGAAATAACTATTTTTATTTCTTAACCGTTCTAACATTACTGCTTTTTGCTGTTTGAATTTGGACAGTGATTTAATTTTTTGTTATGATACGATCCATTGCCTACGACAAAACCGACCATGGTTTTAAATTAGGTATTAAATGATTTTCAAGCCACTTTTCATAATTTTCAGTATTAAAATTCTTCTATTATCATCAGTTTTTCTCCACCGGACACCCATATATCAAAGAATTTTGCGCTTGGTTTCAGTTGTAAAATTAAATTCAAATTCTGGGTGTTGATGATTTTAAACACAGTAGTTTGTTATATTTTAAATAGAAATTATGAACTATATTTTGCAGCCGCTTTTCTGAAAGTTATCAATATTTACTTAGTTAATTAACCGTCTTCGGGTTTTTCCAGGTGTTGAAAAAGTCTGATTTTGTCCACATTTGTTGAATTCTGTTATTACTTTTTTTTACCGTACTTAATGGTATTCCACATAAGTCAGCAACTCTGTGTTTAACATCATTCTTTGACATTTCCAGATTTTCTTCTACAATCTTTTTAAAGATATTAACAATAATACATTTACTTTAACTTCGTAATGATACTCCCTGGCCTAGTCGTATAATTGATCTAGGTTAAGACATTTTAAACAAACCTAGAATATAACAAAAGACTACAAACTATTTTGACTATAATACAAAGATCAGATGCAACTTTTGTGATATAGAACAAGTCAGTCATGCGTTTCTCTCCTAAATTATACCATGTGACTCTTCCTAAGTTATACCATTAGGCTCCCGACAGTCATGTCAACTATACACAAACTCGACAACTGAGCATCTCAATATTACTCAAAGTTAACTTTGTCCTACTATACCTAGTTTGGGAAGCTCACAGTTGGCCCTTAAAACTGCCTTGTTTGCCTAAAAGTTCAGGTGGGGCTGTTCATACACAAAACTACCCAAATTGTGTTGAGTTGTGCTACACAAAATGAAGAGTTGTGCATTTCAAAATTTGGATTTTTTGTTGTCTTTCGATTTAGATGTAATGTAATGAGAAGAAAAGCCTATAAGCCTATTGTTAAATTAGTTAAATCTGGATTTCTAGAATGGTCTGCAAAAATGTGATTGGAGAATTTAATACATATACACACAGCATTCCTTTGAAAAATTTCTTTTGGAACTCTGACATTTAAGTACATATTCCCCCTATATCTCATGAATTTTTCTATATTAATACTATGTAAAATTTTAATTATTATTAATAAGTACTATATTAGTTTATAGTGTAAATTATTTATTCCATGGACTTGTTGTTGCAGGTACTGCTGATAATTTGGTAACAACTATAGAAGCTGATTCATCATCAGAACTTAAATCACCTATTTCACTTGTACACGAATTAGCTTTGAAACGGAATTTAAATGTTAATTTTGACGTCATGAGTGAAAAAGGCCCCCCACACATGAGGACCTTTATCACAAGATGCACTGTTGGTGATAAATTTGAATCCATAGGCGAAGGAAATGGGAAAAAGGTAAATAAGTTTATTGTGTACATATCAGCTGATGATTTATTTTATAAAATGGTTAACAATCTAGTCAAACCCATGAAGTAAATTTATTAGTAGTATACTGGATTATAAAGAAATAAGATGGACTTCTTTTATAATTCTATCTACAAAAAGACTACCATATGCTTACCAAATATCAAGTCATTAACTCCCTTATGCCTCTAATTAATTTACACACAGCTGTTCTTTATTTCCATACTAGATTAGTACTTGTTTTTTAATCCATGCAACCAAAGTGTAAAAACCTAATATTTTATATATCGTGTTTTACTTCATTCTAGGTTTTAAGTTTTTTTTTTTTTTTTTTTTTTTTTTTTTTTTTTTTTTTTTTTTTTTTTTATATCGGAAAAATGTTTTATATTAAATAAAACAAATTTGATTTTATAAATATTAAATGAATATTTATTTATTTTAAATTGTCCAACACATTTATTCCAATATTTTTTTTTAATATTACAAAATAGAATATCTACATATATTAAAAAATATGTTTACATACAGACATACTTATCAGTTAGTATTTCTACGCTATAAATAAACGAAATAGTGCTGTGCCCAATAACGGGTAACAGCTAACCATCAACGTTGACCATCGTTAACACTCAACGAAGTTGACGAAGAAGTGCATTAACATCTAACGTTGATCAACTGCTTGCAGGCGAGAAATGGTTGTGGTTAATGATATGGTACCCTGTAGTGATAGTTTATTTATAACCTGAATTAAGGTATCATTTAAGGCTGGGAGCACCGAAACTCTGAACCGCATCGTAGTCGTGCTGAGCTTGTTTTTTTTTAAATGCAATCCAAACACCATAAAAATAAATAATGCTATTAGTGTTATTCAATCTCAGGAGAACAAAGTGGTTGATTCGATTTTGCTTTAATATACTAGATAGTAAAGAAAAAATACCCCAACTATTGTGTACAGTGAAGATATAATATCAAGTGGCTTTTAACAAAATATATGCGTAATTTTTCTGTCAATAACAATTTTCTACTAGCATTTCCTAATGTTGCTACTATAATGAACTACAATAAAGACAACACCGTAAAGGTGTTTGGAGGGAAGAGCTGAGAAAATGGATGGGATTCGTATGGGAGAGGGTTAAAGATAAATAGTATGAATAAAATTTCTAGTATAGATATTATTCACTAGAATATTAGTGAAAACATTATTGTTTCAAAGAAAAGAACTTATAAAATAAGGCAACATGTTTTCTAATTAGAAAAAATTTAAAAGCATCAAAACGTCAAAAAAGTCTGGTAGACCATCAATTCATCTTTTCCCTGTATAAACACTGATGTAAATAAATTCTAGTAATAAATAGTAATATTTATCTATTTTTTATAGATAGGAGACACAGGTTTACCTTGGAATGTGGTCCTTGGTATTAACTAATAGTACACAAGTAAGAAAACGCACACAAAAAACTCTATAGTTCTGAAATATTTCGTAAACACAGAATTACTACTGATTGAGAAAATGAACAGTGTTTACGAAATATTTCAGAACTTTAGTGTGTTCTAGTGTACTATTATGTAATACATTATTATGTAAGCTTGTGTCTCCAAGCCATACAAAATCTAAGCTTGTGGCTATGTGGCTAAAAAAGTTTAAGGCTATGTGGCCTATTAAACTCTAACCTATATATCTATTTTGTAAGTTTTATTTAATCCAGCTTTGTTTTTCTAGCTTTCTAAAAAAAGAGCAGCTGAAAAAATGTTGGAGAAGCTACGAACATTGCCGCCAACAACAACAGTAACAGCAGCTGGCTGTACAGGATCAATGCCTCGAATGAAACGGAAAACAAATCCTGCTAAAAAGAAATCTAGAAACTTAATTAAAGTAATCAACCCCAACAATCAGGTAAACATGGTTTTTAAGTTAAATATATCTTTTTATTGACAAATTTATTTTGGAAATGTTACTGTCATATGGCAAAGTTGAGATTCATCAAATGAGCACTGACCAAAATTCTTCAGAATAAGTTTTAAGTATTCAGCTACCTCCTTAAGTTAATAAGTTTTAAGTTACCTCCTTTTTTTTTCAAATTAAAAAAAAAAAAAAAAATGGAGTAGTTAATTAAAGCATAGATAATAGTTCACCAAGAAAATCAGTTCATAAATTTCAACATTTTGTTAGAAATAATCTCTCAATCTTAGGTACTACAATTATTTATTTTATGCTGCTTGAAAATCTGCACCTAATTTTCTAAGTATACAAATTAAGAGAGTTTTTTCTAAATCCTAGTTTTGAAATTGAAAAACTCTTTATTTAATTTTATCTTGAAAATTTTTTACTGCTATTTTGATCTCGAAAAACTCTCTTCCCTAATTTAGTCTCAGCAAACTCTTGCACACAGTTATCTTAAATTTTTAAACTCATTGTAGTCCAAGTCTTATATAAAATTCCGGATTATCATGGTATATAAATTTCATTAAAAGAAATTCATGTCTTATGCCAGTTTATCAAGTTTTTATATATATTCTTAAATTAATCATCGTGTAGAAATACTAATTCTTGGTTGCTTAAGTATGTAATATACAAAGAGTGGATATTGATTGAAGATTAATTCAGAATTGCTGTATGGATTATTTGTAGTAGCCTATAAATGTTTTTAAAATTTTGGATTTTAAAATTTTTAAACTTTCTTTACAATATTTTATAGTTTCCTTATGAAAAGTGTTTGGGCTTTTAGAATTTATTTAAATTTTACAAAAATTGGAACAAATACAACTTTGGCTGACTCTGCAACCAAAAATTGTTGTTGCAAAAGAGTTTCAGTTCCTGAGTTCAGGGTTTTATTTCTAGATTTATATAATATCATATATATCTTTATAGAAATAATTCAAATAATATTTCTAAATTTATTGTCTTTTAGGACACCAATAAACAGGATGAAAATGATACACCTGATGAATTGAATCCAATTTCAAGATTAATACAAATTCAGCAAGCAAAAAAGGAAAAAGAACCTGTTTACATTCTGATGGAAGAACGAGGTCAGCCGAGGAGAAGAGAGTTCTCAATGGAGGTATTGACAAAGTATTTCATTTTCTTAAATTTTTTAGATGTTTGGTCAAATTAGAATGTGTGAACAAAATGTAATCAAATCAAGAACCTTACAACTATCTGAAAAAAATATGGGTGGTTTTGTAGAGTATACCACAACTAACTATCCACTAACGTTCTCATACAGAAAAATGGCCATGGGAAAAAAAATTAAAAAAAGAAGTATTTATGAAATGTTATTTCATGGACACTGTCTTTATAAAGCACAAATTTTTAGTGAAATGTTTAAGTGTATAACATTCATGGTTCATTTTGCTGGGTTTTGTTAAATTTTTTTTTTACACGTGCTCGTTATATTAAATTGAATCAAAACTCTTCATATTTCACCAATATTGATTGAAATGTATAACAGATTCTTATACATTTGCCCTATGAACCTGTTTGTTTTCAATTAAAAATTCACTGTGAGCCTTCTGTAGTTATGTCAATGTATTGGTGTACATTCATTATTTAAAATCTAGTGTACATTAAAAAATAAGTTTTGTTCCATACTGTACAGTATTTTTTCGAGTTGAAAGGTTTATCCTTATGTTTCTGATAAAAGGTACAGTATTTCTTTTCTAACGTCTTGGAGCTGTATTCGCTGTATGAATTACAATTCAGGGATCGATCATACATGGTACCCTCCGTTAATCCCTGTACTGAAAAAGTCCTGAACGTGTCGGATTATCGAAAGTCTACTGTAATAATGTATCAGTTAGACTAAACATGTTTTTATTTTCCCAACTCTATTAGCCTTACAAGATGTTGGCAGACTCGCTCGGGGTTAGCCTTGTGCAGGGAGTTGTTTGAATTGACAACCGCATGCAACTCTTGCTCTCCTATTGTCCTATTGGCTATTGAACTTGTTTCGTGGCGCATAATATCGTACAAATTCGATTTTAGCATTCCAGTAACTACTTACATAAATAATTTATAAAAATTAGGCATGAAACAAATTTGCAAATAATTTTAAAAAAGTAATCTGCTTTGTAGAGTGAGAGAGTGAGCCTGATTATGAGAAATAGTGTGTGAGTGAATGTGAGTAAATGTATAAGTGAGTAAGTGAGTGGTGAGTGTATGTATATTGTTTGTAGGATGTAGGAAACAGTGAGATTTACAAGTATGCATGCCACCAAACGGTGAAGCGTTTCCTAAGGGGAAACCCCCATTTTATTCATACTATTATTTCAGCATATAAATCACTTTTGGACCTCATAGAATATGTTACATAATTTTTTTCAAAAACTCATTTGAACTAGTATTATACATTCACACTGTGACATCCCTAGTTGAAATATTTACCACTAGAGCTGTGCTGTAGTCATACATCGCACCGCTTTGCACAATAATACACAAGTAATCAGTGAGACAAGCAAACTGTGCCTTATCTTTAATTCTATTGTAACTATTACCCGTTTTTACTTGATGATTTCACTCCCCTACAATGTTCATATTACAAGGAATACAGGACGTTTGGTGTCATATGATTTATGTTTTTATTTGTCAATTAAATTGTTGACTTTTCTTGGTTTGCTCAACTCGAATTAAAATGTTTTAAACTTACTTTTTGAGTAAAATAAATACAATAAATGGTGCATGAATTTTTTTTCTCACTCCATCCTTAAAACTTAATAAATATGTGAATAATTTTTTGCACTCTGATTTTTCCGAGCACCTTAATTGAATGAAACTGCAGAAGAATTTTGGTGCCAACCGCTATCATAACGGAGAAATGAGTTAGCAAACCTGTACAGCAAACCAACGGTCCATGTTGGTTTCTTCAAGGTCAGGTCGTCTACTGGCTCCTCCCTCAATGGACTTGAGTTGTGGCTGCTTGTATAGTTTTTAGATTAAACGAGACAAGTTCAGAAAGGTGGAGGAGTAAAATGTTGATTTATTGATGTATTTTTTTTAAAAAAGTGGGTACCATGACACTGAAGGCACACTTATGTGATGGAATGAAAAAGTGATATTTATTTTCATTTAATGTGTTGTATTTGAAGTTTTCTGGAAACAATAGAACTTTATTTTTGTTTTGACTGTGATTGGATATTTATTTTTACAGGTAACGGTAGGGGAATATTCCTTTATTGGAACAGGACCTAATAAAAAAATTGCTAAAAGAAATGCAGCAGAAGGACTCTTACATCTTATGGGCTACTCAAGTTCATCAGGAAAACAGAGATTATCTTCTGTAGAAGTAAACAGGAAGGTAGGTTATAGGTAATTTCATTATGAGAACATGCTACATTTGTAATGGTTTAACCACCAAAATTATTGTAAAAATAGTTTCTCAATATAATTTTTAATGGCAAGCTTTAAAGAGAGAAAGTTTTCCATGCTAATTTTTTCTCAATCAAATATCTTATGCATTTTATTTTTATTTTCTCATGTACAAGTAATATAGAAAAAGTTAGACAATTTTGAACAAAATGGATTTTTAGATTTTAGCAGATATCTTTATTATGGTTTCCCCAAGTCCAAAACATAATTTGGTTATAAATTATCTTACCTGAGTGAACTAACATATATGCACCAAAATTACTAGATATATAATAACAATTTGAATACTGAATCAGACGATAAAACACTATGGCTTAATTAGAAACAAGCTTATATAAAAACTTGGCCAAACCAAGGCAATGAGGCATGGAGTTTTAAGAACCAGTTATTTTAAATTTATAAATGTCTTATGAGTCACACTCACATTTTGTAATTATTAAATAACAAGTTCTGTTCCTCCTAAGTCTTTGGTCAATTTACTCACTATAACACAACAATGAAACAACACTAAAAAATTACTGGCAACGGTCGTCATATAGAACAAGGACAAAGGAAAAAACACAAATCAAAACTGTGTAACGTTTTGTGAAGGTAAAAAAACAATTTGCTTTGTCAGAAACTTATTTATATGATTTGCCATTCTTTGGTCAAAGGTTCTTATGCTGTAAGAATTTCACCCCATCTAAAATGTTCTTCAGATCAAAAAATCAAAGATATCTCCAGAATTGCCACATGTGAAATGAAATGTATGCTCCAAACATCAAGCTACACAAAATGGGGCCACAAAAGAAATGAAGATGAAAGAACTGAATTTTTTCTTCTTGTTTAAAGACGGAAAACCCTTCGGTCACATCTCCTTATGAAAAAAGAAGAAAAGTGCATAAAATACTGTAATAGCATCAGGGTCAAAAGAGAACAAGAGTTGGTCAAGAGATACCTGATAGGAAAGATGAAGTGAGAATGGAAGGAAAATTAGGCAAAAAAGTGATGATGAAACGGTTGACTATCACTTGCCTAGTAAGATCACAGATGAACCTATTTTGTTGACACAAGTTTTTATAGTATCATTTATATTAAGGGTGTCTTTTTGTTGGTCTGAGACTATTTAGCCTCTTGTCACTGCGACCCAAATGGATCTTTTGCGACTAACTGTATTAAGTGTATCTTACATAAACTGAAATTTTAAAGAATCTATTTTCATGAAATTTTTACTCGGATGTGGTTTCTTAGGATAAAAACAGAACTTATTGTTCATTATCTGCCTGAAAAACTGAGTCTGAATTACTAGGTTAAAAAGTGAAACTAAATGATGAGAAATATCTCGAAATTGGCTCAAGTGATTTCAACTAAATTTTGATGAAGTTTTAAAATTTATGGCCCGAATCTTAGACTGAGTGTAAAAGAAAATTATGAAACGAGAGTAAATTGGAAAACGCTCATTAAATCCTGATGGTTTTGGGGTTCATTTTATTTATATCATTAGGAGGTCTCAAAAGATAAATCTCCTCATTTATAGTATTTGTGTCTTATAAAATAATATAAATCTTTTTTGGAATGTCATGAACAATTTTATTTTGTATTTGATAAGGAAGTAGGTTTTTAAATTCATAGTCCATTATAAAATTCATTAAAGATAGAATTATGAATTTTTTGATGAGATAGTCTCACAATTTGTATTTGGTTTAAACCTTTGATAGATTTTTTGGTTTACTTTGGTTAAAATTAGAATGTATTATTTAAAAGAACTTAAAATTTACAAAAAAATATGTAATAATCCGTTTTTTTTAGACAAATCACTTTCTATAGAAATCTTTTAATGTTTAATCTTAATTTTAAACAGCTTTAAACAATATAATTACAATTGAAGATATAATCTACCATACTAACAGTTAAGTAATTTGATCCTAGATGGTAACATTGGTTTTTTCATGTTAGGCAGACTCATCCATCCTCGTTAGCATAAAAATGGTCTTAAACTAATATTGATATAATAACTATAAAAATATTATTAAATAATAAGGAAACTCTAATTATAACTGTAACACTTTATGTGAATTGTATGTATTGTTTGTAAAAAAATATGATAAATGAGACAACCAGTTCCAACGGCTTCTTATCCACAAATATTTAATTTTAGTTGTTGACAACACTGTATTCCTCTAATTCTTTTAAAAATTATATTTGTTTTACAGATCCAAAATATCCCTAATTGTACTAAAATAATGATTGTAATGTGGAAGTTAGGCATACATAGTTCCAACGTGGGCCTTGTCCACAAGTCTGAAACCTATATGGCTGACTACAATTTAAGAAATTTATAGAACCAAATGGCATCTTCTACTGTCATCTATCCAGTTTTAAGTTACAACATTAGTTACTGAACATACTTACAAACACATAGGTTTAACCCTTAGCACGCGTATGACGGGATTTCACATAACCCTCAACTTGACTGGTAACGCGTATGACGGGATATCTCGATTCAACACTATTTGACTTCTGCAGGTATTTTTAATTCGTTTAAAGTCCAATAGAGTGCAGGGAAATGTCCTATTGGTTTAACGTGACTCTCCCACCACAGTCTTTGTTTTCGATCACCTGTCGTTGGTCTTTATTTGGTTGTTATAGCAACCAGGCACCATTTTGTGTTCTGCCCCAGCGCGTATAACATGATTTCTCGTTCTAGTACGACTGAATACATTTTGAAATATAGACAGTTTCTATGGACACGGTATTATCGTCAAATATTGTTTGTGTGTTTATATGTATATTTAGTCTATATCAGTAATTTTTTTGATGTCCTGAATGTAGGTAATTATTATGAGCAGTAGAAAGATATTTTTGATACGGTAAGTTGCTTTTTCTCAAAATCTTTTTTTAGTAAAATTTATTTGTTTGATGAAATTCAGGTTATTTTGAATTAAATAGTAGGCCTACTTTATATAAAAAAAATTAATATGATTTGTTTGTAAATATATATATATATATAATCTGTTTCATAGGGTGGTCAAAAATGTAAAATTAAGTATTCTTTCTTGTTTTAATCTGTAAAAAAAAAAAAAAAAAAAAAAAAAAAAAAAAAAAAAAATTAAAGCCAATCTACATTTTTTTTACCAAATATATCTGTAAGAACCCAAAATCAAATAGAACTTTAAACAATTTTTTTTCCCCTAATAGCATGTTATGAGTAAATAGCCTAAATTGTTATTCAGCATGCTAAGGGTTAAATTAAACTTTCTTTATATTTTTTTGTTTTTTCATCAATATTTTTTACATTTTAGGTTGGCCAAAATTTTTTTCTATCCGTTAATGTAAAAGATAATATTATTCAATGATCACATCTTGTGTAATGTTGCTAAGATTGCCTATTTTCATTCCTCATTGTTGGTTGTGTTATGTGCTGAAAATCATTGATTTAGTGTTTTAAAGTAGTTTTTTTTTAGTGTTATAACACAAGAATTACACTTTTTTAGTAACTTTAAAAATATTTCATTACTATTAATTATTAATAAATTACAAAACCATGGATTGTGACGCTGGAACAAGCAACTGCCTTGAAGTTGAGGTTAGAAGAGAAGATGGCTTAGTAGCTCCTGCTGAAAAAGGTAAGACTAGTGAAAAGTATCTAATTCTAATCAATGGAAGAAAAATCTTGAGTAAAAGAGAATTGCATACATCAAAACGATTACCTAAGAAGCCTACCTGTAACCACCAAGGAAGGAACGACTTTCATTGTTGTGAAGTAACCATGCAAGATGTGAGAAAGTTTTATGATTTATCCTAAATTTATTGATTATTTTAAAGTAAAAATTGACCATTTGATCTTGATATACTCTGCTTTAGAAACCCCTAAACGCCAGAAAATTGAGGCAGAGATCATTGCTCTTATGTTTTGAAAATAAACAACAGTCAGTTATAATATTTGTTGAAACACTAACTCAAAAACAATATCCGAACAATGACCTTTTCATTAAGAATCTGTATGATATTTATAACACAGAGTAGGTGAATATTTCTGTAAAACATATTTGTCTCTGATTATAACATAAATTTTTACTATCCAGTCAGACAAATGTTCAAAATGTACAGAATATGAAGAAAAAGATTTACTAAACAGAATTGACAGAAATATGGATATGAGTTTGAAAATCACAAATGGTATGCAAATGCATTCTATGAACATTTGTGCATAGGAAAATAAAACGCTGACATATTCTCCTTCAACTACCAAAAAACTTGGTTTTGCCAAAAATCCCTGGTCGAGCTGCCTATTACTCTCGCCAGTTTTACTTATAACATTTTACAGTATGTGAGGGAACACCTAAGACAACACAGAAAAAAGATCATGTTTGTATCTATAGTTGGGCTGAAGGTGATAGTCACAAGGGTTTCAATGAAATTTTATCCACTGTCTACCACAGATTGACAACAGACATGAGCAAGTATGAGATCATCCGTTTATTCTCACAGATGGGTGTGGTGGCGAATTAGTACAATAGGAAAACTTGAAGACTACTATGATGTCTTTCAGAACGGAAGTGTTTTTAAGATGGAAGAAGATTTTTAAGTTTGCGACCATACAAAGATTTATAATCAATTGAGTAAAAGTTCCAACTGTATCAAGTGAGAACTTGTACGGAGTGAGAATGCCTACAATTCAGACACTGGTGTAGCCAGAAAATGTACCAGCGAAACAAGACTTTTTTGATATTATCCCTTATGCGCTAAATTGTGGTAAAACAAGGGAAAAAAAAGGATGATTTAAAAAATTACTGAATCTACACTATGAAAAATATTGGGAAATCATTGATTTCTTAAACTGTTACAAAAATATAATTTACTCTGAACCAAATAGAGAGTGAAACTCTGATGCTGAAAATGAAGGACTTAGGTGATGATTTATAAAAGAGTTAACACAAGCCTATATTTAAAAATATTCATGCAATTTAATAAGTTTTTTTATATAAATATTCTTATTTTTATTAGAACCTATTTTTTTAAGCAACATTTTTTGTTTTATAGTATTATATTATAGTTTTTCATTTAATAATTGTGACAATGTGAAAAGTCAGATCTTAATATAGACTCATTTAAAAGACGCGGTTAAGCCATAGAGACAAAAGATTCAAATAATAATTTAAATTTAGTAACTTCATTAATAAAAGAAAAATAGATTTTCAAGAAAACAGAATAAATAATCATGTTTAATTTTAATATAATTTAGTTTAATTGTTGTGATATGTAAATTATTTGTGTTTTACGGGAGTGTGTTATAAAATGCGAACAGAAACGGAAGTAACGCCTCTCAATGTAGGATTTTGGCCTCATGGCAAAAAAAGAGTCTTAGTTGGAAGCTGATAGGTGATGGTTGTGTCTAAGTTAAGTGCTGAAAAACAATGGACGTGCATTCAGAATACTTTAGTTGGGTATTTGAATTGATAAAGTGTGTCATACAGACAGTTTTAAATAAGTATTTGGACAATGTAAACGAGTATGATAAAATCGTATTAATTTTGAAGTAGAACTGACTATTAGAAGTGTTTGATACGAATAGCGTGTTACGAAAAAGACAATAGAGAATCGTGCGTGTAGTATCAAAATATGGTCAGAAAATAAACAATCATAAGGTGTAGAATGGACTAATAAGTTAATAGAATTTTTCAATACAAACATTCGCGAATTGCGATTGAAATTTTTCCGCGGACAGAATGGCGACATCAAATACCACGCTGCCTGGAACACAATTGAGTAATGTATTTTACGACAATGGACTAGTAAAACTTGTTATTTAACATGCTGAATTTAATCTGTTTATTGTATAAAATTTATTATGTTTGATTTTTAGTTTTTATAAATTTAAAATTATATTTCTCATGTAAAAGAACAAAAAATGTCTACTGACATATTTATCTTTTAAAGTAACGTAAATTTAATCTTTTCAGTTTTATAAATAATTTTCTAGTTGCAACATAGGGAGTAAATTCAAGATTTTGAAATTCAAACCTTCTTATAAGGAAATAATTATCTTCAATATTAGGATGTATAAAATAAGTGATTTATATGATTTATTTCAATATTGATGTTAATGTGTTTTTTCTTTCTTTTATTTAATAAATTTTTTTATTGTTAACATTTCAGCCAAAGTGTTCTTATTTGAAACCAAAATCCACTGTAAGTACACCGATAAAAGAATTTACGACCCCAGAGATTTTATAAATAATTAACTTCTTTTCCTTTTTCAAAATTGATGTTGAAACATCTGGCGCCATTAGTCGAGCAAATTAATAAATTCATAAAATAAATAATTAGATTCAATAAAAAAAAAACATAACGTAAAACTCTTCAAGTTTAGATAATTTTTGTTCTTAAAATAGCTTCACTATTAAATAACTTATTAGCCTCATTTTTAAATTATTACATAATATGTACATTTAAATGTTTTGTGTTTGTAAATAATAAAACAATTTCTGTTACTATTCTACTGATTATTATTTATTACAGGTTTAAACAGAATCTTGTCTAACTATTGAGATTTTTGTTATAACACTTTCAGACTATATTTCTATTGTTATAATAAGTCATTGTGCCGAAATTGTACTTCTCAAAAGCCTATTAATATTTGTTGATTTGCCTAAATTTTGATGATGTGGAGAAGGAGCTGTTTGTAATTAGATTGGATACTTAATATTAAATTAGTGCCAATATAATACTTCTTTAACTCTAAGTAATTCATATAATATTTGGTATTGCTTAGGCATATGGTGAGAATGAAATAGTGAAGCAAAATGTAGGAGGCAGTGGTGGACGACAGCTTGTTCCAGGAATTCTTTTAATGACAGATCCAGTGAACACTGGTAAAAGCAATGGGTACCAATCAAAACACAATTCAAGGATGTCTATGCCAGGTAATTATTTTATATTTTTTTTTTTTAAGTTAATTTTAATACATAATTAGTTTATTTTACTCTTCAGTTTAACTCCGGCTTGGGAGAAAACATTAGTGAAATGGAGAGCAATAATCATGAAGAATTCTCTATAAAGAATTAATTAACATAAAAACGCTGAACCTCAAGTGAATCTATTTATGATGCTCTAAAATACAGTAATACCCCCAAACTACCACGAGAGGTGGGACTAAGCGGTAACCATCTAAGTCGGAGTACAATTTTGCATATTTTGAAGAAAAATGTGTAATAAAGTCTTAGATAATACAGTTCTGTACATTTAACAAATTATATTTACATATTGCGAATTGCAAAAACGTAAACCAAAGTTATTTGAATGTAGAAGGGTTCATAAAATCTAACAAAGTCGTCTGACAGATCAACGATTTTTCTTCTCACGCAAACTTTCCTCGTAGCTTGCTAATACTTTTTATTCCTTGTTTTGTAGCAGAAATGCGCTCTAGAAATGTTTTGTTGGAGTCTATGTTTTCCAAAATTATATAACACTTTTTCAATTGAACTGAAGCCTTCTGTCAAGTTTCCAACCTTCATTTGATCTTCTAATTGAACTGGGTCTAAAGAATCAGGTTTTTCAAAATCTTGCTCACATATTTCTGAGCTCTTCAGTTATCAGCTCCTGATTGTGTGAATCCAGCAGTTCTTGAACATCATCACTATCTACTTTTAAATTTATTTGTCTGGCAAGATCAACAACTTCTTCAATCACATTAGCAATTTCATCTGGCCCCATAAGTTTCAGTGGTGAAAAAAATGAACACATTTTTTTAGTTTAGTTTTTAAAAAATGGATCAAAATTAGTTAAAGCAGCAGGAGGATGACCTGGTGTGTTTTTGATTAATAGCATCTCTTTAAATGCGATTTGTTTAGATTGGCAATAAAATTCGACTTCAGGTATGAAGTGATGATCAAACCCGTTCTCAAAAAGGGAAGCTGTCACCTAAACCTTACGATTCGACTTCAAAATCACAGGCAAGCCAACTTTAGATTTATTTTTTAATGCTCTTGGATTTTCGAAGTGATAAACTAAGAGAGGATTTAACTTAATCACCAGCTGCATTCGTGCCAACCATCACTGTCGATCTATCTTTGGCGGGCTTAACCCTTGATTTGGCAGTGTTAATTTTCTTCGTTTTTTAAAAAATTAATAAAAAATATTATTTGTATACAAAACCTAACTTATAAGATATTATTTTTCTCTGAAAGATGCATAGAATTCATCTATGTAATAAAAAAAAAATTTTGAAACGGTTTTGGAGTAAGTATGTTACATGTCAAAAAATGATGTTATCATTTTTCAGAAATACCTGTATCACCCAAAATCAATAGCTTACTACCTTTTTCTAAGATATACACAATTTTTGTGTATTATTTGTGAATATATTTAGGAAAAAAAATATATAAATTTGTTACATTTTAAAAATTAAAAAAAAAAAGTTTACGAAAAAGTTAATTTCATCGTTTTATTTTAAAAAATTCAATAAAAATAGTAATATATATCTTTTACACAACTTCTATATGTCATTATATTCAGAAAGGTAAATAGAATTTAGTTGTGTAGTGAAAAAAAATGATAGATGTAAAACATTTGGAGTTTTTTTGTCAAATAGCAAAAAATCGATGAGTAACGGAGCAGAAATTTCACAGAAATGGTAATCAATAACATACTAATAGATTTTTTGGAATTTTTCAACAATTCCTAGAGATTTGTAATATATTTGTGAATATATTTAGGGGGGGGAATAATAATTTGTTACATTTTCAAAATAAAAACGACGATTTTCCAAAAATTGATATTCTGACGCTTGAGGTTAGGTTGACACCTCGACCATTTAGGCGTAATTAGTAACTTTCTAAAGCTAGGCCCAAGACAAAATCATTAGATTTTACTAAGACAATATACTTTACAAAGAATAACACACATATTCACTTGTATAATCATATAAAACAATAAATATAAGAATATTTGCATATATAGGCTAGACTTACAATATTGTTCTAGGCTATCCCAAATAAGAACCGTTCACAAACTAAACTATCACTCAAAAACACAAACTTTAGATATAAAAACACATATATTGTAACTTGTATACACAATTTATATATAATTTGTATACACAAACCTTCAAAATAAAAGAAATAATAAAAATATTACACAAATGCCACGCCCTTTTGCGTCTAATTTATTTCACGGACTCGCGTAATATAGACTATGTTTGGACTTGAATAGAACCTACAGAAAATATCAGTTGGTATATCAAGTGGAACCAACTTATAGAATGAAATTTCCCCTACAACATACTGTAAAGAAAAATACGTTTTTAAAACAAAGAAAAGGGATTACGTCTATTCCTAAACTGCACCGAATGCCAATTGAATTTCGTTCTGTCAAGTTTCTTCTATGTTCTAGTAGAAATATCTCTGGATCTATGAGACGCAGAAAAATTTGTAATCTACGGTTAGAAAGAAAACATGTGATCTATAGAACAGTGTTTTAGTTGACTTAAATGACAGATAAATAGAGTTGTAATCATATCGGGAAAAATGGCGTCGTGTTTTACGAAAAGGCGCAGAGTTTAAATTTACGATTTTACGCATAAAAATATGCGAACTTCACCAATTTTTGGAATATTATTTATAACGTTTTGTGGTATTATTTTTTTGCATGATTATGCATCTACGAAACATTACTTTTCCAACGGTATTTTATTTATTGAGATAAGACAATTCTAAGTGGGCATAATGTTGAATTGCAAAATACGTGTTTTATAGTTGGTGAACTAAGCCATGCATAATCTGGCAACCGTTCGTGGTTTAAAATCTGGAAAGATGTTCTTTTAGGCATCTTCTTCCAGAACAGGCCAGTCTCATCCGTTGAATATGGTTTGGCTGATATAGCCACCTTCTTCTATCATAGCTTCAACACACACAACGAACACACAATATAAACTAACATAAAATACTGTACAGTAATAATTTGTAACTATTGTATGCGTTGTCTCCTCATCAAACACTTCATAAACGCTCCCACCATGTCATATACTAAACTGAAATGAACTGCAAACTGAACACTAATACAGGCGGAATGGGAAATTAAGTTATGCACGATGCTTAAAGGCAAATCGAATCTTCCAATTAAAAAATCCTGTAACTCTGGATTCACATAAATCGGGGTATTACTGTTTAGAAATAATTCATTTTTCCACCCTGCTTAAAAAGGTTGAACGATGCAATGAATAGAATATAGTTAGCTGCTCTGCGTTTGAATCAGAAAATGGGAATAAACCACTACAATTATTTTGGTTAAAAAAGAATCAATAAGTATTAATATATTTAGGTTTTTAGTGTACAACTAGACCAAAATATAGAAAAATGAAAACCAGGTGAAAATCGGTTCAGCCATTTGTGCTTTACAAACAATATGGGCAGACATTCTTAGATAATTTTTTAAAATTTTGTCAATATTTTCTGAAACAAAAAGTTGAAGTTTTTTTAAAATTGAAATATCTACAATTTTTTAAAAATAATAAAAAGGTGCCTCGTTAATGTAAATTAATTTAAAATGTAGAGTTATTTGAATAATGAGTGCAACAGTCAAATATTTTAATTGGTATTGTTTTTCATTAGGGACCGGATGATTTTATATTTTTATTAAAAATTTTGTTAGTGAAATATTTTATAATAAAATACACCTTAAATTGTTCATAAAATATTCATGGTAATGATTGTATGACACAAAATAATTATACCACTATGACACCTAAATATTACAAATTATATTTTTGAAGTTTTTTTGAGGGTTTGTCTGAATTTCTTATAAAAGGGAGGGACTAAAAGAGTGTTGGGAATTATAAATTCATAGCTTTCATTCGCAAAACTTGAATTATTCTCAGCTATTCTGATGAATATTCTGGATCAATTTAATATCATATCCAGGCATCAACTTGGCTTTTGAAAGGGAAGATCAATTATCAATGTTAATGTCAATTTTATTGACTCTATACTTGAAGCTCTTTATAAAAGGAAACATGTACCTATACCCTATTCCACCGGCTGTGGCACCTAACGAATTAGGAGACTCTTACTCGCACACACACACACACAATCGCAGCTAACCCGGTCGCCAGGTAGATGACTCATACACTGGGGCATCCAGTAAGCAACTGCTGATTTAATCAAACATAAATTTTAATAAATTTAAATGGCATATTTGAAATCTTCGTTAAATTTAAAAGAAAATGACACCAAAGACGACATGATTATGATAATATATGCATAGTAATGAGTCCAAACATCATGCCGTATTGTTACAATAACAATTAAGGGACTAAGAGGTTTCTTTTAGAAAAAAACGCAAAGTTCTGTGATTTAAAACAAGTTTATTATTTATTAATAATAATCAGAAAGAAAATCTAGTATAATTAGAACAAATATTAAATTGTATATGTACATTATTTACATGACGAACTTAACACTCAGTGAACATTTAGACGTTTTAAAATATAGACAATAAACGAACCAGAAATATTTTTTACTCTATATTTATTTGTTAATTTACGGCATAAACTATTTACAAACAATTTCAGTGACAAATACAATAATTATAATAGAACATAGATGCCATAGATAAACTTTTTTTTAACACGCTACAACAACAATAATCAGATAATAGTGATAAAGATATTTAAAAAAAGACACAGACATTAACTTTAAAACATTCAAAAACAGTAACATTATATTATAATACTGATATTGATAAGAAACAGATGCAATAGTCATAAACGCAAATGTGACAATCAAAAAACAATGCAATAATTATTATTTATAAAAAACTTTAATATTTTATTTATCTTGTAAATATTTCCTATTTATAAACAGATTTCACGAAATTTTGCCTCAAAATGCCATCAAAAACTTATGGTGAAAGAACATTTTTTTATTATTAAAAATCTAAACTTTTTATAATCACCAAGTCCTTATTTTAGTTATAAAATTAAAAATACCATTTAAAGTGTTGTCAACAAAATTAATACTTACGTTTAAATACATATATTGTCATAATCATGTCGTGTTTGGTGTCATTTTCTTTTAAATTTAACAAAGATTTCAAATATGCCATTTAAATTTGTTAAAATTTGTGATTTATCAAATCAGCAATTGCTTACTGGACGCCCCAGTGTATGAGTCATCTGCCTGGCCGGGCCAGTCAGACCAAGGCGCTCGTGAGTGCGCATGCGAGAGGAAGGGTCTCCTAATCCCTTAGGTGCCACGGCTGGTGGAATAGGGTATAGTTATTATTATAAATTATTTGGACATTTTTATGATTTGTATATAAAATAAATACATGACGTTTCGAGACTGTGGATCAACTTTTGTAATCAAATGGTAAAGCTAGAACATATAAAACAGGATAAAAACATCATAGACTAGCACTATGTCAGAAAGTAAAACGAAAATTAATAACCTAATCTTGACCCGAGTGATCAAAACAACTAAAATTATGTCCAAATGTAGGCAGGAATGCCACAAGTCAACAGAGCTACATACTAGCACAAGAAATTGCGAACACCAAGTTATATCAAAGACATAACACCTAACTGTTCATATTCATTGTTGATAATGAACAGTTACCTAACTGTTCAGGTAAATAAACATACTGTCCACTCCGTAGTTAAAGTAATAAAAATAAAAATTTTTCACCCTTTATATGTAATACTTAATGACATAATATAGTATTAGGGTGGAATTATTTCTAAAATAATCACAAAAACCATTTTAGGCACATTAAGAGATTAAGTTAATAATATTAAAATTAATCCAGTATTATAAAAATTTATTGAAACGTTAATGAAAAAATGGAGATTTTAGGTTTGTTTTTGTAACAGGTAGACAAATCTCATCTATACTCAAAATTGTTTATCCTTATGAATGTATTAAATATTATTACGAACTACCATATTGACAGCTTTTGTTATTTATATAATAATTTGTTATAGGTCATTCTGTAAATATTCAAACAACAGCAACAATAGCTAAGGAGTACCTGAATGGCGGTAATTCACCAACAGCAGAAGCACTAGGAAGTCATACAGATGGAAAAAGTTCACCTGCTGTTAGGCCAAAAGACCAGTTGTTATATTTGGCACAACTTCTGGGATTTAGAGTACAATTTTCCGACTTTCCAAAGGTATGGTTTTGAAATATATTATTTGTTACTAACAGTGTTATAATACTACAATACCAGATAATCATTTTAAAATTGTTGTAGTAATATAATAAAATTGAGCTTTGATAGTTTTGATTGATGTTTGTTTGTTATGCAGGGAAACCATAGTGAATTCCTTAGTTTGGTATCTCTATCAACTGATCCACCTCAAGTCTGCCACGGAGCAGGATCTACGACTGATCTATCACATGATCAGGCAAGTAATTTATTATTTACATAAGTTTTGTTGTCAAATAATGTGAACGAAATAGTTGATTACTTCTTAAATTACTTTAAAATATAAATTTAATAATAATTACTTTATAGTTCGAAAATTACATGAAATATATATATTTTTTAATTACAAAAAACTCAATTTAACCCTAGAACCATCACTTGACCCGAACTCGGGTCGAGTGTTGACGCATGGTTTAGTTCACCGACTCTAAAACACGTATTTTGCAATTCAACATTTCACCCATTAAGAATCGTCCTATCGCAATAAATAAAATACCGTTGGAAAGCTAATGTTCCATAGATGCATAATCATGCAAAAAAATACCACAAAACATTATAAATATCATTCCAAAAATTGCTGAAGTTCGCATAGTTTTTATGCGTAAAATCAAAGATTTCAACTGTGCGGTTTTTAGTAAAAGCGACGCCATTTTTTATCATATGATCACAAATCTATTTTTCTGTCAAACAGGTCGAACAAAACACTGTTCTGTAGATCAAATCATTCTGTTTCTATCCGTGGTTTACAAATTGTTCTGTGTGTCATCGCGAGATATTTTTGTCTAACCAAAGAAGTACCAAACGGAAGGAATTTTACTTGGCATTCAGTGCATTTTACTAAATAAGATAATCGATTATTCAATCGATATTTTATAACCGATCTTTACAGTATATTGTAGAGGAGATTTCATTCTACAAGTTGGTATTACTTGATATATCCTAGAGTTACTTTGAGGTTTTTGTTTTCAACTCGGAATGTAGCTAAAGTTTGTGACATAAATTGAAATGGAAAGGCGTGGCGCATATTGTTTTGGGATTATATATTTCTGTTATTCTGAAGGTTTGTGTATATAAATTGTGTATACAAGTTACAATATATGTGTTTTTATTTCTAAAGTTTATTTTTTTGAGTGAAGTTCTAGTTTTTGAATGATTTACAGTAGAACCTCTGTTAACCGGCCTCGGATTAACCGGCCCTCGGATTAACCGGCCTATATCATAGTGTACTGGTTGGATGGATGAGAGTTTCTGAAAATAAATTGTAATTGAAACACCAAAGCGACGATATCAAACGACTTTGTCGATAGCAGTATCCCATTGTCGGCGGCGTAAAAACACCGTGGCACCAAAGCGGCGGCGATATCAAATGACTTTGTCGATAGCGGTATCCCATTGTCGGCGGCATAAAAACACCGCGGCAGCGACGAGTCAAACGATTTTGTCGATAGCAGTATCCTATTGTCGGCGGCATAACAACACCACGGCATTGGCACCCGTCGGTATAGCAGACATACACCCACAAAAACGTTTGATGGGCCGCTTTTTTTCCAAGAATCATTTTAGTATACATTATGGAAAATATAACATTTCTTTTCAGTTTTCGGAAGCGTGTGTTGGTTTGGTTTGAGACACGGTTAAATGTGACAAAAGACTTTGTAGTGTTTAATTTGTTCATGTTTGGTGTATAATATACATAACTTATAATATATACGATACATTTATGTACAATAAAATGAGTTGCAATAACATCTTAATTGCATAATTCTTAGTGCTACTCGATTAAATAAGCTTTCTTTGAATGAAAACCGATTTTTCACGGGAACCTCGGATTAACCGGCCAAACGGGCAACCGGCCCGGGTGTCAGTCCCGACTAGACCGGTTAAGAGGGGTTCTACTGTATATTTGGGGTAACCTAGAGGTAAGTTGTAACCTATACCTAAAAGCAAATTTTCTTATATAGAGTGTTTTATTTGATTATATACAAGTGTATATGTGTGTTATTCTTTGTAAAGTTTATTGTTTTAGTGAAATCTAGTGATTTTGTCTTAGGCCTAGCTTAGATTGTTACTAGTTAGGCCTAAATTGTCGAGGTTTCAAACCTAACCTCACTTTGTTGATTACCATTTTTTACGGGAAAACGTTATTTTTATTTTGAAAATTTTAGAATTTAATTTTTTTTACCAATAGTTATTCACATTTATACTAGAAAACGTTTATAATACTTGAAAAAAATATAAAACAAAATTTTCTATGCTCAATTGGACTTTGAAGTGAAATTTAGCCTTCGATTTTTGTGTGTTTTTTTTTTTGTTCTTTGCCATACTGACTGCAAAATTATTTTTCAAACTTTTGTTTCATTACACTACTAAATTCTATGAACCTTTCTGAATATAATGATATATAGACGTTGGACTTCCATAAATATTACAATTTTTGGAGATTTTTTTGAAAATAAATTCCCTTTTTGCGTAAAGCAATTTCTGTATTTTTGAAAATGTAACAATTTTTTTCCCCCCTAAATATATTCACAAATATATTACAAATCTCTAGTAATAGTTGAAAATATTCCAAAAAATGTTTTTTTGTATGGTGTACATTACCATTTCTGTGAAATTCTTCCCTCCGTTACTTTCCGATTTTAGGCTATTTGACATAATATCTTCAAATTGTTTACATCTAACATTTTTTCTTACTGCACAGCTAAATTCTATGCACCTTTATGAATATATTGATATATAGAAGTTGTGCTTTCCATAAGTTTTACTATTTTTGGTGAATATTTGAAGATAAGCGTAACAAATTTCCCTTTTTCATAAAATAATTTTTTAAGTTTTGAAAATGTAACAATTTTTTTTTCCTAAATATATTCACAAATATTATACAAAATTTTTGTATATCTTGAAAAAAAGGTGGTAAGCTATTTGGATGATACAGGTTTTTCTGAAAATGTTAACTTTATTTTTTGACATTAACATACTTACTCCAAAACCGTTTTTTAAAAAAATAAAAATTTAATACATAGATGAATTCTATGCATCTTTCTGAGAAAAATGATGTTTTATAAGTTAGGTTTTGTATAAAAATAGTGTTTTTTATGAATTTTTTAAGAAAATAAAACTTACAAACCTTTAACATTCGCCGGTTACAGGGTTACTTCAGCTTGATTTTAAACTTTTGAAATTACAAGAGTAAGAATTTTCTTTCCCTGTAAGGTGTTTTTATTTGTGCAACATGACATGACTATCAAACAAGTCAGGATGTTCTGCAGACTTTTACACTGCCATTTTGCACGTTTGTCTTTTTATTTTACCACATGATTTGATTTTTTAATTTTTATATAAATGAAAATATTAAAACCCCGAATTAATGTTAGACAGTTGTTTTATTATTGTTATTATTTTTAATCAGAAACTAATAAAACAGTATTCATGTCCATCATGTTTTAAGCTGAGAGTACATGTGAACATTCCTGTTTCTCTAGCACATCACATGACTTGATCACACGACACACCAGTGGTGCTTGTCAAACATAGCAGTAGCAAAGGAAGCACCGATGTCAGTTCAAAGTTAATCTTGTGATAGATTGAGACGGTCTGGAAAAGTCAGTTGTCTCAAGACTAATTCAAATCATTTAAACTACGGCACTAAATGTCGTAAAGTTGGAATGCGGTAAAGCGATGACGTCACGCCAGGCCAAGCCAAAAGCTTTCATGTCTGAGCATGAGAGCATGAAGGAACAATTATAGCGATTCCATTTTTATTAAAAAAGTTAAATATAAAACTAAATATTGATACAGTAGAAGTAGGCGATTAATAATATCAGAGAATAAATGTAATTGAACTTAAAACAAAAAAGTTATTAAGGAAATAAGATGCTAAAAAACTTAAAATTTGCAAAAAGGGGAAAATTGAAAATCAAAAGCAATAGTCATAAATCGTAGGGGAATAATAATAATCAACATTAAAAATGAAGAAGTAATATCAATAAGAGGAAAAAGGACTTGAAAAGTCATTCTTGGAGAGTTTTTTGAGATTTTAAAGGAGAAAGGGGGATAAACTAAATAAACCTAATAATAGAAAACGAAAAGACAATAGTAGGGAATAATAATAGGTAGTCAGAAAAAGAATTAAAGTTAAAATGGGGGAGAAATAATAATAACAAATACTAAAAAGTTAAAGCCCAAAAGCGGTTATAAATTAAAGATTAAAGGGGATAAAAAAGTAATAGGTAATGTGTAAGACATGTATGTAAAATAACAGAGCACAGTTGAAAAATAATAATGGGGGGGGGATTTTTTATACGAAAAATACTATGATCAGAAAATCACGACTTCAAGCATCAATAACTCATGAACCAAACAAGCTACGATGAAAAACTAAGAAGTTATTTCCGTTATAGGACCTGGAGAATAACTTTAATGAAAAAAAAAAATTTAAAAAAGACTTGGGAAAAAAGTTAGTTTGTGAAAACGTAACATTCGTAAAAAGTGCGGTAACTCGAGAAATACACGGCCGAAAACGTTGAATCAAGTTTGTCAAGACCCTCAAAAATGTGGAGAAGAGGAATATGAAGAGAAACTGAAGATCGGACCAACCGTTCAAAAGTTAAAGCAAAAAGAAGAAAAAACAAGATTTTCAGGATTTGACAAGAAAATCTCGCTCAGGTAGTGTGACGTCACGGATTAGCTGCCCCACTACCGTCTCCAACCAGTCAATGGAAAAAACTGAACTATCAAAAAGATTAAAATTTTAATTAAAACGGTTTTTAATGAAAAATATATTACAAAACTAATACAATAGAAGAAAACTAAGCCTAGGACAGCTATTAGCAGAAAAATTACGGATTAATTCAGCCGAAAACTTAAAAATTAACAGAAGAGACATTTCTTCCCAAAATGGAGAAAATAGGTTACCTTTTGCGGGAAACTTTCCCACAAGAAACGAGAGCCAAAATTATTGGTCGTACGATCGACACTCTAGTAACAGTCGCCGAGCAGGAAAGACGTTATTTTAGTCACTTTACAATTTTCTAATAAACTTAGAAACTCTAATAAAAGTCGCCGACGAGGAAGGACGTTATTTTAGTCACTCTACATTTCCTAATAGATTCAGTAACTTCAATAAATTTTAACATCAAGAATTTTATGTAGTAAAGTAAAGTATAAAAATTGACAATTTTGAAAATCAAGAAATAAGAAGATAAATCTACATGGAAGACTAATAATCAAGGAATCGCAATTACTACAAGCAATTAACAACTGTAACATAACCAGGAATTGGAAAGGAGATAAATTGAAGACACCGTTAACCATCAGCAGCAAGGAGCTTCACAACTTCAAGACCTTCGTGTTAAGTGTGAAGGTACACAAGATTTATAGAATAATTCGCAAAATAGTTAACTCATTTAAATTGACTAAATTCATTGGGGAAATTTTAAATATATTAACTTCAGTAGAATTAAGTAAACTCTGCTTTGGTCTAGTATAAGTATTCAAACGTAAATACGACTATTTCAAATAAAGGGAAAACTATTTGGGGTCCTAGCTGGAAGAGCCTAACATTTTTAAATTTTATATAAATAAATAAGAATTTTGTGTCCTATTGATGTTGTTTAAAAAGATTTTGTTTATTGTTAGTTTACAAGATTAATTGTTTTAAATTGTTGGATGGTTTAGAGTACATAAATATTTTATGTACAATTGGTAATTCTTTTTATTAACCATATTGTTTTTAAACATTTCCTTCTCAAATAATTAGATAATTTAAAAGTTATTATTAAGGCGCTCTGGTATTATATATAATAAAAATTATTATCGAAATTCAGGAGCCGATTTCTTCCAAAAGGCACTTCCCCAGAGAGAGAGTGTGTTTAAGTTAAAAAAGTAAATTCATTGAGCAAAGAAATAAAATTCAGAGAATTTTAGTAAATTTAGTTTGTAAGTTGATGAGAACAATCTCCGACTTACCTTACAAAAGTCAAGTCTTGCAATAACTTTGATTTAAGGTAAAATTGTAAAAGTGAGCAGCTTGGTCTTGTCCGCGAGCGAACCGACCCGAACTCGACGACGACGCGAAGCACAAAGACACGCGATAAAAAATAAAAAGGAGCGGAGGCTGATGGTCCGTGGCAATATGTAGCATGCACTTGATTATTTTTCCAATATGATGGTGTCAGACAATTAACCCCTTAACGGTCAGCGACGTAATATTACGTCAGTGAGCTTTTCAATAAAATATGCCAGTGATGTAATAATGCGCTAGATACGATTTTTTTCCCCCCTTTTTCTTCCGGGTTCAAATCCCGCGGGGGACATTACATTTTTAAAACTCCAAAAAAATTATGCTCACTAGTCGAAAGGAACAAAGTTTTTTATTTTTAACAAAATAATTTTAACAAAGGTTTTTATGTTTTTGACATTATTTCCCATCATTTAAATTTTTTTAAAAAATCAACATTTTTGTGTTGTTTTTGTTTTTGGTCAATTTTAATCATCCGTTAAGGGGTGTTAAATGAATACACATACCAACTATTAATATTTATGTTGATCTCTATGTGAAATATATTGCTCAATAACTCCTGAACCGACTTTTTTTGGGGTATCTAACATATTTAGTTTTGTATACCTTTAAAGTTTAAAATGGTGTTACGGAGTTGGATAAAAACTAATTGTCATGTTTTTGGCCGCTATATTACCACAAATTTTAAACTAAGTTAAATAATTTTTGTAAAAGCATATTTCATTGAGAAAATACACTTACAAATAAAGATATAAGGCAATACTGATGAAAAATAATGCTACAAAAATCTTTACACTCTACTGACAGTAAAGTAAAAAAATAAATGTGTTAAATTCAACAAAATATAAATTATGAAAAGGAAAAAAACGAGTTATGACCATTTTATAAATTTATTTATTTTCATTACTTCACCAGACTTTTCGTAAATGACGGAACAACGGAGTGTCTGTTGTCGGCAATACAGATAAGTATTGTGGTCATCTTAATAAGAAATAATGCTGTAAATTGTTATTTCTTTGAAGTCCTTAGGGTACCCGCCCTTGTGCGGATTTATCTTTATAAATTCACTATTCATATTAACGCTGTACACTCTGAAAAAGTATGATGCTTTTCATTCATTCCCTCAACAATTAATCTTACTTCTTATTACATGAAGTACTTTCACAATGCACCTTATATAATATATAAGAATATTATTCTGTCAGTCATTATTGGTGGATAGGTCAGGATCATCTGAAAAGAAAAGGCAGGGTCTTGTAAGACTTTATTATAAACTAAGTGATTTAAGAATTGAAATAATTTATCTATAAATGAAACCTGAAAGATAATGTGAAATACATTAGTGAAATCAAACTTATTAACTTAACTAAGCACTTTAAAAAAAAAAAATTATTACAATGAATTCAGATTTATATACAATTTATACGATAGACAAACAAAAAAGTTGAGTAGCAATGTATGACCACAATACACTGAGTGGTCTCAAATAAATATTGCGGCATCGACGGGCTATTATCAGTAGCTACTACCAGTAGCCCGTCGATGCCGCAAGGCGAAACAATTGTAGCTCATTTATACTATTAAATATTTGAAACTTTAAGCTTTTGCTTTATTTTATCCTTGAATATGGAGTTTCAACAAGAAATATCTGCTATTACATTAAAGTTTAAAAATTATTTTGTTAATTTGAAACAACGTTACTGTGATCGATCGGAAACACGATATGTGTTGGCCGGTTACTTGAAGCTGACTGATGTGGTTTTAAAGGTCGTGCGGTATGTGTCCCTCCTTCAATCTGATGACAGTTCATTCGAGCTGAATTTTATTTGGTCGTTTAATATATTATGACTCTGGTTTTTTGTAGCTGTGTATATCTCAAATTCCTCGAGTGAAGACATTAAACTGCCCTTTCTACAAATGTGTAATATTTCCAGGTTTTAATCTATGGATGTGTATTTATGGTTGTAATTTATCAGGTGTTGTGCGAAGTGCGACTTATGATCAGTAATGTTGTGTCGCGGCAGATGTTCCTTAAAACGGGTGATGAATGGTTGTCTAGTTTGGCCAATGTAGAACTTTTCACAGTCTGTGCATTTCAACCTATATACGCTGGATAGAGAAGTTTTGTCCCTTGGGTATTTGTTTTCTGGCCCTTAGGAAGTTGGTAAGGTTGTTGGATGTTCTATATGATAAGCAAATATTGTGTTTGTTGAGTTCTTTCCTGAGTCTGAACTCAAGTCTTCTACCATACTCTATGGATACATAAGTTTTTTTGGTCATATTTTCTCTGATAAGGTTTTTTGGTTTGGTTATTCTTAGTTTCATCTTCTTTATCAACTTGTCGACAATTTCAGGATTGTAACTGTTTGCGGAAGCTATGTATTTAATGATATTGGGTTCTTTCCTGTAGTTTTCTGGGTTTAGTGGTGTATTTATGAGACGATGGATCATGCTATTGTAAGCGGCCATTTTATGTGTATGCGGATGGTTAGAAGAGGCATGGATGGTCTGGTCATTCGTTGTAGGTTTCCTGTATATGTCAAAGTTATGGATGCCGTTGTTGTTTCTTATTGACAAGTCCAGAAAATTTGTTGTTTTATTAATTTCCTTCTTGAGCGTGAATTTCAGGTTATTCGAGCATTCGTTCAGGTATTTATACATAATTTCTAATTGTCTCGTGGTACCGTCAAACATGCATAGGGTGTCGTCCACGTATCTGTAATAGTAAATTATTTTATTTATATATATATATATTTTTTTTTTCGAAAATAAGTGAGCTTCCTCAAAGTGGTGCATATACCTCTGCCATAATGCCAGAAAGTGAAGAGCCCAGAGCTAGTCCGTTATTCTGCGAGTAAAAACTGTTATTTACATTCAAAATAATTTTGTTTTAGGATGATGGATAGTAATGTAATTATTTCATTTATTGCGATTTTACTAAACTTAGAATGTTTTATGAGGTTATCTTGAAGGATATTTATAAATTCATCAACTGGTACATTAGTGTATAAGTTGACGATATCGAAGGTTGGATGCTAATATGTGGTTAGGTTTTATGTTGATGTTGTTGACTCTGTTTATTAATTCATATCTATTTTTAATGTTATGGTTATTGTTAAATTTCATTTCCTTTCTGATGAGCCCGTTTAAATATTTTGATATTCTATAAGTGGGTGCAGTGGTGAAATTTACTAGTGGTCTAATAGGTGTATCCATTTTGTGTATCTTCGGCAATTCTCGGAATTTAGGTGCGGTGGGGTTAATGACTTTAAACAGTTTGGCATTATTTTTAGGATATAGATGTGTGCATAGGTCAATGCATTTGTTGATTTCAGTACTGTATTTCTTAGTTGGGTCCTTATTGAGCAATGTGATGTCGTTCTCATCGAAGAATTTCTGTATTTTGCTGTGATAGCCAGTTTCATTCATGATTACGATGGAGTTACCTTTGTCAGCTTTAGTAATGATGGCATTATTCGTGAATAATTTTTGTTTAAGTATATGTGAGCTTTTCGTGTTTTGTTTTATTATTAGTATGAGAGTAATGTTGTGATTTAATTGAACCCTGTAACTTGTTGTTTATAAGGATCCTTGCTGTGTTCCTATCATCGGTATTCTGAATGGATTTAATGGCGGCATCAGCATGAATGGCTTCATTGATAAGGCATGGTTTATTGTTGTTGTCGAAGTTGTACTTTAGTCTGTTGTCCCTTATTCAACAGAGTCTCTTCCTTCTTATCTAGAATAATGTTTGCTTTATTGATGATTCGTGGATAAAAAGTATGGGTAATTATTGGCTTATTTCCAAATGTTTGTCTTACCCAATACGATACCATTCAAATTTTGCCTCTTTTTCCTTCTTCTATCGGTAGATTTTGTTTACTCACCTTGGGTTGAGATTATGATAGATTCTTATAAAGTTTTTTTTAAAATTAATTCTTATGTATTAAACATTTATTTATTCTGATTTATCTAATGTTGAAATGTTATTTACTTATAAAATTTGTTAATTTCCGACAATTGAATAACTCTGGGTTTAAGATATCATTGCATGTGGAGGAGTTCTGTCGTCTGATATACAGTTATATATTAATTAATATAATATTATTATATATTATATTAATTACATACATGATTATATTGATTACATCTCTGACATGAAATAATAGTGATTTACTGATTTAATTGTAATAAACATTTTTTTTTTTTTTTTTTTTTTTTTTAATTAACATTTGACTGTTGTCACTAACTTAATTTCTGATGACATCATGTATTCAAGGTGGCTGGTTGTTTGTCCCATATCTAAGACAATTTGTTAAGATTGGAATTGATTTATGTTTAGAATTATCAACTTGTGTTTACAATGAAATAAAGATTATTTAAATAAATAAATGATATATCTAATCACCATTTGTACAGTGGTTATTGTTACATCTTTGTTATAATTTCCGTTTAGGTTAATAATTGTGTTGTTGTTTACACTTTTTGTCCTAAATTTACATACGTAATCTGCAGGTTTGTTATGCTAGCATATTAAAATTTACATTATTTAGTTTATATTCGTCTTAATACATTAAAGGCATCTGATTATTTACCAAATTCAGTTTCTTCCATACTTATAAATATTATTGGATTTACATGTGTTTTAACCTAGGCTTTATTGGTACTTCTAATAGAGGTTACATTTGTTGGCCTACTCATAAAATAGTTTGTTTACATTGCTGTATTTACTTTCTATGCCTTTGAGTTATAGGCTATTTACTTTAATCTCATATGGGATTTGTACCATTATAATTGCTACAGAAATTACAACTTTATGTTCACACTAATCATTTTCTACATCACACATTCAGCTGTTTTTTAAAATTTTGAATACAATGTAATTATTATGAGAAAGAATTAATTTCAGAACCCATTAAATTATTATAAGCTAATAATAATAAGTTTAGATGTTGATAGTTAGGGGAAAGAGTGAAAACCGTCGACACTTTTATTTTTAGTCAAATGTGTATGAAAATTTGTTGATTACTGAAGAGAAATTTATTTTTCAGTTTAATGCATTTTGAAATAAAAGCCTGTTTTTTTAATGCATTGTTATTATATATTCCTTCTACAGGCTGCTCTTGGAGCTTTAAGAGCACTCTCTGAAATGGGACTCGATAACGTAACTCCGTTAAAGAAGGAATCTCCAAATATTGGCCCAGGAGGTGATGGGTAAGTTGTCTTTAAACATTATAAGTTGTTTCTATTCTGTATAACAGGATTACTAATTCCCTCCCCACAAATATATTACAAAACTGTTGTACATTGTGAAAAAAATTTTTTGTGTGCTTTATATATTTTAGTGGCATCTTGGCTTGGGTTATTCCACATTTTTGATTCCTGACAGACTAACTCCAAAATTTTTATATCAAAATTTTTTTCGTTACACATATGAATTTGATGTCATTTTTTAAGAAAAATGATATATATAACAAACTGGGTTTTGGGCAATATTACTATTTTTGGTAAATTTTTCAATACAAGCCTAACTTTTCATCTACCTATTTACTTTTTCATGAAAATTGATTTTTCAAATATGATATATATTTTTACCGATTTCTGCTCACAAATAAATTTCAAAACTTTTGTATATCTTGGAATAAATAAAAATTTGGTTATGTGGTTGTCATGGGCATTTCTTTGATTTTTTACGTGTTATACTGGACAATTTTTTGATTTTTGACTAAAACTGTTACTTATATCTGACATTTTAAATTCATAAATGAATTCTACGGGCCCTTCTGAGAAAAATGATATATAACTAGTTTGTTTTTGGATAATATTACTATTTTTTATGAATTTGAAGAAAAAAAATTGAAATATGAGCAAAAATGGAATGCAAATAGTTAATACACTGTAGCTATTATTTGAATAGAGTGACACAGTTTTTTAAGTGTTAAGTCAAAAATCAGTATTGATTGTTTCACCTCAAGGTGAATTCATATAGTAATGCTTCTTGTGATCTGAAAAATTGTGGTAATTTACTTTGTGCATTCAAACTCAGCTTGAATTTTTTTTAGCTGAGTTTGTGACTGAGGATGGTGCCACGTAAAATATCAATGCTTAGTCTCTTCATTCATTACATCTTCCCTATACATAGTTACAATTTGTCAGTGAATTTCTCCCGGATAGATGTTTTTTACATTCATGAACTTCACAATCAGCAATATATGTTAATTTGTTCATTATAAAGTATTGTAAAAACACTTCCAATTACAATAAAGTTTTAAAACTACTTACTGTTGTCAGAATAACCACTGAAACTGATTGACATTGCAACATTGCTGAAGTGTTGATTTGCACACAGTACGCAATGATTGATATTTTCTGAACAATTCTCTTGACTTAAATCTTTCAAATGTTTTCCTTTTAGATCATTGTCTTTTTGTGCACAAGTATTACAACAGTAACACTTTATCTAAATCCATCCTACATTTTTGGACTGCAGCAAGAGAATTTTTGTTCCCTTTCTGAAATGATATCCTGAAATGACATGGACACACCTTTTTTAAACAATTAGAAGATTTTTTTGAAAGATTTATACGCTACTTTTTTAATGTTTCAGACTGTACTTAAGCAAAGGAGGAAACCTAATCAAGACCAACTTTGTAAATGGAGCACCAAAATAGTTTCATCCTAATAAAACAAAACGAAAAAAAAAAAATTACTTAGTTCCATAAACCTAATATAATGGTCAAAGTTATGTATCATGTTGATTATTTTGTACAATTTTCATAATGTTAAGTCAGATATAAATATTATATTAGTTAAAAAATAACATACAATGTTTATTACGGTAGAATAAAAAACAAATGTGTTTCAAGTGTAATTAATGCAGTGAGTATATTAAAATCATGCACTAAGAATTTACCTGTCTACAATTGTGCAGGCTTTAGAATTATTTTCACTTTTCGACAGAAGCAAATCTTCTGATAACACATTATCTACTTAGCTGTGAATTGTCCACTTGTTGTTTATTATTGACTATATGTGTGTATACAGTTATGTTACACCAAAGCTTTATTCTCTTCTTTTTTTTTTTTTAATGTATAATTATTTATCAAAGGTTGAGAAGTATTATTTTCACATTTTTACGTTATTACCATTTGTAAAGAAAACATTTTAGTACAGATAATTATGCATGTTATTTTATTTTTTATTTCTATAAACTTGTATTTATAAGTTGTGTTATTTAAATAAAAATTTGATTTAACAAAACCAACTGGTTGCGACAGGTATATTCCTTTGAAATCATGTTTGTCATAGTAAAAGGACTTTAAAGTGGATTGCATTTTTGTTATTGAAAGATAAAACTAGAAATTCCTTTGTGTTAGACGGCTTTTCACCAAAGGAGTCGTCAGTTTTGTCTTGCTGTTTTAGATTTAGAACAATCATACAGTTTTCTGGCACATTATACAGATATTAGCGTAATTGAATGTTATTTAAATGGTTTGGTCTAAAAGATAGCTTAATGTGGTTACTGTATGGTAAGCTAATAAACTGCAAGCTACTTTACCAATGCCTTTTTCTATAATATTATATGTAATATTTTAAATTAATTATCAATAAATTCAATTATAATATGTAAAACTTTATGTGTACAATTCAATTTATTTTACCAGTAGCCAGTTATTTCCATATACATTCCAAATCTAAAATGAAGTGCATCCTATATCTGTACAAAAATAAATAAATTTTCCTGCAATAATAAATTGAGATAATTTTATTACTGCCAAAATAAATTGGCTTACATTACTACAATATTCCAATTTGAGATTAAAATTTTAATTTAATTCTAGACTGTGAAACTGGCTTGTGTGCTTTTTAAATTTTCATGTCATATTTATACTGATTGGTTTTACAGCAAAACATGTCTTCACTCTTCTTGTCTTATCACATGTTCAAACACATTTTACCTCAAGTTATTTATGGAAATGTGTTGGTGTATTTAAAAAATCTTAAAATTAAATTACCCAAAAAACTATTTTAATTCTTACGTTTTGTGACCAGGAAAAAAATAGTAAAAGGGAATTTTTTTTATTTTTGTTCGGATTAGGTTTTAATTTGTGAGGTATAAGAAAACAATCTAACACTACGCTAATAGAATTTTTTACACTATTAAAATTATAGATCTTTTGATATATTCATGTAGTTTTAGGTTTCCACTACAATCATATTGAAAAGCAATGTTTAATTTATAGCTGCAAGATTATACAAGGTACATCTAGAAAGTAAGTTCCGTTTAGTAATAAAAACAAAACAGAAAAACTATTGCAAAAATATCTACGAACAAACTATTTTTCTACATAGCTCCCACCATTTTGTAGTAAGGCTGTGCCCGTTAACGGGTAACAGCTATCCGCCAATGTTGACCATCGTCGAAGAAGTGCATTAACTGCTAACGTTGATCATTTGCTTAGTGCTTGCAGGTGACGCTTCAGTGGTTGTTTGTTAGCGACAACGGCCCACTCGATGCACGCGCACCCAGCTACACGTAAGCCTCTCAGTCGTCTGTTAGTTTAGTTGAGCAACTAAAACAAATCAATTAACGTCATTCATTCATCAACTGAATCAACGTATGTTTCTGCTGTAGCCTACTATTTTACTGTTTGTTTTTTACTAAATCTAAAACTGTATAAAACGACGACTAGATAATACGAAAATAGTGTGGTGTATTATTATTATTATTATAAGTATTAATTAATACAATTATTATTTTTCATATTTATTTGTATGGGTTTTTTGCTATCCTTTGAAAAGATCATATAATATACTAAATTTTAAACTTATTGTTGTAACAGAAATATTAGAATATAGTTTATGGTAGTAGGCTAACCGGCATTACATATATTTGTTGATTTTATTTTATCACACATTGGAATTATTGTAATAATTGATTATAATAACTGATTAATTAACTAGTAAATAGTAATACAAATAATTCTAAAACTTATTCCTCTGTAAATAATCAGTTTTTATTTATCTAAGAAACAGGTGACAGTCGATTGATGACTAGAGCCTTCTCTTTCACTGAACATGTGCACTGCACACCTGCATACTGAACAAACAAAGACGCTTGGTCTTTTGTTCTGTCTGGCAGGTTAACCTTAGCAGTTTTTTTCAACAGTTAATCACGCTCAACATTAACTGTTGTTGACGTTGACCATTGTTAGCGTTAACGCCCACCACTATACATTATGTAAATTTTATAACTGATTTTGACAATATACAGTACTTCAATACCTGATGTCTGAATAAATTTCCATTTAAAATTTGTAACCATCTCGAAATTGGGGGATATGAAGTTTCTTCACTATTTTTTCTACATTCATTACTTTAAAGTTGTTAAGCCATCCTGATTCTAGACACTACATATAATTATACTGAATGTCTCATCATTTCTATTGTTATAAATAAAGTAGATAGTGACTTATGTTATAAAAGAATTGTAAATAATATCTGTTATAACTAAGTTAAACTATTGAAATGTAAGATAATTAAATTTTTTCTTAAATATGAATTTAATACTTAATGATTTTATTTTAAATACCTGAATGTCAAATACTTTGACATGCAAGACAAGATTTTTTTAATGGGTTATTGACATTTTTCATCATGTTTTGAAGTGTAAACTTCTATAGGCGCACCACGCACAAATTGTGCAGAGGGTAAATCGAAATCTGGGCGTCACGCCCAACTTTTCTTGTGGTTTAAAGGTTTAAAAAAATGCTCATTAAGCAGCTGAAAGACTGATCTGTTTAATAGGCCTATGCTAGAGATAACCCACTATTTGTAGACACAAAAATTAGGTCTACATTTTCTCTTTAGCCTACACTTTTTAATATTTTCTTATAACGACAATCTAAAATTTCAAGCACCAAAAAAGTAAACTTAGAAGTAGAAATAAGATTAAAAATGTAAATTTGGATTACATGGAGCCTACAATATGTTCTCAAAAAAAAAGCAAGAAGTTCTTGCATAACATTTTTATTAGATATCATTTAAAGTTTCTATTGATTTTTAATGTTTTATGAAAATTAATTTGATTAAAAAAAACTATTGTGAATTCAAGTCCATTTTTTTTTCCCTCCAAATTTAACATTATTTAAAAAAGTGTAGTCAAACAATAAACTTGTTACACCAATTGGCTTTATGGATTTATATTTTTAAACAACTGCACTAGGTAGCAGCACCTTGGAGAAAGAAATCCGAATATTACAAACTTTTATCACCAAATAACAGCTTTTTACAAGACATTATAAATTATTTTTTCAATAGTACAAACTTTTTTCACCAGATAACAAACAGCACCTTACAGGACATGTATTATAAATTATTAGTTTTAAAAAATAAGTCTATGGGCTCTTCTTCCGGAAAATTCATAAATGGATTCTCCATAGTTTCATTTATATGTCTTCCAGCTTTCCCTGAGATATTTTAATTTTTCAGGTTGGTACAGGTTTTTGTCTAAAGTGTTACAGGTCAGCTGATATGACTCAATTGCTATAAGAAGTGTTTGTTTTGCTCATGTTGCATTTGATATTTGTTATTATTATTAGAGGTTATGATGTGAGATTTGTCAATTCCTAGTTTTAATGTAAATAATTATGGCAGAAAGGCAAAATATTTTGGACAATTTAGTTAAGAAAGGAGCAAAGAAGTAATGAAAAAAGAAGATTGGAAACAAAATGTTGCGATGCACCAGAGACAAAGTGGTCTAACTTATGTGTCGAAAGTCACTGGACAACAGTTGAAGGTAAGAAATTTGACGAAGTTGTTCACAGTTGTTTGAAGAAGTGTTACAAACATTTTCTTCCAGAAAAACAAAAAGTTATGTTTAAAGACTTTACGATCTTGCAAATAAGATAACTCAAGACATTTTTCTTGCCTCATACATGAACTTATCAGACACACCAGTTAAACGAAAGCAAACTGTAAAGCCGAAGGTTGACAGACAAAATGTTTGGAATTATCACCTTAAAAGTGATGGTTCTGACAGACCTGTATGCTAAAGTTTTATTTGCAGTTTGTACCAATTAGGGCCTAAACGTATATGGCTTTTGCAGAAGAAATTTTTTAATGTGAATCATTTTATGAAAAATGTGGGAAACATGAAAAGCACTGTAAAATACCTACTAATGTTTACTCCTTGGCTATGGACCAGTTAAAAAGCATTCCCCATGATGAAGCTCACTACACTTACGTTAAGACTAACAGGCTTTACTTTAAAAATCCTGACCTAACAATTAAAAAGCTTTTCAATCTCTTTGAGCGGTTTTATAGAGAGCAAACTGGTAGTACCCGTAGTCTTAACACATTCAGTGTGGTATAGATGATGTAAAGTTGACCCAGGAGCTGAAAATTTTTATTAACTAAAAGCATAGGTTATACATGTAGAAACAATGTTTGAGTGTTAAAAAAAATATTCGGATGGTCCTTACCTGTAATTAGTGCCGATAAATTTTTGGAGTTCATGAACTCTACCCGCAGTTTTGGCTTGGCGCAGTGGTAGTAGGCGCCTGCCGCGACGCAACACGCGACCAATGAGTCACCAAAACAAAAACAAATCTTTATAAACTTCTAAAATAAGAAATTATTTCCTACTAGAAACGTAAACATGCCTTCTAGATAAGAGACAGAGTAGCCTATTGGTAAACAATCTGACAGCGAACGCCTCCCCCCGCACCATCGAGGGGCGGGAACCAGAAACTGACCATAGTGCGAGTATTGTAAGGGAATAGACAAACTCGAGATGAAGTTTCATTCGTTTATTTCCAGTGGCTTGGACACAGTATTGCTTTGAATACAACATTAGACTTTGGAGCTCATGAACTCCACACGATCGGCTGGCAAGGCCAGCTTGGAGTTCATGAGCTCTACCCGCACTGAATGTGTTAAGATGAAGTACCATACGTATTTTAAGTTTTTTAGAGAAACAAATTTTGCCTTCAAAAGACCGAAAAGTGACACTTGTGATTTCTGTTATGGATGTGAATTGAAACTAGATAAGAATCCTATGTACGGTATAATATTCATAAAAGAAAAGTAGAAGCTCACTTAAAAATGAAGAAGGATTACATAAAAATGGCAACACAAATGATGTTATAGTGTGTGAGTTCAACTACACACAAAACCTGCTTTTGCCGAAGCTCACAGTGACGTTACAATTTTATAAGAGATTGTTGTGGCTTTATATGTTTAATATTCATATACATAACGATGGATCATCCTTTATGTACACCTTTATTGAATCTCATTGTCAAAAAGGTGCGAACACAGTTGCATCATTCCTATTTGATTGTTCTGAAAAAAAAAAAAAAAAAAAAAAAAAAAAATGAATGATTTTCAAAATGTTAAAAAGTTGATCTTTATGTCAGATGGTGCTGGCGGACAGAACAAAAATCAAACACTCCTCAGGTTTTGTTCGTATATTGCAAAAATATTGAATGTTGATGTTATACACATCTTCCTAGTGTGTGGCCACTCTTTCGGCCAATGTGACCAAAATTTTGGAGTGGTTCGAAATAATCTAAAAAAACTTGAAACAGTTGAGTTGCCACAATAATATTTGGAAAGAATCGTCTCAAGCAGACAAAACCCAACACCCTTCACTCTAATTCATGATTGTAGTATTGTCTTTATTGGAATGCAGTTCTGATTCCCTATTTTGAAAAAGAAACACCTAAATCTAACAATAACACTTTCAAAATACAGCAGTATTGCATTTTGATGTCATGTCATGTCTGTTAATACGGTGTCGTACAGTGCATTGTAATAATTCAAGTAGATAACGTAACAACCCCTCCCAATGTCAATCTGTGATACCAGTAACATTCGAGACTCTGTACAGTAAGGACGTGGACAATGATTCATGAATCAATTTTAATCGTATGTACGTGTAAGTGTTTCGTGTGTAATCTTGATCTTGTATAATGTGTATAAGTGTTTGTAATTGACGAAGGGAAACCAGATTACATCTTTACAACTTGATAATGGCTGAATAGCCGAAACGGCCGTCGTTTGAACGACGCAAACAGAATATTGACGACGGTATGTCTTATATATTTGAATTAACATTTTAGTATGTAATTGTAGGCTCTTGTCATAGTGCAGCACAAGTTTTTGTATGCCTTCTTCATAAAACATTCTCTTGATGAGTTGGTTGCCAAAGAATAGAAAGAGAAAGACAGTGCTGTTATGGTGATGTTTCAAAGTGCTCATAGCTCTGGACTGTAGAACGATTCACCCTCAACCTCAACAAATTAATAACTCAAGTCCTTCTAAATAATAAGGCAAGTAATGAATCTAGCAGCACCATCCCAGAATGGTGGAAAAGTGGGATTTTGGAAAGTTTGATTGGTTAATAATATGTAATAAAAAACTGGGCTGCAAAATATGTAGAGATATTGAGGAGTCGAGAAAAAAATGGGAATGAAAATATCAAGATTGGTCAAACTCTGAAATAAGTAGTTATGGTGATACAAAACAAAAAGAACAAACTTCTTTGAGGAAATAATGTTCGGTCATAAGTCTGCTGAAACATTCTACTTGAAGGGAAGAAATAAACATTAGAAAAGATGGTTTTAAAACAACGGTCACATGAAAAGGAAGTAACAGAAAAAATTTTCCTCACCATTTACAAAGTTATAAAGGAAAATCAATCATTGAACATTTTGAATCTGAAAACAACTTACAAGAATTTAATGGTCCTTTTATGGGGCGAATTTTACATTCTGAGAGGCATGTGCCAACATTGATATGCATATAAACAGCGCAATGAAGAAAAACATTGTTAACAATGTTGTTCAATTCAATACTAAGATTAGACTCATTATTGAAAAATCCATGTGATGGTTCTGCGGTAATGTTTGGTAAAATCAATGGCATTGGTGCATTATTTGTTAAAAGTTTCCCTTCGCTTGTTGTATGGCACAGTGCTAATCACAGATTGGAACTTTCAGTGTTTGATGCAGTTAAGATGGTTGCAAAAATAAACCAATTTAAAACATTCATTGACAATTTATCGTTTACCATGCATCTCCTAAAAGTTCAAGGGAAATACAAATAAGTGCTAAATTGTTCAATGTTGAACTGTTGAAAATCGGAAGTTTTGAGCATGTGCTGGGTGGCTTCTAGCTTCCGGTCAGTTAAAGCTGTTTGGACTTCCTATGAGGCCCTAGTACATCACTTTCAGGAAGCTTCAATTGACTCAAAAAGATGAAAACATGTTGTTAGTCTTTTAAACAAAATTAATGACCAAAACGTCGACCTAGATCTTGGCTTATTGGCTGATGCCTTACAAGAACTACCAGTGGCGGCTTACTCATAAGGACTCTCGGACGCCGCCCCCCCAATGATAATATTATTTTAATAATGTAAATACCTATATGTATATAATTCTGTGGAGATAAATGAATTGTGAATTGCCGCTATGGATTTCACCATCATTTGTAGTGGAAGTTTTACAATATAAAATATTTGACGAATGTATTCTGGAGTTCGGACGGTGGCCAGAGCGTCCCAGTTTCATTGCATTTAGTCATATGGGGCAAGCAGCAGACAGAGCTGAGGGTGACGTGACGTCATTTACACAGCGTGTAATGGGCTTCTAGGGCAGAGTCCGAAGCTGCGCGCGCAGACATCAGTCAGTGAAGCCACAATAAATTAGATGTTCCGCATTACTAAAAACCTTGTTTTCGATGGGCAAAATAAGTTGGCGTAACTGTTTTAAATAGTGTCTCACCACTCACACGAGTTGTTTGTTTATGTTTTTAAGTTTAACCCTTTGTGATTGTGAATGTTAAGTGAATGATAACATGCCTTCCCTTACGTGTATAAAATAAAACAGAGCCCTCCCATTGCCCTTAACCAGCGGCCGCTACTGAGAACTACCTGAACTGAGTGAGCCTTACAGTATTGCAGCATTAGTATGAGTTCTGCTCATGACAAAATTAAAATTACTGTTTATTTGAGAACAGGTAAAATGTGCCTGGACCTTTTTTCGAAATGGCAAGACAAGCAGTCCACAATTCTCAATTTTTTAGAGTTTCTTTTCTTTAAAAAAAATTCTAGAATAGATAATGAGCCCTTAAACCCTGCTTGGGTTATAAGGAACTTCAGAAATCATCAAGAAAAAACTGATAAATGCAAGGGACCTTGAATTGAATAAAATATTGGACATCAACTCCTGGCCACAAGATGCTACAATCACATATGGAAAGAACGAAATCTCAAAACTTTCATCTAGGTTCAACCTGAATGTAAGAAAACTGGTATCTGGCTTCGGGAATATGTGTACACTAAGTCATTTCCAGAGAGTCTTATTCCACTGAAAAATGTAATTGAATCACTTACAATCTCATCTAGTGTGTGTGAGAGGGTTCTCTTTAATGAACGCGATACTAACTCCTCTTGGATCTAACTTAAATACAAAAACTTTCTCAGGTCTCTTATTCATAAGAATAAATGGCCCTCCTCTACAGCTGATCCTATAAAGTATGTCGACTCATGGTCACCATTCAGGTTTTGACACAACTAGTAAAAACCGAACATTATAACAAGAAGATTTTAAAACTGTGGAAAATTTTGTAAAATGGACAAAACATACAGAACCCTAACCTAACCCCGGATCTTGGGTCCCTCTGACGATCACTACACAGTTCCGGCACCTTTTATTTTACAAATCGAGCCTTAAGCAGAACTATATATAAACGAGGATAAAATAAAGCAAAAGCTTAAAGTTTCAAAATATTTTAATAATATAAATGAGCTACAATTGTTTCGCCTTGCGGCATCAGCGAGCAACTGATAATAAACAGGTATAGACAACTATTTAAACATACACAAGTAACAGGAAACTGAAATACAATAGAGAAATCGGTAAAGGAGGGGGGGATGACCTAGCAGGTAGATAAAGGTTAATGAACTATGTTACGGATGGGTTTTAGAAGGGGTGACGAATTTAGTACAATTTGGTCATTTAAGTTGAGCATAGGCCTAAGTGAAATAGATCTATTTATTTATAAACATTCTAAATTATTTAATCTATTGCTTTTATTTTCTATATGTAAGAGTTTAACATTCAATTTCGGATCAAAACTATGACCTGAGTCCAAAAGGTGGTTAGCAAAGTTAGAGTTTCTTATATTTATTATTATTATTTAATAGCATTTATATTATTAAAATATTTTGAAACTTTAAGCTTTTGCTTTATTTTATCCTTGAATATGGAGTTTCAACAAGAAATATCTGCTATTACATTAAAAGAATTAAAAAAAAAAAAAATTATATATAAACGTGCAAAGAGTGAGTTAAAGCCCATATTGGGAAAGAGGGCAGACAGGGATAACCTTGTGACAGATCATGCAGAAGCCCTAGTTAAGGTGTCGTTTAGGGAAAGGATGGGATTAAATATCTTGTTAGTTTAATATCGAATTGCCTTACATGCATCATCTTCTTCTTCTGCCTACTCGAAATTGAAATAACCATACTGTATGCAACACATGCAGATTGCTGCACCTGCAATCAGATAAGAGCTGCATATGTAAGGATACATATGCACGTGACCTATATAACATGGTGTCTGTTCGCAATGAAAGAAAACTTTTTTGTGGGAGAATATAAAATAATAGTTTCTTTAGAAACAACTCAAAGTTGTTAACTTTAGAAACTATAGTTTGTTTGTGAATGTCAATTTATCTATTGATATGTTACTGTATTTGATTTTTTATTTGTTTTTATTGATTTAGAGTGTACTTGGTAAATAATTTGTTACGTAGTAAGTAGCCAACTAATTGTAAATTGTAACTATTTATTAGTAAATAGTCCAAAATCATTGCACACAACTTCTCAATCACCCATTCCCAAAAAACCTGTAAGATTGGGACATCTCCAACCAATAATAAATCTATAAAATAAATTTTTATTTGTAACGCTTCACGTTACAAACCAAATAAAACCTAACCAAAAACTATTCATCAACAAAAAGGTCAGTTCTGTGATTGTCAGCCAAAAAGTGAAAATGAACCATGGAAGATATAAATTATATATTTAAATAGGGTCTAAACTTACTTCGCTTGTGATATAAACACGTCCTAAGTGTATACCCTATAGTATTTTATTAAGAATGAGCTTTTAATGACAGCAGTAAAAATTCATTTGTATTTTTAGCGAATTATTCTTGAACCGTAATATTTTGTGACTTGCGATTTTGCATACGTTTCGGTCATTAATGATCACATTTCACTAAAATTTGAACAAAATTGATAGTCAATTTGGAGAGATAAGATCTTTTATAACAACCCATGACAGATTTTTTGGTCGTTTACCGATATCTCACAAAATATTGTTCAGAGATGGCGACCAATATTTTTGTCCTTGAGTCCTTGAGAGCTTACACTTGATTGCCAATTTTGAGAAAAACATAATTTTGTGTCTTTATGGTAGCTACTACTAAATTTTTAGTTGAAAAAAAAATGAAAAAAAGTTCTTATCAAAAATTACTTATAACAAATTTGATTAAAATTTATCAACACATTTGGGCTGTAGAGACAGACATACGTTTTAAAAAATCCTTTTTTTGGATTTGAGAGGACTCAAAACGGACATATCTGCAAAAAACCTGACATCAAATTTTTGACCTATAACATAACTTTAAACGTGTGGAAGTAAAAATGATTATTTACTGATCTCTAAAATTAACGTGGGGAGGGTAGTAAATATTCACCTTTAAAAAGTGACATCTAATTTCATTTTGCACCTTAATTTTACAAAATTATAAAATACAATGAAAAGTAGAAATTAAAATGTACTTTAAAATGTACTGTAACTTAGCAAATTGTATAGCAAACCTGTGAATGTCCTACTTTTTCATATATACACAAGTATGAAGATTTGTGACGGTCAATAAACCAATTTTAGTGGAAACATCCATTTTGAGAAACACTGAGGAAAAAAGTTTTAGCCATGATGTCAGTCGTCTGTATGGAATTCTAGAACCCATATTGTTAGACCAATTTATGTCCTTATTTGGATATATTTTAGCCTTACATAAAGGTGTTTTATCTTCAAAATTAAACTAAAACATCGCCTCTAAGGGCCTAAACAAAACGTATTGGTTCCTATTTCCCTAACAATGTCATATTCTTACAATACCAATAACTCCCAAGTGGACATTTTTAGAGAGATGGTAATATGAGGAACCTATATCTTAGAAAATTTGTTGTCAAAATCATTATCGTCAAATTAAAAAAATAGAAATTTTGAGCTTTATAAGTATTTGATTTTGTGTTGAGAATTTGAGAAAATTTGACTATGATTGATTTACTTTATTCAGTTGATAGTACTACAATTTAATTGGGAAATTAAAAACTTTAAACTGGAAAAAATAATTCTTTACTGAAATATTATCTAAAAATACAATAAATAATTAATAAAATAAAGTAGAAAAGACAAAATGTAAATACTAATGTTTAATAAATTAAAGAGTGAAATTTATTTTCATTATCACTCTAACAAATATAAGCATTATAAATTACATTATAATTATTTATCACTAAATATCACAATATGCAATTTTATAAGACAATAAAAGTATAACAGGTATACAATTACAATAACACAAATATTTCTAGTTATATTATAGTTAAATACTTTATAAATATGTGTTTCCATACATAATACAAAATATACATAGTATATACATACAAATTTTGTCCTCCACATCTCTCTCTTGTTTGTTTTTTTAAATATATTGCCTTGATATTTTAAATAAACAAACATTTATCATCAAGCAAGTATGAATACAAAATTTTGAAAATGTTTATTTTAATATAGATATAAAATACAAACATACAAATTTTTATCATATGTCTGGTTGTTTATCAATTTTAATAAATTCTAATCTAATGTTGGTAATCAATTAGTATTTGTACGAGATATAAAATCATGCCAATTAATTTAATTTTGTTCTAAGATTTTTATAAAATAATCGCTTTTACCATGAATGCAACATTTCGAAGACATATTTTTTGCTATCCAATAAATTGGCTTAGGCCTACACATTAAATTATATGTTTTATAGATTTTAAAACCAATTTCAGTATGACATTTAATTAAATTTGTGTTTCAATATCAGAGATTTTAAATAGTTGTGATCATAAAACAAGTACATATAATAATAATAACATAACTTTCATAAAATAACCTTGATTTGAATTTAGGAAATTTTAAAGGTGGTACCCACCAACCTTAGGTTTATTATGCTATCACATCCATCCAGATTCGCAGATCAATTCTTGTACCTTTTATAAGTTCAAGAAATTAATAGTTAATAACATAACATTAATCCCAATTAACAATTTGATCTTAATCAGTTTCAAACATTCTATTAAAATGAATTCAAAACATGCTCAACTATGTGAAGGCCTACTATCAAATACTTAATACCAACCAACATTTAAAAATTGGTTAACACCAAACTCAGAGTTTCTTTTCTCCATGTTGAATAACAATAATTGTGTAAATTTAATAAATAAGACATAATTAAATATATATATTTCAAAAAACCCAGTTTCATCACATATTTAATACAAGTACTTCTAAGACTAATATAATTAGAATCTGATATGCCACACATAAAATTAATAAAATCTGCTTTTCTAAAACTTCAAAAACAGACATAAAAATAAAAAATGGATCCACAAATAAAATATAGATAAAATCTCCCCCTCCTTATATTTTTTGAAATTGATAATTATTATTGAATACTTATATTATACAATCTACAACTCGCTTAATTATTTTTTAAATATAGTTTTAGCTGAATTTTGACAATAAAAAAATAGTTCAATCCTGAGCAAAATAGTATAGTTAAAAAAAATTGTCCACTCCTGAAACAGTATTTTTATGAAAATGAAAATAGTTGTCATAAAGTTCATTGATGAAATTTGTGTCGCATAATAAAGGCAAAAGTGATGAAAATTGTTCTTGTAAGAAACTGGGCTACAAACATAAATAAGACATTTTTGAAATATTAATTTATCAAGCTTACTACTATTGCTACTTGAAAATAAAAGTTTTCTAAAATGTTAGCAATAGTTAGTTAACTATATTCGCAAGATCTAAGTAGATACTTTATATATAAGAAAGATTAAAATCATAATAAACTGTGCAATTATAGTTGAACCATTGCAGAAAATCAACATACAAATGACAAAAACTTAAGATTTTATGAAGAACAAAATCCTTATTTTTACAAATCCACTTTAGAAAGATCCCATTACACGTCCAACTTTTGATTCTGTCTTCTTCCCGATAGCATTGCAAATAAATCTACTTGCATCGAGTAACGAAGCTAAGTTGACTCCTGTTTCAATTCCTAAACCATGAAGCATATATAATAAATCTTCAGTTGCTACATTCCCTGAAGCTCCCTTTGCATAAGGACAACCTCCCAATCCTGCAACTGAAGAGTCTACAACATTCACTCCCATCTGGAAAATTAGAACAATATAATGTAGTATTCTAGAAAAAGAATTTTAATCTAATATAAAATGTTAATATGTCATGGCTTTCTCAACTCGTCATAGGAAGTGTAGGAGGATCTTGGCTGGGAAATAAAAAAATATATCGTTCGGGATTGTTTACTTCCTGCTAGAAGATACATGAGGGTATACAAAAATAAACCGGAATTTTCATTCTCTGATCTGGTGATGTGTGTATGCAGGCTATGATTCACTGAGTAAACATTTCCATGTCCGAGCAGGAAAATAGTGAAAGAAAACCATTTATGTTGAATTTTTTATTTGCAATTTTATACTTTTTCTAGTATACAATAGACTTGTTATAGTGTCAATATAACTAATGAAAAATGGTAAATACATATTTTTCAATTCAGTGAAAATGTAAGCTAATAGTTTTCCTAGAATTAATCAAATGAACAATAAGGAGGAAATAAGTAATAGGATGTTGTGGTCATTTCATCAAAAAGAGTGACCTTTCCTTATAAGAATAATATATGTTTTAAATGAAATAATAAGACGGCTTAATGTCATTTTATCTATTTTACAGTACTATTGATCGTTTATCGCTTATTATATATAAATATAGTAGAAACGCTCTTAACCGGTCTAGTCGGGACTGACACACGGGCCGGTTAATCCGAGGTTCCTGTGAAAAATCGGTTTTCGTTCAAAGAAAGCTTATTTAATCAGGTAGCGCTAAGAATTATGCAATTAAGATGTTATTGTACATAAATGTATTGTATATATTATGTTATGTATATTATACATCAAACATGAAAAATTAAACACTACAAAGCTTTTTTACAGATTCTCCTCTGTCAAGTCTTTTGACACATTTAACCGTGTCTCAAACGAAACCAACACACACTTCCGTTTTCGTAACACACTCATTTTTATTTACTGTATATACTGTACATAGATCATAACCAGTCAAAGACAAGAAGAAAACTGAAAAGAAATGTTATATTTTCCATAATGTATACTAAATTGATTTGTGGAAAAAAAGCGGCCCATCAAATGTTTTTGTCGGTGTATGTCTGCTATACCGATAGGTGCCAATGCCGCGGTGTTTTTATGCCGCCGACAATGGGATACCGCTATTGACAAAGTCGTTTGACTCGCCGCCGCTTTGGTGTTTCAATTACAATTTATTTTCGGAAACTCTCATCCAACCAGTACATTACGATATAGGCCGGTTAATCCGAGATCGGTTAATCCGAGGCCGGTTAACAGAGGTTCTACTGTATTATCTTTAAAAACTATATTCAAATGGAAATATTTTTCATATTTTCTCAACCTATTATTCCCTAGTATAATTTCTTTTAGTAGAGTTACCCAAAGACTTCTTCTCTGTTACAATAAATGTATTGGAATAAGTGCATTGCATTGGCAGGAGACTATGTTAAGAAATAGTATGCAAATGCTGATTTTAATAAATAAAGTGTAAGGTAAAATTATGGTTTATATTTGAACACTCTTTCTGGGCAGTCTTGTTAGCCAAAACAGAAATTGTGATCCTAAATAGAAATAGACAGTTTGATGTGCCTAGACTTCCCCAGGAAGACCCTTAAGTTCCATGAACTTTATACACGATAACGTTATCTTGAGAGGTTTCTGCCTCTTTGTCAAAGATCCAAGAGACTCCATCTATTCGCAATCAAGGTATTCGAAGATCAGGTGCTCGCAGTTTCCCACTTGTAGTCCAATTTCCTGCACAGAGGCTCCCAGTGATTGTTTTCTCAGGTGGCAATGCCCTATAATGACTCGACCGCTTTCCTTACATTGCTTCTGCCAAACAAGAAAAGGTCTGATGCAATTTGCTTCGAAGTGACGTGAAAGAAGAGTTTGTTCACTCTTAGAGCTAAGATACTCCTCCACCTCCTTTCTGAGCCCAGGTTCTGATGACTCGCAAGGTAAGTCTCTTGTATATGACACAGAATGACTTATGTCCAACAAGTTTGCACTAAACCCAGCATGCCCAGAATCCCAGCAAAGCATAACATTATTGTTCCCCCTATAGTACTGAAACCCTGCTGGGTACATTCCTACTCTGGTCTGCCTCCTTGGATTCCAACCCCTGTTCCACTTTTTGTTTTAGAGCCGTCTATGAATGACTCCATCTCATGCATTGTTAATGACTTCCTTCTCTCTCTAGCCATTTCTTGATGTTTAACCATCCATAGATTAGATTGAAATTATACTATTTTTGTTATTGTTGTTTAAAGGTGAAAACCCTATTAGTCATCATCGGGTCTTATAAAAAAAAGGACATAAAATAAAGACTCTAATAACTCAAATACTCTAATAACTCAAATACTCTAATAACATCAATGTCGGATGAGAATAAGAGTTGGTTAAGAGAAATTTGACAGAAAAGGTGAAAAAGAGAGATCTACATGAAAAAAGGTGTACATACAGCTAAAGCCCTCAAAATTGCCACCCCATACTCACTATGAGTCCCTGAGAGAATGATTGAAATTATAAGCGAGTAATTTGTATGTTAAATTTATCACAAGGTTAATTTTTTTATCGGCAACATGAAAAGGTGATTCAGGATATACAAGTATATTCAAGTGCCATTAAGATAGAAAAGTAATTAATCTTGGTTACCTCGTTTCTTGTAAGAAACTGGACTAACAAAAATGGAATAGTTAAAAGTATAACAAAGATGATATTAAACATAGCAATTCTGTTTGAGATTGTTTTATGATTAAATTGTGAAATGAAACTAACACAAAGAAGTGTACTATACTTGCTTGCATCTTCAGTTGAGACCAGGCTTTACAAACAACCACGGAGGTACTAGCAGCATTAAAAAATTCAGCAGTCCTATTACTTTAAAAACTATACAAAATGGAAACACCAAAATGTATATCTTTCCTAAATTATATCAGTATGTTGCCAGTTTAAAATGATCCTATATCTAAGTTTATCTTACTGAAAAAAAAAAAAAATAATAAAAATATTAATAAAAGTGATTGATAAGATTTTTTTTTAGAACACTTCTAAATATATTCTATTACAAGATTTTCTTCTTATTGTACTACAGATTTTCATTTGTTAAATTTTTTAAGTTGAAGCTTATATGAAAAAAATTAAAAACACATTGTATTTCCTAGAAAAAATTTATGCAGAAGAAAAAAACCTTCAAAAATGATTGTTCAGAACTTTTTTGCTCTATGCATATCAATAATTCAATAAATAAAGTTTTAGCAAAGTATTATAAATTAAATTTAATAGAAGGAAGTTTTTGAAATACAAAAACTTTTATATTTATAGTAATATTCCACATTTTAATTAATAGTGTGCAACGGTAGCGAGAAAGGGGCTAATGCTGGGGGTACGATTTGGGTGGTACGTGGATCTACTTTGGTAATGTATTACCGGGTCGCGATCGCGTGGTAAAATTAATATAAGTACACTAGGCGAATCTCAACTTAGGCTAGCCATTTTTGACGAGTATTACTACAGACTAATTAACTAAAAATAAGAGAATTACACTAATACCAATATTAATATTAACTACACTGTATTGCAACAACATGTCGGTCTATACCAGGGCCTAACGTAGCCGCGTATAGTTCAACTAATAATTTTACGATAACCCAAAAATGCGATGCGTCCAAATATAAACCCTAGGGCCGTACCAAACCTATTCCTTTGGGTTTAGCAAGGCATGATAGTAATTTATGGCACTATAATAAATTTAAGAAGAACGCTGTGAGACGTCTTGAGTCACCGCTGTGTCAAGCACTACTCTGGCTTATCAGCTCTCGGGCGGATATGGCCAGAATCATGAAGGGGAGGGGGAAGTGGTGAGTAATCACCACAAGTGGTAGTAACAACATTGAATAATTTGTTTACATTAACAAAAAAAATTGTATTGGAGTTCTTAAGAAACGGAATTGGAATACACCATATATTGTTAATGTAAAGAAACGAGCCGAACAGTAGGCTTATTAATATTAACAATTATGTAAACTCTGAAAAATAAATGAAAACAATTGATTATTTTTGTTTATTTGAATGATTTTAAATCAAAATTGAAAAGACGCAAATGTTTTGATCATGGCTAGTAGCAATAGGACTTCCATACAAAATAGACTGCCTCAGCTCGACCATTGTCTTAACTGAACAAGGATTTAGTATAGTAACATATTATCCATATATTATTTCTGTTTTTCTTTCTCTAACAATATGACTTACTTGTAATGCTGTGAGTATATTGACAAGTGCCTGTCCGTATGTGTCATGACAATGTACAGCTATCCTCTCTACAGGCACAACTTCCAACACAGCTTCTAACATTGCTCTCATGGTACCAGGAGTTCCTATACCAATGGTATCTCCAAGAGATATCTCATAACAACCCATGTCAATCAATGCTTCAGCCACCTACAACAATCATTTGTTAGAAATCTAGTTAAAATTAATTACTTATAAATTTACTATAACAAAAATGTTAATACTACAACTAAGTTTATACAGATACAGCCAAACTGATGTAAGTTCTCTATTGCATGTAGTCAAATAAAGAAATATCATCAATATAAGAAAATCAAATTAGACCTAATTTAATTGACAATATTTTCTTTCAGTATTTAGGAACATAATTGGATCAGTTTTGTAATTATGTCTAACTGTCTACCTTTGCAATTATTACAGTAAAAACAAGTGGTTTCAATAACTCAAAATTTTTCAGTTTGGATTAAAATATTTGTCCCACAAAATTATTTGATTTCTTGTTAAAATCATATTGACTACTAGCGGTTTCATATATTGTCTAGATCAAGTTTTACATATTGAGAAGCACATAGAGTATTATTCAATACCACTCTTGAAGCCAAATGGTCTTTGATGATGACTATTTTTAAATATGGTGGTCCACAATAATGTCTGTTAGATATATGCAACATCTGATTTGGGAACATTACTCATAGTTTGCTTGGTACACCTATTATTTATTTATTGTCTGGTCTAGATCGAATTTAGATTTATGGTCAGGAAGAATTACTTTTTAATGATGCTATGGTTTAAAAGTCAGGTATGCAAAAGTACCTTTATTAGTCAATGTATTAAGTAAGAACAACACAAAGTGAGTTGGTCCCCAACTTATATATATTTTGTATTAAAGCATTAAAACATTTTATTTGTTGATCGACATTATTATTATATAAAATATGATTGACAAATATTTTATTATTTTATAAAAAATACATTTTTTTTTATGCAGAGTTTGAATATCATCTTTTTTATTTAAATGTTCATCAGCCGGAGCTTATCTGAGCGTAAAATAGTTTTTTTGTAAGAGGAATGGCAAGGCGAAAGGGCCTTTTCAATCCTACAACTTCCCCACCTAAGTCTCACCTAATTTGGAGCCCTGGTACATAAATTTCATACACTTTTGTTGAACCGAAAAATGCAATGCCAATTTATCAAAATTAAAAAAAAGAAAAACTGTTTTCCCCCTTCATTTTAAAATCTCAATGAATTTAGGGATAAAAAAAAAATTCATGACCTGAAAATAATTATGAAGCAATAATATATATCTGAATGTATTGTTTAAACATTAGTGATCAGATGATGCCGATAATTATGTACCTTAGCATTAGATGGGTCTATTATAGCATGTTTATATCATGTGTAGTGTGTACATTTATTTTCATAATTATATATTTTAATTCTGTGAAATATGTGTCCGCCCTACTTTATGAATTGTTGAAGTAAGCTGAACTGATAAGTCTCTTTGTACTATGTTTATATTATTTTATTTTTTAAATTTTGTACTGAAAAATGTTGGCGTTTTATTTACTCTTGTACAAATATAGTCAATGACATATTTATGGCCATATAGAGGTTATACATAGCAAACCGTGGTTTGAAACCATCCAAAAAAGAATTTAATCCACTCAGATGCAAAATAGCTGATACTAATTACATCACATTAAGGGTCCAATCTTTCTCTCTAGTCAATGGTAGTTTGGGACAGTCCCTTAAAGGTTAAGCAATGACTTACAACTCATATCCTCATGACTTATCAACATTACAAAAAATACAATTGTAATAAACTAAATTTATCAGGTCATTTAAATCAACTTACTTTGGCAACTTGTGACGGAGCTATACTGCCTTCATAAGGACAACCGCAAACACAAGAGATATAACCTCGAACACGTAAACCTTTCTGTAATGCTAACTCGGCTACAATTTTGAACCTATTTAGACTTTCTGTGATAGAACAGTTTATATTACGCTCACTAAAACTCTCTGATGCTGCTCCAAAAATAGCAATTTCTTCTGCACCTGCTTCAATCTATAAACAGAAGTACATTATTTATTAAAAGGTATGTTACTTGGTCATATAAAAGTTATGATAAATAGTTTAGGTATAGAATAAAAAGCATACACCAATTTCATAAACGTAATTTATATATAACTATATATTTATATATATACAGTGTGTCCCACGAAGGTATTTACACAGAATCAACATGGGTCTTTTCTACATGATGATACTTTGGTCTGAACGGCAGACATGTATAAAATACCTTTAGTATATATTGTGTTAATTCGTAAAATGAATATCAATAAGAATGTAAATTCTTAAAAATAGAGGCTAAAGTTCAATACAAATAAAATCTTTAAACCATTTCAAGATAATAATTATCCTGAGACTAGGCCTGATAGATGACTTTCAGTTGGGTGATGTGCAGTCAGCATCATTTCAATGTAATTCTAACATTCAAAACCAATCACAACTCACCGTTATCTCAACACAATATCTTTTTGAACCAACAACCTCCATCACAAAATTCAAGAAAGTCCGTTATAACAATTGAGGGCTCATCCATATCAAAACAGTTTATAATTCCATTATAATTTACGAAAGTCATATAGATTCCACCATAAGGCATTGCACTGTACATTAAAAAACAGAACAAAGGGTTGATAATTTATTATGGCAAAGTAAATAATTAGTTTAAAAGAGGAAAAAATTCATAATGATAACCAACATTTAATTTTTTTTTGTTTGTTTGTTTTTACATTAACTCTTTTCCAAAGATGAAAAGAAGTCTCATCATGTTCGCATGTTAAACTTAACCCTTCAACACGGTTTGCCATACAGGGTACACCCTCTGACGGTCCGTCTTGTGGTGGTATCTTTTGGCATTTTTGTGAACTCTTTCGACTCCGAACTAAGTGGATAATACTCTATGGTGTTCAAAGTAACTGAATCACATTTCATACAAACAACTGTCTCTAGTAATAGACGAATATAAAACTTGTCTTTCGATCAGGTCTGCCGTGTTGTCAATGCATGGTTAGTCACGGCGTGAGTTGTTTTGTTTCCATACAAAGTGGTTTATTACTTGTGTTATTTAGCTGTAATATAATTATTATCAGTATTCTATTATAATTGAGTGTACAGTGTGTATCAAAAGTTCACTTCGTAGATCTTTCGTAGTTTATGATTGATAATTTGATTTGAAATATCTTTTGTTTATCAGTGGTTACAGTTTAGCTTGGTCGGAACTTGTGTTATTGTTAGAATAGGCCTAGTTTACAAAACGTGTTGTAGATAGTGTATAATATGGCAGCACTCAGTGAACTAGATAGAAGGTTGAATGATGATGAGCATCTTTTATTGGAGCTTTGACAACAAAAATATGAAATTTTAAGCTATATGGTTTAAAAATAGAGATAAAGTTTAAATACCCGCATGGGGGTTTGTTTCGCAAACTAATAAATGCACTTTGAAGGGTTAAAGTCTCTACTTAATTAAAGTTAAGTTAATTATTAAGGGTTAAAGAGACAAAGTTAATTATTTTGTCTCTTTTAACAGGAAATTTTCTTGTCAAAACAAAATTTGTGATAAAATATACCCTCTCACAAACACATTAAAAAAAAATTTGAATCAGCTTTTTGTTAAATATCTTGTTTTGCCAAATTATAAATTAAAACATCTATTATAAATGTCCAATACACCAGCAAGTTCAGGACTTCAGCAGCAATACTGGATGTTAGACATTTGTTTAACAAACAAATTTCTCAGTAGTATAAGGTTATTGCAGAGCTTAACAGGTAGAGTGTGATTAAAAACAATTGTTACTATAATAACCATGACTGTTAAATTAAACACAAATATAACTGAATATGTTTAATAATAAAAATCTCCAGTACAAAACACATTTTAAGACTTTGTATTAAATTTGTTTTAAACCAATGGATGTATTCACAGTACTGTAATTTGTATTTAATATAAAACTAAACTAAAATGTCGGCACAGAAACCTGTGAAGATCCTAACCCTGATAGATGACTTTTTAGTTAGTTAATGTGTGATTAACACATTGAAATTCCTATCGCCTTTGTTAAAATTCTGAAGCAATACACAAATAACTTTCAATTTCTTTAATGAAATCAGATATGGAAATCTAAGAAGCATTTCATAACTCTATTTCAAAAGGTTATTGATGTGCTCGAATATCGGGCTTAGCAAAACAGTTGGATTCTGGATTATCAGACTCTGTACAAGTATCATCAAAATTCGTTCAGTGGTTCTTAGTTAGGAGTATGACAATAATTTATAGGATAGACATAGAACAAAACATATTTGTTTTGATATGGTAGGCAAAGATTTTAAGGAAACAACTGTGGGTTTTTGTCTGTCATGTGAATTATTTATCTATTAATACACTCTCTGACAGTATTTATCTTTAATAATAACATAATTACAAGTAAATATCTAATATAGTTTTATTTTTTCCCTCCATTTAGATTATTTTAGTCAATCACCGAGTTCATACTCATGAATAATAAACTACGGTACATTGTTGTCTTTACAAAAACAAATACATGAAACTTTACATAATTAGCACTCTAAACATCATTAATTCAGTAATTAGTTATTCTATTGTTTTCACCGTAACTCAGCTAATGACTTTATTACAGCAATTCATCCCAGTAATTATTTAAAGTACTCATTTCCTACACTCTGTATGATATGCTACATACATCTAAAATATACTAACGGACCAAATAAAGTGTTATGAATAGATAACTTGCGCAGTATCCATCTAACCATAAACTTTATATAGGGAAATTCCCTTACTTTTGTAAAGGGTTTCAAAATTCAAAACTAATCCAAATTTTGAAAAACCAATGCAGTTGTACAAAATAGTGTAGCGTTTAAATCATAAATGCTACGTATTTTTATTCATAAACAACCTGATTCAATCGAAGCCTCAATTTAAAATGGTAGCATGCACAAATAAGTTTTAGACATGTACATTGGAACACGCCCGAAGGCATTAGCAAGATACAAGGGCAACAGCTGATACGCCCAGCGCATGCGCTTAACGCACTGCATAAATCATCTGATCTGGTCTGTCCTTTTTTTTTTCCTACGTCTTGAAACACATACTCCGACACATATGATTTTTTCTCGGTGATCTTTTTTTTTAAAATAAAAAAGGTTTGAAAGGTGCATAATGTGAAATTTAAAAGTGTTTAAGGTTAAGCATAACCTGACTTTAATGTGTGTGCAAGTGGTGCTAAAAATATTTCAAATTATGTAATAAAAAAGAAAAAGGTTCATGTTTTTCAAAATTTTCTAATGGCTTAAACTTTCTCATCACTATTTCAGGAATCACCATTCTCTGCTCCAGGTAATCAAAATTTCTCTTGCTAAATTGATAACCATAATATTTTAAAAATTACATCTTGAGTTCATTATTCTAAATAATTGTATTTCTGACTTAGGCTGTAATATTTTGTTCTCTTTATTAGATTTTGTTTTCATGTAAAATTTGTATTCTAAGTTTAATTTAAAATTCTTAAATTTATAATAGAAATATCTTTGTCATACAACCTATTCAAAATTTTGTAACGTAGCTTCAGCATTTAAAAAAAATTTTTTTGTAAAGAGTAATGCCTAAGATGAACCGGAACTTAAATTTCATCTTAAAACATGAAAAATCAAGTTGTCTGCCTTACTAATGTCTGCTTTGTATTTGTGAATACAGTTCTTAACTGGTCGAAGAATGAGGCCACATTAACGTCCATTATACGAAGCTGAGTGAAATTTGGTCTTCGCCCAACAAAAAACTATCTGTGTGTGAAATGTTGTGAAATTATTACTAATGCAAATCAGACTCTTTTTTAAAATTTATTTTATTTAGGATGGGACATGCTAGCAAACTTTCGGCTTCACGACCCCCAAAGGGGTTAGTTTTCAAAATTAAATTTTGACATCAAAATCTTTTGAAATTTTTTTTATATAAATAAGTTTTTTTTACTGTTGGCCAACTAATTAACTAAGATATGTAAACTACTTCTACTTATATATTTTTTTTATACTTGTTAATAAAAAGTATAAAAAAAATTAAATTTAAGTATAAATTTAAATTTAATTTAAATTTTTATTAAAACTCATTTTGTGAAAATAAGATATTTTGTAATTTTGAATAAAAAAGGGGAGAGTTTGTTAAAATTTTTTTTTTAGGGTGGGATCTTTTCATTGCTGTAAGAAATTTTATTAAAGGTTTCATTAAATAATTTTGTTTTATTATCTAAGGGCTTATTAACTTTTTTTTAAATAAATATTTTATATTTCTTTTCAAGAAAAATAAATTAGCTTGTTATTTGTTAATCTGCTTTGTCATTTATTTTCTGTAAATAGTGAACTCAGGTAAGCTCAGGAACCGACATAACCTAAAGGTTCCATCAATGAACATGACCGTTCTTTTTCTGGTTTTTCAGAGCTCAGCACAACTTTAATCTTTTTTTAAAATTTCCCTTCCCGAACGGTACAATAGAAGCCTACTTCATTAAAAAAATAAAAAAATAGAAACATGTATTTTTAATAAAACAATATTATTCTACTGGGAATTTTAAACATTTTATTTTTGTAATTTTTTTATTTTTATTTAATAACAGCAGTACATGTCTTCAAAAGTTATTCACAGATTGATTCCAATTCTCCTTAACACCTAAAACAAGTTTATCCTCAAGAGCTCATGTAGTCTTGAGTTAGATCCCTCACTTTCATCTTTCCCATCAAGTCTCTCTTGACCAACTATTGTTCTCTTCCACCATCCCTTGACGCTATTAGAGTATTCGAAGGCTAGGCGTCTTCAATTTACATTTTACCATTTTATTATAAGACGATGATGACAAGACTTTTCACCTTAAAAAAAAAAAATCTAAAACCAGACACCCAGTTGCATTGTTTGTCTTCTTACTCTATGAGTAAAGTATTCTATGAATATACCTTTACATTCACCCAAAATTATAAACACATAAGTTGATACACAAAATAGGTTTGAATAGATAACCTAACCAAACAGTGATGAGTGAACTTTAGCGGAAAATCTGACAATTAATTAGTTAACACTAATCATTCTATTCTGGCCTTTCAAGTATCAATATCAGCTGCAAGAACAAACATCTGTTATTATTATTGTGAATAATAAGCCTATAAAGAAAATATTTATGTTGCAGATTGTGTGCACATTTTAGCTGTCAAAGAGAATCAGATGCTTAACCTCATTACGGTTTTTGACAGCAAAATGCTTCAAAAGTGCTACTGTCAACCATAATCATCACAATAATTCGTGTCATTTCAATCTGTTTAATGTTGACGAAAATCATAGGCTGTTATCCAATAGTACAATATTCAAATAATATTCTATATATCTTGTGTTAATAACATATGTTATTTTACACAAATGTTGAAAAATTAAATTTTGTAAGCCGCAACAAAATTATTATTATTGTTTCCCCTATTAAGTTAAATTAATAGAACTGAATAAGACAGACCATTGAAAATTTAAAAGCCTCTTAAAAGGTTAATCGGAAACAAAAATTAGTGAAAAAATAAAAATGAAATTTTTGGTGCCAATATGGTAGTTCATTAACACCTTAAAATAGTGATTTTGCTACATTCTAGCAACTTCAAAAATAACTTTCTGAAATATATAAGTTAAAATGAACATGGTCATTTATCTATGAACTAGATTAACATCCATGCTACGCTATGGTATGTATCAAATCACCCCCCACCCCCACCCTTAGGTGAACATTTAATTATTTTAAATATATTATCATCATGTTTAACAATTGAAGAAAGAGAAAATAAATAAAAGGAAGAAGAGAATGTAAAATAAAGACTCCTAGCACCCAGGTCAGGTCAGAAGAGAACCAGAGTTGGTGAAGAAAGACCTGATATAAAAGATGAAAAAAAGGAATCTAACCCAAGATTACATGGAAAGAAGTTGTACAAAAATAGGATCCCTCGGGATTGCTACAATTTTAAATTGTGTTTCGATTTAATGACCTATATAAAGCTAGTACTTTATCACCATGTTTAATAATTAATTTTTTTTTCCATAAAATGACTTTTTCCCCTTCTTTTTGTGTACTGTGAATTTAATGTGATAAAAATAATGTTCAAACGCTATAATGAAAATATAAGCTTTTCTATAAAATATTTACTAACTTTAAAATTTGATATGCACTTGGCCACTATTACATGATAATTGTTTAATATTTGTAAATGTCTTGTTTAAGATGAATTTTAGCCTTCTAGTCATATGGTTTTAGAGATACAGTGATTAAATTGTTTTTGACTTTTATATATAAAATGAGTACACATTCATATTGTTAATTTTCACAAAATATATACTATTTCAACAAGCACAAGAAGAAAGAGATATAAATTTACTAAACAAATAACTTTAATTTTTGTAAAAATTAATAAATTCATTTATGCAAAATGGCTTTGATAGAAATCCAATACAGTAGAACCCCTCTAATCCGCCCTCGGGTGGTCCGTTACTCCGGTTAATCCGACCGTGCTCAAGCTCGCAATATTGTGCCGACTTGCCTACGACTCACAGCCCGTCTGGCGCCATTCTTTCCGGTTTGTTATCACTTTCCCGCTTCAGTGCTGTGTCACCTTTCGTGTTGTTTCTATTGATTTGCTAGAGTACTTGCAAAGTTTATATATAGAATTTATTATATAGACTTTTAAAAGTTTATATATCACTTATTTCACTTAAAAAAATCTCTTTATATAATATGTAATAAATATTGACTTTTTTCGGATAATCCGACCTTTTTTGCGTTCCGACCATGCCCCCAGTCCCGAAGGTGACGGATTAGAGGGGTTCTACTGTAATTATTTGTAAATGTCTTTAAGAAATCCAAATAAATAAAACAATGAATATATGCTATAAAATGATTCATTTTTTTTCTGTCTCTGATTTTAATTAAAATTTTAATATTTTGAGAATGGATTGAGAGTAAATCTTACATCCAATATTCCTACAATACATTTGAAATTCTTTCCAAATAGTGGCCATTTCACTGAGCAGGCATGACTTACTGTGGACTAAAAATATGCTAACTCGACAATAACTAGTGAGACACCATCTGAAAATAATGGGATTGGTAGAATGATACATCTGCATCTACTTCTACAGGTAGATCACTTGTGTAAGTGTTAAGCGTTGGTTTGTATGGATAACATTTTGAAACAGTGTAAATTTCCAATTCCTCCAGGGATGACAGTAATCCACCTTTTCTGAATGTGTGCAGAATTTCTAGGTTGTTATGATGTCTTTAGGTTGAGTTGATCTCTAAGGGGTTTGTAAGAATTGGGATCTGGGACGAATTCTAGTCAAGTCTATCAAGTGTACAAAAAGTAGAGACGGTAAATATCTTAAATGGATTTTAAGAAAAGTAGCATTTGATGGTGACCTTGGGACCAAATTTAGGAGTCTTTTGCAGGTCAGCTTAAATTTAAAAATGAAAACCCAATTTTTTAAGGAAAAATGTACTAGAAATGAAAAAAAAGAAAAAAATTATATGTTCAGCAATGGATCCATGTTATAAGTGAACTAATTTCTAGTGAACTAATTTCAAACAAAATGTTTTATACAAATGTTACACGACCTTGATGTTAGAGAGTACTTGATGGTGACCTTAAGACTAAATTTAGATGTCATCGAAGGTCAACTTCATCTTTTTTTTTTTTAATGAAAACACCTAAAATCACTTTCAAAATAATCTGATTCTTCTATTGATTCCTAGGAGTAAAGTAAACTCCATAAAATAAATATATTTTTTAAATGTAAGTTCACAATACTGAAATATTTTGTTCTGCCTAACTCTGGTGCCGATAATGGGAATTCCCTTTTCAAAATAAGTTTGATCTAGAAATAATCTCTGCATGTATGATCTGGTAAAGTTGATGTTTAAAGTCAAGGTTGAGGTCACACCTTTGAGCCATAACTTTAATCCAACAATTAATTTTCATGAAGTGATTTTCGCTAGAATGCTTGTTTATGTAACTTTCAAATGACCTCTAAATTTGATCCCAAGGTCAAGAATAAGGTTACCATTACATGCCCCTTTTGTGTCATACAACTTTTGTCTGAAACATTTTGTTAGAAAATTCATAACTACAGGATGAGAATTAAATCACTTTCAATTTTAAACTTGAAATGACTTCTAGCTAGAAGTTGTTTCCTGTAATATGATACATATATATCTAAATGTAATATTTTCTGTTTTTGTTTGTTTTTTTTTCATTCCTGGTGTCAGAAATAGGAGTTTTCATTAAAAAAATTTAAAAAATCAAGTTGACCTTCATATGACCCCTAAGTTTGGTCCCAAAGCCAAGTTACTAACAAGTGTCTCTAAAACTGTTTTCTCAAACATAATATGTTCCTAAAACCCAATGCTTTTGAAATATTTTACCATAAAACTACTAAAGCTTCTAAAACTAGCAAACCTATTTAGCAACACATAAATATAAAGCTATTTTTATTTTTACAATTTCTTAGAATTATAATTTTTATTTCAGAATTTTGGGATCATTCCACACCTATTTTGTTGTAAATTCTAAATCTTAATGTCACTAAAATGATAAGCTAACCAATTTCTTATTAAAATATGGTTAACATGTAAGATATTTAAACAAAATATAAAATAAAGAGGATAATTTTTGCTTATGAAATAAATAAGGGATAATAATATACAGAATCTCTTTGTGCTTAAAATACAACTTTTTTACTATAGGTATACATAGGCATTACTCAAATATTAGTTTAAACATTCACAGGTACACATTAAACTTTTCCTATACAATATATACAGTAATTTCCCTTTCACAAAGATTATATATCCTTGTTTTTTTAAATGGACATTTTACTTAAAATATAAATTTATAAATTCAAATTTCCCTTTCTTTTAACTGATTAGTTATAAAATCCCTCATAAAATGTTATATAAAATCCTGTCTCAGACTAACTATTTTACAAGTTCAGTACATGGCTTACTTAAAACCCACATATTTTTGTAAAGTAAGAAATCTAATTACTGATTTGTTTAACTCTGCCATACATTTATTTCATACACTATTAATTTACAAAATTAATTGAGCTTCACTTTCCTCTGAGCAGACGAACTTCATCAGCCAGTTAGTTGCACAAACACCAAACACTAATCACCCCAGGTTTCATTCTTTGATTAATTTGATCAGCAATCAAATTTTTGTTAGGTTACAGAAAACAAAATCTCTGATCAGAACTCTTCGATCAACTGATCAGAGATTTGTTAGAAGAAGTGATTTAGCAACACCGTAATATTACAAACAGCTGTTATTTAACAATCAGACGTAATAAAAAAAACCAAGTTTAAAGAACGAACTTCATTAAGGTTAGTTCGTTATTTCCAGTTAGAAAGTAAAAAAAAACTCTGATGCTGTGGCTACAAACAAAAAGAACTTTGGGAAAAAATAGTTGTACATTTTAAAAAGCAGTAGTATTGCTATTATAAATGAAGTCTTTACCTAACTCAAAGGATACAATTTGTACAACTGCTAACCGTTTCCTTATAGACACAACAAGATTAAAGTCAAGTAGAATTTGGAGTAATGATTTTTCTTCAAAATACAAAGTTAATAAAATTTTGTTTATAGGAGAAAGTAGCAAATTTCTCAAGATAAAAGGTTTTATTCCATTTTTATATTATTCCTAGCAAATGATTGCAACATTCTTTACAGACTAAACTGCATACAAATTCTATATCATTGTACATAAAAATTAGTTAATTCTATCTCTGAAAGTTCTGTGAAAAAATAAAAAGTTCTTTGTCTGACAAATCCACGGTTTTAAGGTTATTTTTTAACTGATTCTCATAAAATATTGATTCAAGAAAAATGTCGGAGTTAAATAAGATAAAATTAGATCTCCAATCAATGCTTGATTGTCAGTCGTACAACCAAAATAGACTAAGTTCTGATTAACTTTCATGTTGATTTAAGATCAAACTCTGATCAACTTTGCTTGGTGTTTGTGTAACTGACAGTATAGAATATAAAAATATAATTAAAAATCACTAAAATATACTTTAAAAAACATTTAATGTATAATATTTACTTTTTTTATAAAAATTAAATTTCATAAACTTATAAGGTTGATATATAATTCATGGTCCATTTTAAAGATATAGGCATATTTCATTTACACTTAGATTTACTTTATGTTAATGATACGATAGTTAGATTCTGAATGAGTAAGTCCCATTTCTCTGGGATTTCTCTCTCTTAGTTTTAAATTTCCATACTTCTTAAATCCTATTGGTTACAATGGTCACATGAATTATTTTTATTTGATGAATCAAAGATTAATTTGACTATTACAATACTTATGATTTTCTCCAAAAGTTTACAGTTTAAATTTTCACTAACTGCAAGTTGTGGGGAGATATTTAATGATTTAACTTTGCTGGAAATTACTGTCTGAGAGGTGTAATTTTATATTACTGTTCATGGTAACCTTAAAGATTTTTCCAATGGCTTACATTAGATATTTAAACAAAAAATTTAAATACTTACCGCAGCATCTAAACCTTTTTTATTTGGTACTAATACAGGATATGAAATACCAGGATGCTTGTCTATTCCTTGAAGGACCTGTGTATGGTCTGCCATTTGAGGAACCCATTTTGGGGAAACAAAACTGTAATAAAAAAAAAAGATTAAGTAAACTCAAATAAATAGACATAATAATGCATGCTGATACTAAGCTATAATAAATATATACCTTGTTACTTCAACTGTTTTTAGGCCCGAACTTGAAAGCCTATTGATAAGTTCTATTTTCACCTCTGTAGGGACTTGTATTGGTTCATTCTGGAGACCATCCCTTGGCCCTACTTCTACAATTCTCACTGTGGAAGGAAATCTAGAAGCATGTTTGTTCTGGGAAAAAGAAGAAATATATTCATGATTAATTGTGGCCGACATAAAAAGTTATATGTGAACAAATATTTGAAATGGTGATTCGTTTATGACAGGATGAGAATTTTATTTGGTGTTTCCTGCTCTTTACTGACTTCGTCATTAATATATACAACTTACTAGGATGTACAAAATGACTTATTATAGGCTTTATGTATGTGACCATCTCCACTTCTTTTGACCAGCTGGAAGCTCCAGCTGGCTGGAGACCGCGTACACTTTAGCCGAATCTTGTCAGGATGGGCCAAGGAGTCGGGTTAGGATGCTAATGAACGCACGCAACACAAGTGAAATTAAATGTTATATTTTATTTGAGCGCCGAATTATATTACAGAAATATTATAATTTATTAAAAAGACATGACGGCAAGATAAAGCCTTAATAGTGGCCGAAAAACATACCGTTTAATTTAGCTAGCACGTGGCCGAAAATGGACTGACCTCGTCCCGTAACAGTCTTCCTTCTCGCGGTTCTCGGAACAGACTCCCGCTCGGCTCGCAGGTCCTCAAGCCCTCCACTCCTTGTCTCCCCCCCCCCCATGTAATCTTGCACTGCTCAACAAAATCGCAAGTGCCAATTCATATTTTATTATTTAGAATTCCTTTACATCCTAATTTATATTTATTATAGTTTTGGTTTGGTGGGCTCCTTGGCTGGGCCACATGTAGGCCTATGTACTGATAAAAAAGGAACAACTACTGAAAAATAATTTCAAACAATTGAAATTTGAAAATTTTTCTTGTATATTCTTTGTATAATAACTATTAAAATTAACAATAACAGAACTAGTTTAAGTGCTAAATTTGACCATTCTATCAACTCAAGCTATCATTTTAGATTTTTCAAACAACTAACAATTTTAATTTTTTTATTTGGACACCATTGAATATAGGATTTTAAAATTTCACAAAATGAGCTACTGTTGAAAAAGTTATTTTCGAAAAATGTCAGTTTAAATTTGAAAATCTACCTTATTTTGTAATATATTAAATGATTTTCCTTGTTAAACCCAGAACTGCCAACATTTAATTAATGTTCTAGTAGGGCTTTGTATAATTAATTGGTCCTTCAATTTATATCTCATTCAGCCATTTTCTGCAATGTTCATTAGTTAAAATATTTGGTATTGTTTATGTTACATGGTTCTAAGCTTTCATATGATAGACAACACGCTAGAAATTTAGTTTTGTGTATTTGATTTCTATTACTGTATTTATTGCTTGTAAGTGATCATTTCAAAGCGTTATTTATTATTTCTTTATTTTTGTATATTTATGTTGTAAATATAACATGACAAACACACCTTGTCAGTCATGACATTAGAAATGTCAAGGCAGTATTTGGCAGATCCTTCTCCTTGTTATGCATTATTTTATAAATAAATTGTAAAACCTATAATATATTTTGTTATTAATATAATTCTGGATCTTTTGATTATAATGCACATTTGGATGACATCTTTGAAATAATATTTTCATTATTTATGTTGTGCTGAGCAAAACTATATACAACAGGTCTTATTTTCATTTATTTTCAATTTATGAAAGCATCCTTAAAAAAAAAGATAAGTATCGGACTGGCATTTAGGAAAATCTAAATTATAGAAATAATACACTTTTTCAATGATTCTTAAAATTGAGCCTAGGTACCAAATTTGAACAAAATCATACGAAAATTGCGACCTCCAGCTTATAACTTATATATAGTTATAATAATAAAGAATATAGATAATAAGTAGTTGCTAATATTTTGATTCATTAAACATTATTTCATGGTTTCAGACAACAGTGATTCCATTAAGAATATAACAATAGCTAAGAATTTCTATTTTATAAATATGCTAATTTATTAATAATGATAGACTAATTAATGTAAGATTATCTTTGAAATAAAATCACCTTAGAGTTGAAACATTATTTTGAAAAACAACAAAAATACAGAAATCAAAATCCTACATAAGTGAAATTGAATGTTCCAAAATTTAAATTGATACACAAATGTGTTCATTAAGTTTCACAAATTAGTATACCATAATATTACTTTATATATTTTACACTAATTCACATTTATACATACATAGACACTAAACTTGAATATTTAATTCATAAATCATCAAAAAGTAGTTGAATGAAGAAGTTTTAATTTTTTGGCAAGGAAAAACTAGCATACCCGCAGGAAAGTTAGTGAACAATTAAATTTCAATTGAAATTTGTTTTGTATTATAAATCATTGTCCCTAGTTCACCCTATTATATTTAATACTTCACGGCCTTTATTTTTAGTCGGAGCACTAGTGTCTAAACTTTGGAATTACACAGTAAATGTTTTCAAAGTATATCATTTACTAACAGAAAATAAAATGTAAAAAAGTTAATATTGTTTAGCCTAGTTGCAAAGAACCTTATTCTTAAACGTTATAACAATTACCGTAGTACGTATGTTTGACCATACTTGTATAACAAACACAAAAATAAAATGTCAAATAATTGAGATAAAACAAAACAGGACTACCCTTTGCTTGGTTAAAAAGTATTGTTAAAAATACTCAGATTTTCATATCTGAACTAATTCAAATATAAACAGAGTACAGGCATGTAGAATAATAGACCAGCAACTTAACTATGGTACATCATTGTTTATATAATTATCTAACCATACATCACTGTCTAATAGTGTGAAGCTAAAACAAACAAAGTCTGAATATAACAATCAGGTGGTTCGCCTTGACTACCAGGAAATACTCTGTTGATGGTAGTTAATACTACTGTATGATGATGCTTAGTTAATCTGTAAAAGGTCAAATCAATTAAACAAATAGTATTTTAATGAGCCAACAACAGTTCTGGTTAAACAACATGTAGTTTAAATAAAATTGTTATTTCTGAATGGAACTAATGATCAATTTATAGATTCATATTACAAAAAGGGGAGGGAGAAAATAAAACAATATATTAACACACAGCACTAAACTATATGACTAAACGCTTTTTCATATGATTGATAATTATTTTTAGTGAAACTCTTTTATTATTAATCGTAGCAAACAAATTTGTTAAATACCTATTAAAATACCCATAGATGAGAAGTTTTTTACAATAAATATTTAAAATAGCTGCCACTTTAAAATTTACTATTTTTTTTACTAATGAACTTGACCAAGCAATTTTTAAAAGTATATTTGTAACAAATTAAAAAGATATAGGAAAAAAAATGGGGACAAAATATGCACTCTTAGAGCAATTGCAGGGAAATATTAAAAATATGTATATAAATATATACAAATTTTTATTTTATATAATTTTTGAACTCAGAAGGACCCAGAATAAGAAAAACTAAAACTTGATCTCAGGCTTAAGTCCCAAAAGAGTTGCAACATGATAACTCATTGCAATTTACGAAGAACAAAATAAAACAAATACATGAATATGTACAGTTCCTGAGTCATCAGAAAAAACCAAAACAAACCAGTAAAATACTGGTTTACCTCTGGGTTATGGTTAATTTTCTCTTTTTAACCCAGAACTCTTCTAACCAGAATGTGTGAGGAAATGGTGATCAATACACACTGCTTGGGTCCTTAAAGACTTCATTTTAGCAAATTTTGATAACAATTAAAGCCGAAAATATAGGAATTTTTATGGCAGCTACTAATAACTTAATTTTGTAAATGAAAAATAAAGAAAAATTGCCTTGACATTTGGTAAAATCATCTTCATAGCAAATTTTTTTAAAAATTAACCTTCAAGTCTGGGCTGTAAGATGACAGACAGAAAGAGATCTTGCAAAAACAACAAACTCTTGGGATACCTGCGATCCAATTCCAAGAAATTTATAGAAATGTGCGTGCTTTTTTCACTCTAGAAGTTCTGTTAAGATGTAATATTTAAAACTTTCTTAACATAGTGCACTCTAGATGATATTTTTGGAGTGAAGAAATGTGTTAATTGGTCTCTCTACAAAAACAATTGGGTTATCTCCACGTCACAAAAAATAGGTAACCACAGACGTTACAATTCCCATCTGAAAATTAAAAAATTCTTTCGGAAAATAAAACTTTGTTGAAACTGGTGTGCTACCAAGCAAATTTTTCAAAGGAGATTCACTGAAAAGCAATGGAAATTGTTATTATTTCATACCAGTAATCAGGATTTATAAGATTTTCATTAGTAAAATTTTGAACCCAATTTTCAAATAAAATGTATTCAAAGAAAGGACATTGTCCGCCCTTAACTATTGTCCATCAGTGTGCAGTAGAAGTGTTATTTCAAGAATAAAAGAAAGATACGTATATAGTGCCATAACATTTAAAAAATGAGATATAAATTATTGTACTTCAAAATGCAAATTTGTTAGAGTCAGTCAAATAATACAAAATTAACATATATGTTTAATTAATGCTTGATGACATACAATATTAAATAACAAATGGGCTGTTAAAGACAAAAGTGATAAGCAACTATATATAGATATGAATGTAAAAATAAACAATTAGAAAAACAAGTTTTAGGCCTACAATAATATGTCTAATGACTTTTCAGAATGACCAACACAATTTTAGACTAATGTTGTTTTTAAAATGCAATAAATTATTTGACTTATATGGAAGGTTATTCCCTCATTACCTGCCTTGGAACGATTATTATTTCAATTACTTCGCTCCAAAAACTTGGAATTAATTCTACAAACACAATATTAAAAAAACTCAATGCTCTTAAGTTTGTATCCATACAATTAAATATTTACTGATTGAAATTCAAAACTTTTTAGCAGAAAGTATAAGAAAAATTGGTTGTAATTTCCAAGTAAACTGTCAATTAAAGCAAAAAATAATCATACAAGATACCACATCAGTGAGACATGAGAGTTTTTTTAAATGTTATCCCCATGGGCTTTTTAGATTTCAGCTTACTGTATACATTCCCTTCACACATATTGTACTTCATTAAATTATCCAATTGAACTTAGATGATGACCCAAAATAAAATTGAAAAATCAAATTGACTTTATCCATAAAGTGTAGTTGATATTGATGATGTGATTATAACAAATGATCTTTATTTGGTAGTGACAATGAGGTGAATGTATAGGAAACGGGGATTCTGACCTGATTTTGCCGATTTTATCTTTCTAGCAGATATCAGTAAAATATTTTTTTCTTGCGATTATAATATTTTTAAGTTGATATTAGCAAAACATGTTTCTCGAGGGATATGATTTTAGATAAAATATGAAGCATCGAAAGAGATCTCTTCTACATTGTATCTATTACTACTACCGGTACTATTACTAATACTTGAATATAATGAAATGTTTTTGTTTTACTCATTTTGAATGTTTTTCTTTGCAATATTTAATGTTTCTCCTTTTGAGTTTTTTCATTTTCCAGTTCATTAAGTTTCCAGTAAAAAAGAGTTTATAATTAAAAAAAGATTACTGAAAGTATAAAAACTTTAAGTTTAAATAATTATAAAGACCATTGTAAAATTCGTAAGGTGTATGAGAGTGTTGATTTTATTGAATATTTTAAAAGTTATAAACTTATTTATAAAAGTGTTATTAAATTGGCGAAAAGTTTAATGATAATTATATTCTATCTTCGGAAAACACCAGTCAACCATAAAGGAGGTGGTTAAATGTTAGCAATATAAAAAATATTTGCTGTTTCATAAGGGAAGTTTAAATGATAAACCAGATAAAGTTGCTTCCGAGTTTAATCAGTTGCTGATTGTTTGCTTTGTGGTTTGAATGCTGTGTGTGGGCTCTGGTTATGATTCTTCTAAGCATTGTTTTTCCGCCTCAATCTTTTTTTTCCAGTTACTAATAATGAAATATCGAAAATAATAAGTAATTTAAAAAACGAAAGCTCATATAGGATTGGATTGATGACATTCCAGATTTTGTTATTAAGAAAAATGCTAAATTCATTACAAATCCACCTATTCATTTAACCACCTATTGTTTAATTTCTGGAAATTTTTAAGAACGTCTTAAATATGCTAAAAATGTTCCTTTACATAAAAAGGGTGATACAAGTAATTAGACAATTATCGTCCTGTATCTTTGCTGTAATTTTTTTCAAAAATATTCACGGTATTTTGATGTATTGTGAGAAATTCAATGTCCTTACTTTTATAAAAACAGGGTTTAGAAAAGGAAAGTCAACAATAACAGCTATTCATGGGTTTGTTGGTAATGTGTTTAGAAGTTTTGAATCTAAGGAGAATGTTTTTGGTAGCCTATATTCCTTGATTTGAGGAGGGCATTTGACATGGTAAATTACCAGATTCTTTTGGAAAAGCTTTCTTTGTATAGAATTTGTGGTGTAGCAAATAAACTGGATAAAGTCTTACTTAAAAAGGAGAACAAAAATAGTTTCTTTGTCAAATGTGAACTCTCAGAGAACTTAAATTTCTTATTTATATGAGGTAAAAAATGTCAAAAATGGAGTCACACAGGGATCAGTTCTCGATCCTCTATTGTTTATAATTTATATAAATAACATCATTTATAATTTAACTTTTGATAAACATTTGGTACTTTATGCTGATAATACTAGTATTAGTTATCAGACATAAATCAATGAGTGTGACTGAGAAATTGACACTGATTTAATTTTAAGCTTGCAATTATGGATTTAAAAAAATAAACTTTCACTAAAATTTGATAAATCTATATTCATTAATTTTACTAATAGAGGAAAACATAATTTGAATAATCCTACCATTGACATTATGGGGAAAACTTTAAATCCCATTGTCAGTGCTTATTTTCTTGGTGTCCAAATTCATGAACATTTGAATTGAAAGCAGCATGTGATTTTGTTGTCAACAAAATTAAATAGAGTCTTTTTAAGGAAATATATATATTGCCATTTAAATTCGTTTTTATTTCTGAGTGCATTACATTTGTTAAGAAAAATGAGGACACATTCCCTAGAATCAGCAGTTTTTATTTGTACAATCTTTGCAGTAGGACAAATTATATAGAGTAAAAAAATTCACCTAGGCTAAAACTCAGAAGGTTGTCAATATTATCGGGGTTAAGTTTCACGACAGACTTCCCTAGGATATTAGAAGCCTTACTTGTGATAACAAATTTATGAGGACCTTGCAAGAGTATACTGAATAATTGTTTTGATTCAGTTTTATAGTGGAAAGCTGTTTTTATTATTTATTGATCTTGGGATTGTTAATTTATTACGAAAGTGTTATGCTCGGCCTGTTATTTTAATGTGTTATTTGTTTCCCTATTGTAATTTACTTATTTATTGTTTTGTTTACGAGGTAAAAGAGCCTGTCTGTAAATTTAAATTGTCAAATTACTATGTGTCGACTTATTGTAAAAATTTATACACATACACACACACATATATATATATATATATATATATATTGACCTAGTCACAAAATACATAGCATAATAAATTAAACACAAGTGAAAGATACAATGAATGAGAGGTTTGGGCTAGATATTCCTTTTTTATTTACCCTTCTTTTTCGTTATATCCTATTTTTTTTGTAACCTCTTAAACTTTATTAGTAAAACATGCAATAAATAATATATTTTTCGTATGTGTTAATTAGCCAGAGTTTCAGTTTCAGGATCAAAGTTTAATATTATATATGTATAATTTTAACAGGTTTCCTCTTTAAGGTTATTCCAAATTAATATTAGTCCTGTATTTTACTAGATGCAACTAACTTTCATATTTTTACATTTAATTATACAAATTAAAAGTAGAATTCATTCTTATAGCTGCATTAACATTATTTAAATATCTAAAACATCTTAATTAAGCTATATGTACTACCTGATAATTATACTATTAGTTTTAGAAATTTATAAATTACATCCTGCTTTGTTAAATCTTGTACTTGTGTTACATGCAGTTGGGTGTTCTAAGCATTATATTTTTTGCCTTAGAACAACAATATGTATATATATATATATGTGTGTTATATATTGTAACATATATATATATACATATATTATATATACGGTGTGTATATATATACATATATATATATATACATTTCATGAGACCTAGTTCACATGCTACTGAAATCATAGAGTGTACCTAGTAATATATAACTGTTAGAAGACTGTAAATGCACATACATCTAAAGGTAGGCCCTACACTATTCTATAAGCTATGAAACCTAGACGCATAGACTCATTGTGTGTTTACAATAATATGCAAACTTTTAAATGCAAACTCCGAATGCAAACTTTTAAATTGCTTATTTTTGACAGATATAATGGATTTTGATACGTGTAAAGAGTCTTCCCAACTTAAATAGAAGTAAATATTCAACTCATATGCTTCAATGCATATTTACCAATAATTTACATTTTGTTTGGATACATGTAGATAAAAATTATTAATTATAAAATTACCATTAGAATTAGACATTAGGCCGGTAGCCTATAATGAATTCAGTTTTACTGAGAATGGTTTTCAAAAATTCATAATTATTGGTTTAGTCTCCGGTGTACTTAGTTTGTTTACAAACCAATATGGATATTATTGATAAAATACTAAATATACTTCACAATATTATTTGCAAAGTTTAATCAAAAAGGAACCAAAATTATTTATAAGAATAATAATTATGAGTAAATCATATTATTATTAATAATAATCAAATATGTTGTCAAAAAGAATTTAATATTCTGTTTGAGGTTCTAAATCAGCTGTTTATAGCAACAAAAATTGAAAGTCCATCCAGGCAGCCTAAACGTAAACAAAAATATTAGATGAAATAATTACGACTTACCTTTCTAGTATGCCTGTGTTGTGTATTTACACACTTAACATAAACACTTTTTACAATATCCGTAACAATATTCAACATGTTGGTTTACTTTCACTATGGTACGACACTATAATATTAACACACGATTGACGACCATCTAAAAGAACCTAATAATTCCAAAACAGCTGTTGACAGCCGACTGGCGCTACGGTAACTGAATGGAATAAATCAAAAGCTACATTCCTTTTGCCAATTCCCCCACTCTTTCTTACGTTAGAAAATGATTTTCCTGTTTTTATAAACAGTTCAGTTGTTGAGCAATTTTAGAAGTTTAGTAAATTTTTTATTACACTTGCGTATATAATAACAAAGGTTAAAATGCACGATAATTCTAAAATTAGTTAAAATTATCAAGACATGACAACATTGTGAACAATCTTTGCAAAACACGAAAAACATGTACTGTATTTGTGGTCTAATACAAGACAATTCAATTTATTAGATAAAGGTTGTGTACTCTTGGTGCAAACTCATTTATTTTAGAATTACGTAATAAAGAAAATATAGTGATCGCGTTTTCGATGTTTCTGGATGTATTGAACTTTGGAAAATGTTTAGCTCCCCTAAAAAATAAAACAATATTAACTTACATGAAAATAACACAACAAAATACAATTTCTTTTTTAAAAAAAGGTTAAAGGCATTATACAAAAGTAAGAAAAAAAAGATAAAATTTAAACTCCCTAGCCTTCGAACATTCTAATAGTGTCAGGTTCGGGAGAGAACAAGAGTTGGTAGAGACCTGATGGGAAAGAGAAGTATCGAACCCAAGACTACATGAAAAAATGTGTAGATCCAGCTATGGCCCTCAGGATTACTATGTACATACTCACTAAGTGAGCCCCTGAGGGTAATTGCAAAATAATAGAAAATAAGTTAAGCTGAGGGAAATAAATAATACTAGTTCAAAATGACATATTCTATCACGAGTAACTTTTTTAGGAAATAAATTGACAAATATGAAATTAGTAGGCTATGCAAATTTAAATGTGTAATTGTTAATATATGTTTAGTAAAAAACTATTAATACCTTATAAACAAACATAAAGGAGCCTCAAGGAGAAAATATTAAAAAAATATATATTTATTTTCTCAGGCTTTAAAGGTGAAAAATCTTCATCATCGCTTTAATAAAAAATTAGAAAAAAAAGTCATAAACTAGAGACTTCTAGCCCCCGAATAATAAAAGAGCATTAGGGTCGGAGAGAACAAGAGTAACATGATAGGAAAGATGAAAGGGAAGAAACCAACCCAAGACTAGATGAAGAAAGGTAGTATAGATCCATCTAGGATGAGCCCCAGGGGTGGGAGGGTCACATCTTGGTTTATGTAATATAGCAGTTACTATTTTGTTTTAGAAAATAAATAGTGTCTTGTACGCTCCTCCCTACAAGACAATACCATAACGTAGTAATGAATCAATTAGTACAAAATAAATAATTATTAATACAGTTCTAGATTCTAGACCAATAATATCTTAACAGGTACATTTTTCTCGCTAACCCAAACACACTTTTCTTTATGTTTAATGGGTTGCCTCCAGTTTAAACACTATCTACAATAACTCCTAGATATTTCACTTCACTAATTTGACCAATTTGTAAACAGAACAGAGGACACAATAAATTATTAGTTGTTCAACACCTATTACACTTATATACGATTGCATGTATAATTTTATTCAGGATTTTTCACAACAGTAACACACGATATTTAAAAAAAATAGCAATATTAGTCACTTCATCAGTCATATTGTTGATTGTTTACACTGATATGACTTTTGAATCTATTGTTACATTCAGCCGGACAGCTGTTTGATTGAATAAAATTGACTTTACATAATATACATTAATGTTATCTCCATGACATGGATTGAAGTTCAAAAATTAGTATCTAGTGCTGCTATCTAACGGCCCACTTCTGGTAACTTCAAGGCCAGTATGTATTCCATGTTCAAAACTCTTCCAACTGTATCCATTGTTCAATAAAACAAGTTCTCTCTCATTGAGAACGGCCACCATGTTATATAAGTCTCTACTCATGAGTACACTTACTGTGCAGCTCCCACCTGGGGACATCCACATCCGAAGACTACAACTATTCCAAAACAAAGTTTTGAGAATAGTGACTAAAGCACCAGTATGCACCAAACTTAGAATAATAACCATAACAAGACTTGATTGAATGTCCCTTTTATCAAACAACACATCCAACATTTAGCAGTAAACCTTTACAAGGGGGCACACTCACACCCCACACTCATTTCCTCACTTGGCAGATACAAAACAACATCTGATAAACACAAACGACCGTTGTCCCTAACCCATGACAGACCACCTGCTGGCCTTGTAATGCCTCCTTACCACTGTGACCATTTCCTAATTGTTATGTCATCAGATCTGTTTCAGAAGCGGTAGGGGACGTAGATGCATGAGACAAGACCTTCAGTAGCCCAGGAGAAGATATTGCTAGCAACTTTGTTGCAGGCACAGCTATCAGTACATGCAGCATGTCTCTTTTGCATGGTTATTTCAGTTTCAAGTAGGCAGCAGAAGAAGATGATGCATGTTGAGCAATCCTATATTAAATTAACTAACAAGGTATTTGTAAGTTAATCCTATCCTTCACCTACACAACACTCCAACCAGGGATCCTGCATGATCTGTCGCAAGATTTTCCCTACCTGGATTCTGTCCCAGCTAGGGATTTGCCTCGCTCTTCACGTGATACATAATGTTCTGTTTTTTTCACCATATCTTCTCGACACATCCATGGAAAGAGTTTTCAAGCTTGGTACATTGAAAACCATTTCTGAATCCTTGTCCTACTCGATAGAGGAACAGGAAGGAAAGTTTTTTTTAGTGAGTAAGAATCTCACACTATTGGGAAGATCGGATGTCTCCCTTTGTCTTTTGAAGATATTCCACGTCTCCTAAGAAATTAAAAAAAATTTTTTTCCATGTTTCAACTCCTCCCATACTAGCTCATTCTGAGCTGAAACCCCAAAACTACAACTGTTCTTACCATATACATAGACGTCCATGGCGTACGAAATGGATGATTTCGATAAACCTGCTTGTTTCATACATGAAATGCACAAACAGAAAGAAGTACCAACTCTCTATAAACTGTCATCTTCTCTCCAGGATGAAAGTTATTTTGTGGGCTCACTTCCATTACTATTGAAGACCAATATTTTAAAAATGTGGAATAAATTTATGAAGGTGAAAATCAAAATAAAAAACTTTATTAATAATGTCTATAATGTTTTTAAAAAGTCTATTATCTTCTGAGATTTTTCCAGAAAAAATATTAAAACTAGACAAAAAATTAAAGGTTGAAACAAACGAATGTAAAAAAAGGTATTCTAAAATTCTGGAAAAATTAATATGTGTATTTGAAACAAAAAACAATTTTTGTTTCTTAAAAAGTGATCCTCCCACCTTTTAAAGCTTTTTCAAACTGCTATATCTCGGAAAATACGACTATTTTTGACCAAATTAACTGGGAAACCCCCTTTCCGAACCATTTTTCACTCTTTCATATATATAAAAAATTTCATTGTTTATAACAATGATAAACATTCAAACATTTTTTCTTCTGGTTTTGTCTAGATGTTATTACGAAACAATTCCTTCATTTAAGAATTTTTATTTCATTCGCTCATGGAGATTTCAGAAGTTTGTCCATAAAAATTAATAATTTTATTGCCGAATCCATAGTTGAACTGTCAATTTTTTATATTAATCTTCTTGACATTGAAAGTCTGACAATGGTTTCATTTTCATTGTTACTCACCTGTAGGCCTACAATGGATACTTATGTAATAAACCGAGGTGACTGAGGTTAAGCCTAGGCCTACTTATTAGATGCTTTAAACGGTAAGCTCGTAAATCGAGGGTACGATTAATTTTATGCTTACTTCAGACTGAAGGTGATGAACAACACCAAACTTTAACCTTTCGAGGTTAAGAAGACATTCACAATTGAATGAATGGCATTGACAGTTAAACTGTGGATTCAGTAGCTGTAGGCCTACAGGATAGTGAAATAATGCTGCCGACCTCGGCATCAAATGTTGTCTAAGCACGTTTTGTTTTACCACCATTGTAAAAATTAATATATGAAAAAACCAAAGACAAATCTGATATATATATATTGGTCATTTATCTCCTGTCTTATTACATTTATAAATGTCAAAATGGAGGCAATATTAAACAGTTTTCTATTCCTTTCTCCTGTGTTATTCAATTTATATAACACACTAAATTAGATAAACATTTTCAGATTTCAATTCTGTAAGTAATGGTATCAACCCCACCTCTCTGCGACTATAAATAGTAGGCCTAATGTTACCAAAAATGTAATTTCGAACCCTGACCTTCCAACCAAATGTGATATTCGTATAGTTTTATAGGCTAATCGCGCAGGGCCGAGTGGAGGTTTCTTCACATATGGTAAACCTTCGATATATATATATATATATATATATATATATATGTATATATGTATATATGTGTGTGTAAACACCCATAATGTATTTTTATTGTAATTCTTTGACATTTTTGATACAGTATTACGTTTATTTTTTAGCAGCGTTATTAAATGGTTTTGGTGTATCGACAGTATATTTTAAAGAATTAATTTAGTACTTTATACACAATTACGAGGTTCAGCAAATCTAAGTAAACAACTGTTTCAAACTTGCCATATTGGATAACTTACCCTTGATCTACCAATACAATTTAACATTATTTACTACACGGCTTAAGAGACCATCTTTTGGCATTAAATTTAGAAGATCTGCTTGTATGATGGGGCTGGGTATGTACCATGATGGTGTCCATCAAAACTTGATTTTTGTTTCTAACATATATAGTTATTACAAGATAAAAAGTTCAAAATGTCCAATTTCAAATGGCTACTATTTAACTCTCCTAGAGTTAGTTTTAGAATTAGTTTATTCGGGCATTTGCTATAGTAAGTGAATTTCAAAATAATACACGAAGTTTCGAAAGTATGAATCAACTCTCGTTATGAAGTGATAAACCTTGAAAATGAGAAATATGAAGAAGATCAATAGTATTAGCCCAGGATGTCAAAATAAACAAAGATTTATACAAACGTGATACAGAAAAACCACAAGACAACGCAAGAAATGTTTAAAACCAAGTTCAACCGAGATGTAGAACAGTCAACTAAACAAAAAGAGATTTAGTGCCAATGGGGTAGTTACCTAATGTTTTATCATTATCGATCTACTCAATTAGACCAAGAGCACTGCACAAATAACAGACTCCATACATCATTCCAAAACCAACTTCTTAGAACTCAGGAGACTTCAAATCGGATATATCGCGAAAAACTCGACACCGATTTTGTTTGATTCAACACATAACTTTTCTATACTACGAGTACGGTATGTGTAAATAAGAAAGACAAAATCATATACTGAGGTTCTAAAAGAAATCCCTGGGTTAGTTCGTTTCAGAAAGTTTTAGAAAATAGATTTATATTTGCTGTCCTATGTTACATAATGAGAAAATAACTTTTTTTTAATAGTGGAGCGTAAAGTGCACTTTTACACACTCACAGTAGAGATGTGCGTTATTTAAAGTAACAACAAAAAATAATACAAATACTTCGTTGGCGCTATTACCGCGGTTACAAACACCCTACTCATTTTGTAATGCTGAACGTTAACCATAAACATTTCTAACAACTGCTATTAACTGCTGTTATTAGTTGGAAGAAAACAAAACGTTTCACAGATTTGATGTCTGTTACTGTGATGAGTTAAACGACAATTAATTGTATACAATGTTACAATATATTAATATACACGCAATACATTTTTAATTATTAATTAGAATTAAAACTGATAACTCGTTTCAATTATATGATAATTTAATGTTATTGAAGTGTTTATAAGAATAATAATATATATTATTTATTGTACATATTCATAATCTCATTATTTGTTTTAAAACTTATTACATATTTTCACTTTATATTTCTATTATTACAATTTTATATTTAATTTTCATTATTTCTATTGCTATATAACTATTTTTTATACGGTGAACATGTTTTAATGTTGTTGTTGTTTTTTTTTATATACAGTGAACATGTTTTAATGTTTTTTTTTTTTTTTACCAAACAGTTATATTAATTTTACTGTAATTTTTAAATGTTCACAGTTTTTATTATTCCTTTTTTTTTAGTACTGTATGTAGTCTATGTGTTCATTTTTATTACATTGAATATCTTCTTCTAAATAACTTGTACTTTTTTTTCACTCTAATTAATTTTATTCTATACATTTAAATCTGTTTTTATTTATGTAATTACTATATTTCGTAATGTATATTAATATATGTTACAGAACTCGACGAATTTTTATTACATTAATTATACAATTCCCTTTTAAATATGACAAACAAGTAATAGGGACTCGACAGTAATAGGTTATGGCAAAATAACTGTATTTCCTACCTCCAACTCACAACCGTTACGCAAAGTTACGTAATTATCAGTAAATTTTACTTCACTTTAAACACCGTGCAAGGAAAAGTACTTTTCTACGCTCGCCGTGCGAAGAAAAGTAAAATACCTGGTCGTTAAATCACCTGATACGCGTTAGAAAATTGATATTGTTGCATAACCTCAAAATAAAATTATCCATAGTAAAATTGTTAAAATAAAAGTGTAATTTATTGTAACTGTAGGAAAAATTTTGTATGTGCTACAGATGTAAATTATCTTTGGCGCCTTCGAGAAATTGCCAACTTTTCCTCTCGTGCGACAAAGAAACTTTGCACCCTTTAATACATAAATAACTCATTCTAATTATAGAGCTCATTACCGATTTTTTCCCCGATTAATTATACATAGGTTGATCAGATTTAGTTATCTATCCGACAAAGTTAAATTTATCTTTTGTATTTATTTAAATAAAAAAGTTTTATTATTTATTTTTGGTAGGCTACACTAATAATCGCTTATTCTCATTAACCTAACCTTTCTTATCTCTACGATGCACTTTGCCCGTTGATGCAAGTGTAAATTCCCCCTTCGCAACTCCGCCCGCAGTATTTTCAAGTAGAATTTATTTTTAAAATATAAAATAGGACAACTTGGACAAATCACGGAACACTGTGGCTCTGAAGGTGCAGTTAGTTGCACAGGATAGGAGTATAGCACGGCGATACTGTGTAGACTGTGCGGAACGAGAGAGGAGACTGCAGGCCACACGACCTTCGATTGTGATAAAGGGGACTATTCTACAGGGCTAGAAATAAGAGGCTTAGAAGCACAATAGGCCTGGGGCCGTCAGTTTAACTCCTTAACCTTTCTTTTTAATCTAATCTAAATCTAACTATTTCTAAATTTATTGTATTTGATTTTAACCCAAAATTAGTTCTTTTAGAATAAGAATTTTTGAAAAATCTTTCATAGTGAACTTTGAACATATGAGATATACCGCCATGCAAAATTTCAGCGCTTTTCGCCTTGTTACTATGGGAATAAACTGATAAATGGGTTTAGGCTTTAGTCTAAATTTAAGTCTTTTAGAATTGATAAACTGTATTAACTGAATCCTAAAAGTATTTTTGACAACTGTTTCTTATAGGTACACTTCCTGAAAATTTCAATTGGATCGATACAGTAGTTTTAGCTGTATGTTGATGATGGTTCAGTCAGTCAGTCAGGACACGTAGCCTACATTTATATATAGTCAAGACTATTTTCATTTAGCATTAAACATTTATTACGCCCATAAATTACATAAAACTGCATCAAAATCTATAGAACAATGGGTAATTCAAACAGTTGGCAGTGTAGATGTCTGCCAACATAAAACATCTAAAAAAATTACAAGAAGTTAATTTAAAAAACTTCCCTTTTAAGAAATCAATAGGCCCAGAGTTATCCGAAGATTGTTTTTATAATGGGGAAGGGTGAAAAATTTGGTTGCCACGATTACTTCTTGATGAATTTCATGAAAATATGTTGTACACAACTTTTAAAGACAATTAAATTTTCTATATTTTGGTTTCTTAATAGTTACGATGCGATTAAAATTGACCGAGCTATGTACGACCCTCATGTAACCTGCACTAGTTTTATTTTATTTTTCCCTCTTGTTGTTTTAAGTGATAAAAACCTCTAGATCATAATCGTTCAAAACAGAAGAAGAAAAGAGTTTAAAATAAAGATTCTTACGGTAGCTCTCAAATAGAAGCAGAGTCGGAAGAGAGCAAGAGTTGGTTAAGAGAAACACGATAAGAAAGATGGAAAAAAAGCAGTAGCTTAGTCCCTCAGGATTGCCAAGCCAGTATAGTGAGCTCCTGAAGGATGTACAAGTTTTATGAGCTTTATTTGTTATTATTCGAGTACCATATATGTCGTATCAAATATTTCATTGTCTTTATTTCGATTTCTGATTGTTTGCTCTATGATGAAAACTGACTGAAATAAGAAAAAAAGTCAAGCGTAAACCAAAAATCGAAATTAAATTTAAAAAGTCCAAAATATAAGGAATTCAATTGTCTTTCAAAGTTGTGTGTAACATTTTTTCATAAAATTCACACAGAAATAACTGCAAGAAAACTATTCACCCCTTTCACCTACTCTCCTTAAAAATACACGCCTCGGGAAAAATCGATTTTGTAAAAACGAAACAACTTCCCATAGTTTTTTTAAATATTTTTATATTGTCTTCTTTATTACCTTTGTACTGGTGGCTAGTTGGCAAGCGTGTACTAGGCCTAAACTCTTGTATTGTACGTCTGTACTAAATTTAATTTATTTTAGCACCTATTTTCAATGAATTAATTTTCTTCACCCATTACGTCTCCTCCTTGTGTATAAGACAGGTAAAGTAAAATAATAACACTACACAAATTTAATTGTTTGCTTATACTTAGTTTTAAACAAATTTATTCGTATTCGTAGTAGCAGAAAATAGCGGTACTAGGGTCTTTTCAGAAATAGTTTTCAACAAATTGAAGGCACCGAGTCGACCAGGTGTCCAGCGACCACTTCTTATATGGCGCTTTTGTATTTTTTCCTTGTTGTTTAAAAGTGAAAAACTTTTCGGCTTTAAAGAAAAGGGAAGAAATAAAAAACATTTAGCACTTGAATACTCTAATAGCGTCAGGGTTGGAGAAGAACAAGTCTTGGTCAAGAGAGACCCAAAATGTAAGATGAAAGAGAGGGATCTAACCCAAGACTACATGAAAAAAAGGTATATCCAGCTAGGTTCTTCGGGATTTCAAACCAGTACTCACTACAAGTAAGCCCCTGAAGGTCCGCTTCTAGTAAACACTGTGTTAGAAATTTGTTGAGTCACCCATGTCTTGCGTCTCTACTATATAGTATGTCTATATCTTCTTCAAAGAGAAATTTAACAAAGGAGTTCGTGTTTCCTTGGTATTGCTGTTAAATATTTATGAAGGTAGAAAACGTTGACGTATTTTAATTACCGTTGTTCGTTTTATGTCATGATAGCAAATTTAACCAAAAGGTTAATAAACTGAAATATAAAAACGACTTCATTTGAATTATATTTCTTCTCTTTTACTTTCTCGTTTTTAGTCAGGACGGAGAAAGTTTTTTGAAGGTCAACAATTTTCATTTTCACATGTCCACAGAAATATCCGTTTTGAGTTTACAAAACAATTGGTGGGCCGATTTTTTATCAAATTTTATATCTGGACTTAAGTTGGTAAAATACCCAAATTTTGTTGTTTAAAATAGAGTATAACTACTCTAAAAATAAAAATTTTAATTTGTCTACATATCGACTTTACGATTTTGATAAAATTTTACTGAATCGCATAGGGTTGATATCAAAACGTAATGGAGGCTATCTCCGAAAAATCCCGTTTAGAGTTATCGGTCGAAAAACGGAAATAAATAAGAAAATATGAAATTACTTATAGAATTTCAACCAAATTTCAGTGTAAATTAAAGGTTTACGATCCTTAAACCATGTTCCATTTGAATGAAAATTACGGTTAAATTATAAAATTACAAAAGTGATCTCCGGGCCCTATTGTAGAACGTAATTTTCGATTACTTGTGGGTTTCCCTGATCATTTTTTAAAAATAAATATTTTTATGGGCAATTATTGCATTTTTTTTATCCGAAAGGACTAAAATTAGACCAAAATTTAATTTAAAAGTTATTTATTTTTTAACAAATTTGAGGATATTTCAATTTATTTGGGTTGAACCCCTTTACTGTGAACGGGTCAAAGCTATAAGTGGTCCTACGGTAGACGAGTCACTAAGTGTTCCGTAGCCATCTACACAGAATGGAGTTTCATATACCAGACCTTCTGTGTAGGAAATGTGAAGCTTAGGAGACAGCTTAGCACATAATATCTGACTGCCTAGCTTTTGAGGAGGAAACGGATTTTGTCCTTAGTCACTATGTAAAGTGGAGGACAGATAGATGAACAAGACAACGTAATCCGAAGTATCTCAGGGTTTTTCAAAAACCTGTGAATGAGGTTGCGCAATAAGATCTATGGCTGAGAGGCAAAACCAAGACTGGAATACAAGTACGCCCTGCGTAAGGTCAAAGTTCATCTTACCAACAACTAAATTAACCGTACACAGGTCCTTACAGGACATGGATGGTCTAGACAGTATCTCCACAAATTCAACTGTAGAACAGAGGACGGTTACGCCCCTCCATATACTCTTTTCTATTGCGAGAGATCGAAACATCGCAAGGACGTCTTTGAGGCGGAAGCTCGTCCTCAGAGCTAAGCCCGACAAGCATAATATCCACTGTGCTAGAGAGAAACGAAAAGTGGAAATTGATATAAAAGTATCTCGTGGAAATTATGAAGTCTAAGGAAAATCAACAAATTTAAACTTAAAGGGAAAAATAAAGAAGAGAAATTGTTATCGACAGTACCTAGCTATAGACGAAAAGTAATACTGAAAGGTGATCCTTTGAATACGAATAGTCAGTGACGATGATCACCAACACGGCCAAGGCTAGAAGAATTGGAGGTGGGGGTATAGAAGAATACCTCAGGGGAGCCCCCTCCAAACACACACAAGGAAGGACATGTACAGCCCTCTTATGATACAGTAATGTAGTTCCCACCTCCTCCGATAAAAAATAATAATAATAACAAACCTACAAAACTCGACAAATTTGTATAATTCTTATAAATGAAAACTCAAAAAGTAGTAAGCGAGCAAGATTCTGATCAGGTAAACACTTCCGTCTGGAACGTAATGGAAAACACTTCAAACTTTATTTTGTAATTGATTTTTTTTTGTATAACGGCTCGTTATCGCCAATTTGTTTAATATTAAAAAAAAAAAAAAAAATACATCCATCGTTCTAGTTGCAAAACCCTTACTCTTTTTCATAACAATCGGTTGACGCATTTGGAAATACAGTAACTACGTAGTAAAAGACACACAGGCTGTCAAATAACCAAGTTTTAGCTAACAAACCTCGAAATATAGGCAAAAAAATGCCTACAAATTAAATTTCACAAAAATCGGTTTGGGGTATAGAGCACTTCACTGATGGCAGGTAAAGTAAATAAATATCATTGTAAAACTAATAGTCCTCAGAGTTCTACACTGAAGAAAGATGTGATTGGAGATATTTTGTGATCAATCATAAACTCAATCTCTATTGTTAACAATAATTATCAGCTAGGTCTGAATCAGCTGTTTCAAGATTGTAATTTTGCTCGAATACTACAAAATTTATCTCAAGCCTACGAGTTCTCCGTTATAGATGTAGGCATACTATTGGTTTATCTAGTTAATATAAATATTTTTATTGCATAAACTTGGGTTTATTTACTGGAGTTATTTTATCAAGGACAAAGTGTTGACGTGTATTATTCAATTGCACGTCATTTCATTTAACGCGAGTCTGACAGTTATAAACACAGTTTTACGTCAATGATAAAAGATAAAACCATTGGTACATATTTGACTATTGTTGAAAGAAATTTTGTAAAATATTGCAGAATTTCAAAAATGAAGGGAATTGATGATAGACTCCCATGAAGAAGATGATTAGTCTACATGTTTTGTCCTCTCTAGCTATAAAGATGTTTCTTACAAATTGTACAGATTGTGTAAATTGTAATCTTAACAGCTAATTTAGCTGTTACAAATTTATTATATTATTTTGAGGTTATGTTTACATAATTTCTCCAAAAAAAAATATTACAAACTGCACAGTGGCAAATAGTTTAAAAGAATTTTGAGAATGAAGTTCTAAAATTACCTTAACGAAATTCATTAAAATATTATACACCTATAAGAGAGTCAAAGGATTGAACCAATAATAATTCTTCTTAGCACTGAGCAAATTGAGAGATCCTGACTTAGGTCACCCTACTAGAAACACTGTAAACATAAAGTCTGTCTAATGGAAGATGACAGCAAGCTGCATATACAATTTATTACTTCCCTTGTTGCTTAAGGGCAAAAACCTCTCGGTCATAAGAGGAAGAAAAGAACATAAAATAAACACACCTAACTTTTGTATACTCTAATAGCGTCAGGGTCAGAAGAGTTGGTCACGAGAGAAAATAGAGGAACCAAAACCAAGATAACATAAAAAGTGGTGTATATCCAACTAGGATCCTTCGGGATTGCCACTCCCGTACTTTCTATAAGTGAGTCCCTGAGGGCTGCTACAAATAAAACTCTGTGTATAGAAAGGATGCAATTTATTTTTAATTAATGCATCCTTATCAATATGTCTGTGTTACAAAGCTACAGAAAAACAACTATTATAGGCTAATATAGGATGTATGCAAAAGAAGGTGAACTTCCCAAGATTTTCAAAATAGCTGTAATTAAAATTTTATTTTTTACAAACTAATGAATAAATAGATGGTAAATGTGTCTCATATCTGTTTAAAAATTTGACTACTAAAATGATATAATTACTGATTTTTTAATTTTGAGAATTGTGGAAGAAACTAAAGTGTTTCAGAAGTAATGTCTTAATTTTTTGAGTATAAAAAGTATATGAACATCTTTGGTTTCAGATTTCCAAACTGCACACATTCGTACATTATCATAAATATAATTATAGGATGTCATTTGTAAAAACAAAAAAATATTAAATTAGCTGCAATTTTGAAATTTGGTGACAGACTTAGTTTTGAATTGGCTATTGCATACCCAAAAGCTATCCCAAAAATTCATATTTGCACCTAAAATTTTTTTTTTTAAAAAAGGCAAAAATTTAGATTGCTAGTAAAGAGGTAAAACATTCCATTTATGATTTTGATCGTGTTCTGGTAGGTGTTATGATAATTGCTTATTTGTGGATCCCAACTTTGCATTCAAGGCTGCTGCAATATCTACATATAATAAATAATTTTTTAACAAAAAAAGACCGACTTCAAAAAAAGAACAAAAATAAAAATATATATTCAACATTAATGTGTAATAAATAAAATTTTAAAAAATATAACATGTAACTAAAAAGTATTAAACAATAACGTGTTATAATGGTAATTCCGACTTCGTAATAATTATATTCGTGAAATGAAAATTGATATTCGTAAAAGAGCCTCTTTTACATACTGCAGAGGTATTTGTTGATGTGCAACTGTCTCATACTCAGCTGTTGTAACATCTGTTTTATAGTAATGCATAGTGCTTTAAACTACAAGTAAACAAATTAATACTAAAATATGTATTTGTCAAAAGATAGAAAAACAAATATTTTACACATTTATTTATGATAGTCTTTTAAAATAAAAATATTGTTTTCTGTCTGTATTCTAAATTTCAAAACAATTAATTTCATATAAAATGTAAGCAACATTTTTTTTTGCAAAAAGTGTAAATGATTAATTTTTTTAAACAATTTGTAATATATTTGTTGTTGGCATTAATTTAAAGAATCAATAATCTAAAATATTTAAAAAAAGATTATTTGTTACATTATAATTTTCAAATAAATTGCCAAAACAACTTATATATTGAGCAAACTTGTTGAAAATTTGTAATCAATTATTAAATGAAAACTTCCTATTCCTACAACAGACTATGTTTTATAGATTAAGTTATCCTCCATTGCAATATAGCAGCTAACAGCAGTAGTTGAGTGTTGATTTCAACTGAGGATGATAACTTCGTCATTGAAATATTGTTTTGTAGATGTGTTTCCTTGAATATTTCAACGGAGGGAAAAAATGAATGCTTTTAATATAAAGCCAACATATCAAAACAAAAACCAAACAATAATAACATACAATTAACTTCACCAGTGGGTAAGGAGGATGAGGGGGTTCTACTATTATTCTACTAATTATCTTTTAACATTAAATTTACAAATTGAGAAGATAAGGTAGGTCTATAAGAAAAGAGACCCCTACCCCAGAAATACAATTACAGTTGCAAAAGAACAAACATTGATAGAGACCAGACAGAAAAGATAAAATAGAAGGCTCTAAATAAACCAAGATTAGATGAAGGAAGGCATAGTTCCAGCCAAAGTAACCTAGGACGCCACACCTATACTCAGCCTAAATGAGTCCCTGATGGTGGAATTTTTATCAAACAGTAGGTTTTTGTTTTTCCGGTTTCATTTATAGATTTTTATTAATTTATCTAGAAAAAGAAGACTTTGATGTCTCCATAACTATCTGTATGCTCAGAAACATTGCTATTTCAGAAACCATGGGACCAATTTAGTTTAAATTGGATACACGTTTTTGATTCCCTGAACCCATGAAATGTGAATGTAATTAAAAGATATAGGTCTAAATTTTTTATTTTTTTATTACTGAACGTGGTTTCTACTTCGTAAATAATGGGCTTGTTATATACAAGCTCTAAAAACTTAGATCAAATTATAAAGAACAATAACCAAACTCTAAGTAAAAAAAAAAGAACTTTGGTTACACTCACTAAAAATGTCTTATCAAATAAAAACTATTTATTACATTGAATGATTGGCAATCAATCATACTGTTGTTTTTACAGCCAATTAGTACGAATGAGAAAGTTGGGTGCCATTATTAATTACATAAATGTTGAAACAACAGAAGTTTTATTTTATAGGTCAAGTTTAACTCGCCAATATAACCATATATTTTGTGTTTTTAAGTGTTCAATTAACATGGCAATAGAAGTAATGTATTCATTAAATACTGGTACTCAATAGCAATGAAATGAATGTCAGAGCTAAATAACCATTAACAATACATTGACCTAAATTGCAACAGATTGGACAATAAAAACCTAAGACAAAGATTAACTTTCTATAATTCATATGTCAAGGTTTAATTAGGTGTTGAGAAAGAAAACATTAACTTCCCAGAAGTAAAATCTTACAGCTCAAAAATGATTTTTAGACACTCTAAAATTATGCTCCACGTCAATCTGCTGTTAATAATACACTATTCTTTTTTGCTAAATCCATATAAAAAAAAAAATTCACTTTTCTGCTCTCAGTATCCTCGATTCCTACACTCATTTATAAAATATTTATAAAAATTAACAATTTATGCTATTCAATGAAACAGGATATTTACTGCAGAAGAGCACTAAAGAAATGAATTTGATCAGAATCCTTAAGTGTTACATTGTATTGATAGTATTAATTTGTCAGCTTTTACAGTAGGACTTCAAGTCGAGTAAAATAAGACAAACACTTTTAGTCTGGGGGAGGGAATAGAAGAATTTTATTCCTTAAATTGGTTCTTAAAATCATTTTGAAGCAACATAAAAAATTTGTTTCTCTTTGGACGTGATATTGTAATTTGGTATTAACAATATGTCCCAAAATTGGTACCGTTCTTTAAATATCTTTCTTTTTATAGCTTTAAAAAAAAAAAAAAAAAAAAAATAGTTATGAACAAAATTAGTTCACCCTTTAGCATTGTAAAGAACTTTTAAAAAGCTACAATTCAAAGGAAATTAGTCTCTACAACCTTTTGACTAACTTCTATAAGGGCTAAAAAAAAAAAATGTGTTTTTTGGGTTATGCTTCTACTCAAAATTTGATATAGTTATTGATCTATATAAGTACCATCTTTTCTTAGTTTCATTAAAACCCATCAATAGTTCACATACTTATAGCTATTTATTTAATAGGTTTGTATACATTTTGAAACTATACAACAAGATTCTAAATAGACTAATCAATTTAAAACCCATCTCAATTTTTTCGTAAAGTAATAATGAACAAATTTGTTCGTAATTAATTTTCTCATACAATCTATAGAAATGGAAATTTTTGAAACTAAAAAAGATACTAGCCTACTTTGCTACTTAAATTATTAACACCAGTACCAAATTACACTCAAAAACTCAAATTATTTCAAAGTGTCTAAAGAAGAATACGTTTTAGTGTAACTTTTATACGAGTACAATGTGGATGACTCTATTGTAAAACATGATACAACGTTTATGGATATTTTGATGGCATGAATTGACCTTTAAAATGGTTTTTCAATCTGTATAGTTCAAGCAAAAGTTCATTACTACAGTAAATATAATAAGATAAAAAATATTGAAAAGCAAATTACTAAACATGCATACAAACTGTAACTACTAAGTGCGTAGGTGTTGATATCTGAGAATAACAAAAGGTTATCTATTTAGGTTATAACTGATGTAATATTCCTATCAAACTCTTAACGCCTGTCAATATCTTTTCTCTTTCTTTACCCATCTCAATCCAACCACTTACCATGTTGCAGATATCTTACCTTCTAACTTCCTTAATTACACCATGTCAGCCCTTCCTAGAATGTCATCTTCTCCTTCTTCATGGCCTCTCAGACGCTCACCTGTAGTGAGTACGGGTTTGGTAATCCTGAGGTATCCTAGCTGGATCTACACCTTTCTTCATTTAGTCTTGGGTTAGATTCCACTCTTTCATCAGGTTTATCTTGATCAACTCTTGTTCTCCTTTGACCCTGACACTGTTAAGAATATTTGAGGGCTAAGGGTCTTTATTTTTTATGAATCGATGAATACCGATAGGGGTTATGCCTATAAGCAACGAGAAAAAAATTACCACAATGGTGTTTCTCCTACAAATCACCCAACAAAAAATTCCCTCCTACCGGGACAAGCCAGTTCTTTATTAGTTAAGGTAATCTCGGGTCTCCTCCTATAACAATAATGGATATTCCATACAAGTTGTCTTGTTGTAAAACCATCTATAATTGTATCTCTACTTTAATTTTCGTCTAATAATGGTATTTAGTATATGATCTAACTTACTAATTCTGAATTTTTTTTTTCCTCCACATAATGGAATACAGTTATAGTTTAGTTATTATAGCTTATGGCAACTTTGTTGTTGAAATGCGTTTTGAATAAATAAATGTACTATTTGTGATAATTTGTGTTCAAGTTTTATTCTATCAAGTATATCATCTCACAAGTCAAGCTCAATATTTATTTATACCACATACAGATATTGAGTTCTCTATAAGCAATAAGGCCAATAGAAATTTTGTGGTTTATTTCTCTACCATGTTCACTAACTGCTATAATTTTGGGTCCAAGATAAGTATTTTCCTAACAATTTTTAATGATTTCACCAATCCAAGTGTAGATATTCCTCTTTAGGTCCTATAAACTCTGTTTTAGTAAAGTTGATATCTAAATCCTATCTACCATACTCTTCGGTAAGTTTCCTAATCATATATTCTATATCTTCATTATCCTGAGCAATGATCACTTGATCACCGAAATGTAATTAGTAAATCATCAACAATTCTATGCCCTCACTTATGATAATACTTCTGGTGAAGTTATTTTAAATATCAGAGACATGTATGCACCGGCAAATTTAAAAATAAGGATCATTTTGTTACATAGTGTATACAATAAAGTTGTGTATTTAAATTTTGTATTGTGAATATCACGCAAATTTAATCCCTGCACACTGTTGCACCAAACATACCCGTTTTGTCATCACTGCTTCTTAATAACCAGAACATAATATATATGAGTGCACACTATCAAAGTCATGAGATAAAACAGATCAACTTTAGGGGTTCTCCATGTTACAGTTACTAAAAAATCACGTTCCAAATACTTGAAATCTTATTTTTAATTTCGGACACATGTATACAACTGAAAATTTTAAAATGAAAACTCCAATTTTTATTTGTAGAAAACAAAAAACTATTACAACTAATGGTTATTTTCAACTCAGCTAGCCTACTTTAGTTTAAAGTAGAATATCCCTCATACTTATAGTATAAAAATATTATTAGGCAATTTTTTTAATTTGGATTTTCTACCGACGAAGCTTAGAAATTAGAGTTCCTCTTATTTTCAATGATAGTTTATTAAATTAACACTAACGTTCTCTGCCACAACTACATTCATTGGGGGAAAAAAATGTATTAATACTAATGAAAATTTTTGAATAATAGAAAGGGTCAGTTTGCCTCTGGTAAACCAAGTAAAATATATATGCGTGTGCTCGTTCTATAGATTTAAATAATAAACATTTACTTAATAGCAATTTTATGTTCCAGAGCATGAGCATGACTCTTTTGAACGAGACTCCGTGACCTACAACAGGTATCCTGTGAGTAAAAAGTACTCACTATAAAACCATTAATAGAGAAAAGTCAAAACGAAAACATTATTATATAACACAATTAGAATGAATTAGTAAATAGATCTATGACATTACAGCGTAAAATAAAAGCCTAAAGCTCTTTTAAGATTAAATTATTACTATTTAGTAGGAATATATTCAGGCCCCGATTTCAGGTACCTTGGACCTTGGGTAAAGCATTCTTATAGCCGTCACATTCATTTTTTTTTCACTTTTCTCCCCCACCAACCACCACACCAAGTTATTGTTGAATGTGTACATTTTGGTTTTTTCCCCAAATATAAATTATTAGTACTGATAGCAATTCAATATTGCAACTATCTAAATCATTACGTAGGCTACACACAATAAAAATTAAAACATCATTTCCTGAAAATAAGAATGACGTAAAAACAAACGTCAAAACAAATAGAGCGTGAATTGAAATAAGGAAAAGAAGAACACTGAAAGACAGTACAGGGTGCAAGTGGAGGGGAGGGAAGAGAGTGGGGGGAGAGTGTAGAAAGGTAGATGACTGTTACGTTTCAAGACCCTACCAGCATCTGCACCGCCTTTGTGTTGGAACTTCCCATATTGGGCAAAGACACGCAAATATCTGTTCGCATGGGGCTCTGGAAAATTTTCGAGATAAAACTTTTAAAAACAAATATGTACATTAAATATTATTAAAATGTTTCTCTTCAAAAAATTGTCCACCCTTTCTGAAACCCACGTCCTGGGCAAATACCCATTCTGCCCATTTATAAATTTTGAGTATATTACAAAGATGAATCACAAGAAGAAAATGGTAACACAGGAGTAGTATCTAATCACATCTTTCCTCAAATTTTTCCCAGTTGATAAAAAGGATCCTTTCGGTTATAGGACCCCACACTGAAAATACCCATTTAATGTAGAGAGTATTTCATCTAAATAACAGATGAATTATACTAATATAATAAATTTGACCTGTCTTTGACTAAAAAAACAAGTTAGGTAAGGCAATAATTATTTTATACATATTTCATATAAAACAAAGATAGTTTGTCATCATTAAAGTTGTTTCAAGTGTTATTATTTAGGTTTAAATATATCTTATAAAGTTGCGTTTTTCTTCTGTGTGTATTTAACCTAAAATACAAGTCACTGTGTTATATAACCGAAAAGACCCAATAAAAATTCAAGAAACGTTGATGTAGAAATAAAAGCCATTTCAAATGTTCTTCTGAAAGTAATAAACCATGCCCACAATCACTATGAAATAGTCATATTAACAGATTCAAATGCAGCAATTCAACTAATACTATGGATTCTCATCCACTAATAATAAAGTATTAAAAAATAAACAATAAAGAGTGCTACAGAATATTAATAGCTCTAAACAAGTTATACTTTGTTGGATATCTTCACAAACAGTTTTACAAGGAAACCATGTTTACCAAAGTACAAAAAATCTAACAATAAAAAAATGTACAGTACTAAAAATATCAATGAAAAAAACCAAGAATTAGCACCCAAAAAAATTCTTGAGACAACATTTAGAGAAATATAGAAAGTAGCTAGGATACAAACAAAAACAAACCAAGAAGAGATTCAGTGGCTTCCTTCAGTTTCAACACTGGACATGACTGCCTTACCAGCCATCTGAATAACATTAAATGAAAACCTAATAGTTTCAATAAATCTCACATAATTTTATTAGGATGCGGAAAACCTGATATAGACCGAAGTCCAAGCTACACATAAAACATCATTAAAACAGAATCCTTGGTAAAATTCATACTTGCAATCTAAAGATGAATTGGTGTAATATATGGTAACATAAACAAACTAAATGGTAATTATAGAAGATAAGATGCATCTTGATTTTCCAATCATTTTTTTTTTTCAAATTGCAAAAAATGTTATAAATGCAAAAATGTTAAAATTAAAAAAAAAAAGAAAAGCTAAACCATTTTTAATAATATTTCACAACTTAACTAAACAAAGCATAACTATATTAATAATTCAATGTAATTTGACGAAAGTGAGAAGTACAGCAGAACATACAAAATTCATCCATCAAAATAACAATACAAAAACACTATAAATGGACAGGTTTCATTTGAGCTGTGAGCTACGCATGGAAGGGAGGTACAAGTTTGTAGTTCGAGGCCGCGTGGAGACAGAGCTATTGTAGGCGACACAGTCGGCGCTGACTACTGTCCACGATCCAGCGGTCTTACAGACATCGTTGTTAGTACCAACACCCAACACAGACTGAGGTCCATTAAGTGAGTTATGCATTAAAATATGTATCTAAGTGAGATTTTACCTTACATATATATAGCCACCTTACTTAACCTACGCATAAATTTGTAAAAAAAGAAAAAATTGTGCGTTATTTCCCAAGCGGTTACCCATCCAAGTACTAACCACGCTCGATGTTGCTTGACTCATGTGACATAAATCCATTGCATTCTGTAATTTTTAAATTGCAATTTTTCGGTGAAAAAATTAGCTCAGCATTGAAAACTTATTTTATTATTCACAAATAAGGTATGTAGAACATTTTTAAAAAAATTGCAAAAAAAAGCGGTAACTTTCTTTGTAAACAATTACCCAATTAATCATATTAATTAAGCCTAAACATATAAAGTTTTTATGAAAACCTATACTTACAATAATTACAGTAGAATACTGCAAATATTTTGGACTTATGTATGCTGATTGGAAAGGTCTGGCTCTTACAACAGTAGCCCTGCCATGTAGTATAAGACATCTTGAAATTTTAAACAAATCAACATTGAACACCATTGTATTTGATTTTTCCTAATTATTTATAAAACCACAAACAATAAATATGAACACCCAAGAATGAGTAATTGTCATTTATTTTTATGCATCAAATTAAGGTTAGTTTTGCTTATGACAAGAGAATTTCAGATTACAGTATTTGGTATATTATAAGAACAATAAAAGAAGATAATGCATTTACAAAAGAACTACTCGTACTTCAACTATCACGTTCTTTAAGACACGTGACTTAACCTCAAAGATGAGATAACACTTCTATCACTATGGTGATTATCATAAATATGATGCTCTGACATCACTGGAAGACAAATAACACAATTCATTGAACTAAAATTACAAAATAATTATTTGTCCTATTGCCAGTGCGCAATGTATACAATTATTATCTCTATATCACTAGTAATATAACGAAACTTCATATTTTATTTAATAACTGATGAAACATTATCCACAATAAATCCACATAACTTTGAACTTCTTCACTTTGGCGCTTTTAATAATTTTTCAGCTTGTTCAAATCAATGACGACTTGATTAGTTTATCTTTTGCATTTATGACTAAATATGTGTAGGAAAAATAATAATATTACTATTTCTTGTATATACTACCTCATCTCTTAGCGTATTGGTTTATATACCTTACATACTGATGATGACAGAATTACATTACAAGTACCGAAATTGGCATCTTGGATGTCGATCTTTTTTTTACGTGTGATGTGAAGACATTTTACTTATGAATAAAAATGTGTTACTTATTCCTTTATTGGGCAATTTATTCTCTAGGATCAGTAATGTTTGTGACTGTTGAGTTTCTTTTGCAATACTTACAGCTGCTTTGTTGCTAATTCTCGTAATTATTAAAGACATCTGATTCAAATACTGATAGAAGCAACTTACTAATAGTGCAACTGGTATTCGAATGCGAATGCATAACTACATAGTACATAGTACAAAGAAGAAATATCCAGCTGTCTTTCCCGGACTAGAGACCGGGAAAATATCACTTTCAATATTTACAGCTGTAATTGAAATTTATTAATTTATGAATTGCTGCAAAATGTCACAGGAAAACAAGTAAAAATTAATACTTACTTGTAAAAAACTTGTAATTACATTAACTAAGTGGTATTACAATTAAAAACATTACATTAATAGAAACAGTCAGTAATATTTACAGGTACACAGCAAAAAGTCTATATTATATACTATTGGCATATTTTTCAAAATTCAAATTAATATTAATAAGCTAATGCAATTTTAATTATTTATATGTTAATCCCTTTGACATATCTGTAGTTTTGACCAGTTTCAATAAACATTTTAAAACTATATATGCGGAATAAAAAAAAAGGAAAGAACTTGTATTTGGTTATTTTGGTCTAATTGTTACTGATTAAAGAATAAATTAAATTTTTAAGGCCAGCTGTATATGATAGTGGCGGCAACTTCAAATTTCCTTGTAGTGGATTGTCAGCTTAACTGGTGGTGAAACCTAATAACATGGGAAAAATCTTAAGTTGATTTTGTGGTGCAGTTCCATAAGGCTGACCGGCCACCGAAAATTTTTGTGAAATTGAAATTGTAGAACTGTCCACCTTACAAGCACCAAAACTTTTCACCTAATTGAAAAAATAAAATCATCCTAAAACTGTTATAGTTACTATTGAATAAAAAAAACTGAATTCAATTATTACAGCTGCATTTACCGATCATTATACTAATTTCAAGAAAGAGTGTAGTTATTTAATGTTGTTAATGATATTTTATTTTTTCAATTAAGAGATTAAATTTGGTTCTATTCTCAGTTTCATGTTCTCCTTTCAGTATGTGTCATCCGGAAGATAGCAGAGTTACTACTACTCAACCTGTAAACATTACAGTGTCAAGTGCCTATTGAAGGCATCAGACCAGCCAGTAGCGTAGCGAGATATTTCGGCACCCAGGGCAAGATAGATAAAAGGAGTGTAAGAAAATAGTTTTCCCATTATAACTATATTATTTTAAAATTCTTTTCCAAAGCATTAAATAATTACTAAAAATTATAATAAAGTACACGTGAATCCCACAAATTGAACAATACAATTGTAAGCGTTGTTCATTGAGAATATCATCATCCTCGGTAACGACTTACCAGTGATTAATATAAATAATCTTAAAAATGTTTTAAAAAATTATTAAAATATTCTCTTCAGTTATTTTGATAATAATAGGTACACTTAAATGTTTTCACTCATGTATGTATAAATTTTGAATTATTATTTTTGTTATACAAGACATTACCATCCACAAGGGAACTGGAGCCAATTGTAAAATATAGTGCATAATTTAATGTTACAACAGTCGGTACATGATGGAATTCCATGATAATGGAAATAATGTGACGATTATTCAATTCCACAAAACAGAATGTTGCTTGAAAATGCCTAACGGCAAAATATATGTCGCAATTAAAGCTGTTTTGTGGAATTGAATAATCGTCTAATTATTTCCAAATATAGTGCAGTTGGTGCCAGATGGCTATTTATTGGCAGCGACGTCAACTCACACAATCAAGCGGATGGGGAAGCAGTAATAACAACCCTAGAGGAGAGTCTTTACTATCCTTTCTTATGTCTAATAATCTATATGTATTTAATGTTGGTAACAGAAATACTTTCAAGAGTAGAAGTTATCAATATTATAATATGTTTCGAGAACATGCTAATACTGGTGAAAGGGGTGCAAGTCCTAGAGGAACCCTCACTTTCAGACGATAGATATATCCAATTCCAACTGGACATAAACCTAAGTATAAAGTCCTTTAGAAACCCACAAAGGACTATATGGTCACTTTATAAAGAGGACTTTGCCAACAGGCTTGAGTTATTAGACAAGGTAATATTTGTCTGCATTATAGTCTGTTATAAAGACAATTGCCCGGTAAGCACGATAACTGTGAATAATAGAGCAAAATGGTGGAACAAAGATCAAGAGCGCATGAGAAGGCAGACTCAGTCTTTTTTAACAAAGCAAACACAGCCAGAAGTGGAGGGTGTATCATTTTAGCTCTTACAGAGTATGGCAAAACGATCATAAAGGCTAAGCAAGAATCCTGGAGGGCAATTAATTAAGTGGTGGAAAGCAAGGCTACAACGAGTTTTGGCCACTAGGCCTTTGAATCCAGTAGCCTTTTTAATGAAGTCTACAGGAGAGTATACACAATCAAACAATGAGGGAAACGTTGGATTTCCCAATTGTATTGTGAATAATGATGGCGACAGAGGGTGCCAAACAATAAATTTAGAATAGCCCTTGGCCAAGGGCGGCTCGAGAAGACTGGACGCTGTGATATAGAACAAGTGAGTCATGTGTTTCTCTCCATCTCTAAGTTATACCCTTAAACTTGCCCCATTCTTCCCTACTCCCAACAGTCATGTCATGTATACACAAACTTGTCAACTGCGCATCTCAATCTTGCTCGAAGTTAACTTTGTCCTACTATACCAGCCTGAGAAGTCCTGCGAATCTGCTCTACATCAGTTAGTAAGCAGAACTGAGGATGCCTAAACAAGGAAAGGGTGGGGCTTCTTAGATATTGAAGGTGCCTTTAGATAACATCTCATTTGAAGCAATTGTGAGGGCAGCACAAAGTCATGGAGTTGAGCATACCATTTGCAAGTGTATGGACTCTATGCTTCGCAGTAGACAAGTACAGTCCTCTCTGGGCCATGAGGTACTACAGGTCGAGGCAACCAGAGGTTGTTTGCAGGGAGGCATAATTTCACCTCTTTTGTGGGCCCTGGTTGTGGACGGAAGCCTGAGATCTTATGGGTCAGGGGCATATGTGCAAGGTTACGCAGATGACATAGTCATCATGGTAGAAGCCAAGTTCCCAAGTTCACTTGAGGAGCTGCTTTACTACTATCTGGGACTCATTGATGACTGGAGTTGGAGGGAGGGAATTCGAGTCAATCCCTCCAAGTCGGCCATTGTCCCATTTAGTAGGAAGAAGGATACAAGTGATGGGGAGATATGGGTTGAGGGAACTAGATTGGGTGTTTCACAAACAGTGAAATATTTGGGAGTTGTCTTGGATAAGAAATTGACGTGGAATGTTCATCTGGACCATGCCATATAAAGGCAAAGTCATTTCTAATGGTGACAAGACAACTTATACGATATGAATGGGGATTGAAACTGAAGGTCGCCTTCTAGATCTACAAGGCAAATGTCAGACCTCAACTGACGTACGGTTTCCTGGTATGGTGGACAAAAGCAGCACAAGTCACAGCAGGCAGCAAACTTGCAAGCTTACAGTGGCCAGGATGTATGCTATTTACAGGTACCTTTACGAGCAACCAATGGTAAAAATAACCTGTACGTCTCTAGTTATTTTCATAATGTCAGAGCCGAAAATGGCAGCCTATAGGCTACACAATCATATCGAATAGAGGGGGAGCTACAGACTTCTGAGGTAAAAATGAACGTGCAAAGAATGCAGAGGATTAGCAAATATTTTAGTTGATACTGAACATCACACTACTACTCTAATTAATAACATTAACTCAATTAAATGTCAATAAAATTAACCTAATGTATTCAATAATATATTGCCCTATGTTAAATAAACACTGACACTTTTAAAACAACTCTAATAATTATCTACACTGACATCATACATAGCCTACAATAACACATAACCACTTACAACTGTGGAAAATTCCAATCTGATATTTTCTAACCGATTAGTAAGGTAGTTGATTAAAGGGACTTTATTAATTAAGTAGTCTAAATGGGATCAGCACATTCACAGTTCCCTCTTCACCCCTCATACACTGCATTCATTCTTGTGATTGTCAGACAGTACAGTGAGATGGGGCACTTAGAAATCGTCAATAAGTTATTGAAGAACTCAGTATTGGAAATGCCATCTGATGGCATGCAAACCGAGTTTATCTTCACACGACCATTCCCCCTTCTATCAAACAAAAGAGAGCACTGGAAGGATAGCAAGCTACCAGGATATCCATTTAAAAAAAGTGTTATCATTGTTAAAAAATACAATTCTAGAGTATTTTATTTCAATAAAAAGGAAATCTAGATAATTTTTTATGTCACTGTTAATGTAAGAAAAAGATAAGTTCATTTGAAATTACCATTTATCTATAGTATGTATTTACAAAGATATTTAAAATATTTTCTACAATACCTATAAACATTTTTCATTATCTTGTTAATAAAATATAATTTTAGACGATTTTTTTCAAGAAGAAGAATATCTAGTATTTTATTTTATTTTAGTGTTTATGGAAAAAAAGCTAAGTTTATTTGTTCTTACCATTTCTCTATATTATATAATTTCAAACATATTTTAAATATTTTTCTCTATTACAAACATGTTTTGTAAAATTTGTATTACAGTATTATCTTTTTTATTATTTACTAATTTGAATAAATATATTAGAGCAATGGCAAATCATTGAATTTAACAATTCTTGTTTCTAAACACATGAATCTGCTGATCTTTTCAAGATAGGCTGTGAATCTCTATAAACTGCCAGTGAGTCCCTTTCAAAAGTACGTTTCTAGGCCAAGCCTCTCTGGTGGCCACGTTTACTCTCGTCCTTGCCCACGTTTCGGATCCAACTGACCTTCTGGGCTGATTTCTCTGCTGATCAGCAGCATCTCCCCGTTCCCGCCGATGTCTCGGATGCCATTGATCCTCTTTCTAGGTCACTAGCAGTTTATATAGAGCTTCACTATATATGTCATGCAAATGATCTGCAAGCTAAGCAGTTTCGACACTTTTTCAATTATATCCCAATAACTACCACAGGTCTGTTTTTGAAGATTTAACTGGTGCTAACATTTGACTATTTATTGTTAATAAAATATTTTCTAAATTTATAATAAATATTTTCTAAACTTATAATAAATATTTTCTTATCCTAAATCCCATCAATACCAAACCCTATGCTATAAGGAACAGCAGACCCTCAGGAGCTCACTTTAATGAGTATGGGCTTAGTAATCCAGAGTGATCTACACCCTTTCGTCATGTAGTCTTGGATTAGATCCCTCTCTTTCATCTTTCCTATTAAGTCTTTCTTGATCAACTCTTATTTTTGTTTACCCTGACACTATTACAGCATTCAAGGGCAAAGAGTCTATATTTTATGATCTTTCCTACTAATTTTTTTACAAGGTAATAATGACTGAGGGGGTTTTTTATCTTTAAACAACAAAAAAAAAAAAAAATGAACAGTATAGCTCAGATAGAAAGATAACACGCTTATCTTGTAGTTAACGCAAGTTGATGTTGTTGCATATATTCGATACCAATAAGTCATAATTAGTCTAATGGGCATAAAGTAAAGACGTTATGCGAAACAAATAACATAAAAATATTATGTTATAAAAAGTGAAATAAGAATAACAGATGGGGGGGGGGAATAAGATAATACAGTAAAATTGTCAGAAATTTTATTTTATGAAATTAATGGATATTTCTATATACACTATAAACATAAATTCAAGGCTAATAAAGTATTAAACAAAAAAATAATTCTCTAGAATCTATGAAGTCAGGTTAATCCAGTCAATTAATGTACAAATTTTTATGATTTATCCAAAAAACTACTTCATCTATTATTTAATTAATATTACACAAATACACCTATGTGCTACTGATTTCATGCATTAGAATGTTGCAATAACTAATATAAAACTTATATTAAAATTTAATTATTGTTTTCAAAACAGCCTGTAATTTTTTAATAACCTGAAATCTTAAATTAAACAAAAAACAAGGAATGGTTTTTCTAACATCATGTTGTATATAATTTCAGTCTCTCGATGTGAATTGTCTCAAATGAATTTATCGTGGGAGAGGGCTGTGCTATGTATATTTGAATTTCATTACAACAGACAATAAAAACCCTTAAACCACATTGTCATTAAATGATATAAAGAGCGAAGTAAGTTTCTTAGTTAATATTATATTCAATACATATTGATTACAAATGTCTTAATATCAATTATTAAATAAAATATTTACCTGTAAACAAATTCTGTCTATAACCTACTCAATTCATTGTTTGAGAGTAAATTACATAAACGAAAAAACCTAGATCGTAATCATTTAAGCTCATATTGCACAAACATTCCAAACTTAATATATTGTGCTGAATGCATTTCCTTGTACAAAGTTTTTGTGACAAACTAATAGGCCTATATGACTGAACAAAAATAATATATTAATTATTATATTCTGATGATAATCTTCAATGAGTCTACTTCGTTAACTTAACCTCAAATTGATGCTAAGGTTATGCCAATGAATCAGCAGTAATTAGATTTGTAAAATTGATTGTATTATGATAATAGTGGTGAAATGGTTTAACCTTTCAAGAAACCGACAGTTGACTTATTTTAATTTAGCCATATGTACAACTATACTAAAACCCACTGTGTTCTATGGCTCAGAGGCCTGGGTGGGACAAATAATGAGGAACATCAGGTATGTACTTGGAACAGGAGCATATATGATAGGTATGGTGTTAACAAGAGAAATGTGGAGATTACACAGGAAATTTAAAGATTTCTACATGAACCTATCAAACTTGTTGTCATAAAGATTGGGAGGCTTCTTTGGTTGGGATATGAGTAGAAAATTAAGGATAAAAGGGGAATGAAAAAAGCCATAAGTTATCTATGTGAATGGACCTGAGAGGAAGGGTGTAGAAGGAGGAATTTGCTGTTAGAGGCCAAGGCTCACTTAGGGCTGTATAATCAAGGTAAAGGACCTTGAACACTTATATAATTTTTAGTCCAGTTACTGTGGCATTTTCCCTCTAATATTTTTTATAACTGCACCGATTTGTCTGAAATTCTTACAATTGGTAGGAAATTACTCAAAAAACATAAGTTATATGGTGCCGATGTGTGCTTCCACCCCTGGGGTGGTTGACACCCCATCTCGAGGGTTGAAATTTTTACACTCAAAATAACCCCAGGAATTGATAGAGAATCAAATTTTAAACAAAAAAGTCATATAAATATTTTTTGATAGATTAATACTTTTTGAGTTATTAGCACTTGAAAAAGTATATTTTTCAACGATAGACTTCCACGGTCACAAACATCATTATGATCTTAGTCTTCGGGGTTCGATGTTAAGCCTTGAGAATGGACATCTGTAAAGTGCCCGAAAGTTGGCTGTACTCAACGTGCAGACAATATTGACGCGGTCGAACCCCGAAGACCAAGATCATAATGAAGTATACTTTTCGTTAAAAAAAATGTGTTTTTCAATGATTTTTACATATAACTCCAAAACTAAAGCATTTTATTTAAAAAAGTGTAATGAACCAAAATAAAGCTTATTTAAAAACAAAGGGATTGGTTTGTTATTGAGTTTTCTAAGTACAATACTAAGCAATTTATAATTGGTTAAAGATGACTTTTTATTTTTGGGGTACAATACTCGATGTATTTATCTTCAAATAACGGAGAACGGAAATCTTTTTCGATAAAAATTCATAACCTTTTTTAAAGGGTTTAAAAAAAACCTTTGAAATGAGCTTTGTTAAGTCATTTTAAAACAAAGGAAGATGTGATGAAAAATAGTTGGATTACTCTATTTTTTGAAAGAAAAAAAAAACTAGCAATATAATAAGTAACACTATTTTTATCAGAATTAAAATTAAACGTATATTCGAAAATTCATTTTATTTTAGTCTTATTTATTAGGACCAAAAGTTTAGCCAGTTTAAAATGCGTATTTTTCGAAAAAATCATGTTTAAATTATAATTTTTTTGTATTTATCTCAAAAAAATTGCATTTTTCCAGAATAAATCTAAAACTATAAAAGATACGTAAGAAATGGTAGAATACAATTTGTAGCTTTTTTCTTAGCGAAAATTTTGTTTTTAAATTTTGTTGTAGCTTGAAAAATAACGGAAATACAGCCGATTGAATCTGGCGACAATTGCCAACACTGTCCTGCAATAAACGAAGAGGAGGAGTTAGAATGTGAAGAGAATGATGTTTCAGACATTGAATAATTTGATAAATTGTAATTAATTTTTATTTTTGTAAAGATATTTTTTATCTTCTATGTAAAGTACCTTCATTCATATTTTTTTTAAATAAAAAAAATCATAAAAAAACACTCAATTTTTTATTTACTCATATCAAAGGGGAGGTTGTTTTGCGAGCATAGGGGTAGTTTTTAAGGGTTGAAAATATTATGAGCGGGAAATGAATTTTTTTCTCGAATATAAATACAAGATAAAAGCGTTTGAAATTATCACAATTTTTTTATGATGTTTTGACACAAGAGGTGGTTTTTAAGGGTTAAAAATAAGCAAACAACCAAACAATATTTTATTTACTATGAAGGAATTTATTTTGGAATATAAATGTACATTTAAAGCTTTTGAAGTTGTTGAAAAAGATTTTTTTATATATTTTTGGCATAGGGGTAGTGTTTAATGGTTGAAGTGTTACAATTAACCAAAATTATTTTAAATAAGCAGAGAATTAAATTGTATTTGATATAAATGCACTACAAAAACGTTTCAACCTGTTAAACGATTTTATAAAATTATTTTTATTAAAAGGGGTGGTTTTTAAGAATTTTCCAGGTTGAGAATTTGTACAATAGTCATATTGTAATTGAAAATATTAAAATTGCATAATTTAACATAATTAAAATCCATAAAATGCTTTAATATTAATTTTTTTCAATAAAGGGTTGTTTTCACCCCTTAAAAATATAAAGCTCACCTAGCTCGTATATAGCTTTTGAAGAGAAGGGTAAGATAAGTGTAATTCCAAATTTTTAGCAAAATCGATTCAGTTATAAAAAATTTAGAGGTATTGACCTCTTTTCCTCCACAGTGACTGGACTATTTATGTTAATATTGAATTTGTTTCTTAGTAACCAAGTTTCATATTTTCATTGCACTTTTTTATTAACTGGAATCACACCAAGACATGTCAATTTTATTAATTTGTGTCTTATGTATATTGTAGAAAACTAAACTTAAATAAAAGAAAAATTGCATAAAGAAGTGTTAATAATTAATTATTAAAAACAAGTAAATAATAATAAATATGTACACACAGTACTTATTATTAAATATCTAGTATAAATAAAATTAAACACTAAACTAAAAGTAAGTAAACCAAAGTGGAACAGTGTAAGAAAACATAACTGTGTAACATTATCGAAAAGGATAATTTAAAAAGAAAATGAATCTGTTGAAACATGTTCAAATTAAATTATACTCTAATTATTGTAATAAATGAAAGCCAATAGACATTTCCAAAACTAGTTATGTGTTATATTAAAAGATATATGACTATAGGTACAATTTGTAAAATACTTGTTAGATTATAATTATTTGTTTCTGAAGTAAACAACTAAGATTTATATTATCCACAACTTAAAGTAGATGTTTAAATTAGATAGACACCAATGAATGTAATAAGGAATAATAACATAGTTTTAAACAAATATTTTCTTTGCATTCTTCCACTTTTGGAGTCATTTACATATTTCAATTTTAGTTTATTTAAAAGAATCAAGTTTGTTAAATTTTGTGTTAGACATGATATTAATACTGTTCTAGTGCATAATACTATTTCTAATTATATTTTCCATAAATTAAAAAAAGATGAATTTACTTTGATACTTAAACATTTATATTTTTTAGATATCTTACAGGCCTATATAAAAGGCTCAAGTATACTTCTAAATATTTGATCCTATAACCAGAATGTTTGTCTTATTTTTTCACAAATAATATAACCCTTCTTATAATACATGTAGCTGTCATTGCACCAAATGTTTGTACATTATTAACCCGCTAGTGGGCACATCATGGCTAAAAGACCACGCAATGGCATTTTGTATTTTATCTAGTCAGCTTTATGTCTCTTGGCCGCATCCTTCCGTCTACTTGTCGGAATGACTGTTCTATATAAGGGGAGGAGTGGGGTGAGCACTTAGTTGCTGTCTAAAAGCCAACAGAACATGTTGTTTGACAGCACTGTCTTTTTGGCCCAATGCACCTAGTGGTATATGTGCTGTTTTTTGGGGATTTCTAAACCTGTCCAGTTTAAGTTTTCTTATATAACTGAATCATAATAATGGATTTTAATGAGGAGAAAAGCTTACATTAGTCTTTGATAGCGTTGAGAAGGAAGAAAGGGAAAAAATCCATTCCTTGAGAATCAATGAAAATGCTAATGAAGATATGATTGTGGAAGATGATGATAATGGAATTGATGCTGTTGAGAAATTTCTGTATGATACAGATTCAGAAGTTGATGAAAATAATACAGCCAGATCCCTAGAATACGAGGTAAATAATTTATTTTACATATACAATTTGTTTTTATTGTATAAAATACTAGTTACAATGCCTCTGAGTATTTGAATTAATTTTGTTTGCAATTGAAGTCAATTATTTGTTAGAATTACAGTAGTTTTTAGAGAATTTTTTATTTATTTTTTGTTTTTTCAAGTATTCTTATAACACTGAGAGTTCCAGATTTGTAACCTAATTCCCTTCCTCCCCAGATTTATATTTGTTCAAAAACACTATTTATTTATTGATTATATACATGTAATAGCCTTGTTACTAAAACGAGTTTTATTCATTTCAGATAGAATCTGAGGCACAAATGGAAGTGGAAGAGGAACCAAACCCCAATCAAGCCTCTTAGTGTCTGAAGTTGTACAGCTAAATTTTGTACAAACTATAAGCTACATGTATAATATAATTATACTTATTTTTATATAGGTATCAATTTATTCTATAATGTGTTCTACAAGGTAAGTTTTTTCAGTGAGAAATTCAAGGAAATGAAGACCAAGACGTGGAGGTTGACAGAAGAGGTTGACAGGAAGAGGATTTGTAAGAGGAAGGGAAGAGGACTGTAGCCATTAGCAGAGGATGAGAAGGACCAAATCTACCGCGATACTCTGATGACGGTAAGACATATCTAAGTAAGGATGGAGTAACTGAATGGTATAAAGATTTTTCAAATCCTAGAAAAGGGTGAATCAGAAGACAAGATATTGTTACGAGATTACCATGCCCCAAGGGCCAATTTTGAAATGTTAAAACACTTGAACCATTATTTTGTTTTTGCCTAATGATGCGATTATTCACATTGTACAATAAACAAACAAATGGATTGAAACTCTAAGGGGAGATTTTGCACATGAACGAGATGCTCGTTTAACTCATGTAATGGAAATAGGAGCCTTAATAGGACTCTTGTATTTTGATGGCCTACGTAAATCATTCACCAAAATGTCATTGACTTTTGGAATGATTATGGAACTACTATTGATCTTTTCAGGTGCCTAACGGGTTTGAAGCAGTTTAGATTTTTGCTAAGAGCCTTACGCTTTGATGATGTAGATGATCGCTAGCAACGTCTAGAATTTGACAAACTAACTAAAGTCAGGATAATGTTTGACTCATTTGTTCACCATTGGAAAGATTCTTTTTCGCCCGGTGAATATGTCACTGTTGACGAATAGTTAGAATCCTTTAGAGGAAATGTCCCTTTAGGCAATATACAGTATGCTGAAAAAACTGCAAAGTATGGTATTAAGATATTTGCATTGTGTTGTGCCAGGACTTACTATACTGTCAATCTAGAAGTCTGTGTTGGGAAACACTTGCCGGGGCCCTATGTTACATTTGTTACAATGTTACAAGTAAACTAATGGCAAGATGTTCCTTCTTCTCTATTAGGCAAGGAAAGATTTTCTCAACGGACTAGTTTAGCAACTCTGCAGAGATTTAGTTATAACCAGAGCAACAAATTACACAGGTTCCAAGGGACACCAAATAAATCATAAAACAAATACTAAAGACTAGAGGAGAGGAAATACCAGAACCTGCAAGAGAACAAAAAGTCAAAGCACAGCAAAACAAGCGTGGGCGCTGTGGCTTTTGTGACTGATCTAAAAATTGAAAAACAAAACACAATGCCGAAATTCCCATGTTTTCATCTGTAAGTAGCATACAAGGCCAATCTGTAAGGTACAGTCAGTGATACTATTGCAGAAAACAAAGAAAGGAACGATTCAGAATAAACTTTTATTTTTAGCTGTTCTTAAAAAATTAAAATGCTGTTCTTTAGCAATTCTTATTTCTTACATATATAAATAAGTTAAAATGTTGTGCTACAGTTGTTTTCTTTTAACGATACTTTATATTTATAATATGGTTAAAAGTTAAAAGCTATTTAAAAAAACTGTTTTTATAATAATATGCAAAAAATTTGAAGTAATGTTTGATTGTGTTAAATGAATAAAAAAAACATTCTTGGTAAAATATTTCTTTTATTTAAATTATAGCCTATTGACTATTTTGTGTCTACAAGACACCATGTGCCTAATGACGCTGCAAAATCCATGCACCCACTTAGCTTTACAGCAAATTTGAATAACCTAACCTCAAATTGAGCTGTTAATCCAAAAGAAATATAAATAACTTCAGTTTACAAATGTAATAATGATTGAGCAAAGTTTAAAGCAATTATAAAGCAGGTTTATTATTTGCAATATAAAATATAATATAATCAATATAAAGCAATTATTGATTTTTGTTAAAAACAATAAGAAACTTAAAAAAATAGTTAACATTAATGACATCAAATATAATATTTGTATATAAACCACTAACTTATAAACCACTATCTTGGAAAAACAAGCCATTTTTAAATGGATATTGATTAGTATGCTTGTTTTATGTCCTTATAGAAAGGATATACTATTATTATGAAAAACTAGTCATTATATATCTAAACACCTAATATGAAGTGTGTGACAGGATTAAGGAAAGACACATTATAGATAAACATCTACAGTGTATTTGAAAATACCTGGGTGTTTAAAGGGCTAAAATGTAAAGAACATTTTATACTGTTCTCAGAAAGTGGGGGATGGAATGCAAGTAATGGGGACTGAGCGAGGACTACCTGAGAAAATAATGACCTGTCAGGATGTGTGACAATGGGTTTTAACAAAGGAGATGGGTTAAAAACTGTTCATTGAGGTTGGAAGCATGGCAATTGAGAACAGATCTGTTGATTTCTAAAACTTCTAAACAATTTAATTTTTTTACTTTTTTGTTCAATAAGCTGTAACAATATATGTTGATTTGTGAAACTTTACATGCGAGTTATTATTTACCTTAATATTGAATTTCACCAAGACCGACTGTGTTTACACTTAATATAACAAATTTGTACATAACTTTTTACTCTTCCATAACATGTTTCCTGGTGGGGTAATAAAACACTTAATATTTGTGTGTGGAATGGATGATTTTCAGTATAGATGTTTATCCATAATTAGTGAAAGTAGCCTATGGGTATATTCAGGTAACTGTGCGCTAATACTAAGATGGACAAATACTCTAACCCACTGCCACTTTATGACATTTACATATTGTCTTGTAAGTGTTCAGTTTAAAACTTTTCAATATAGTAATATGTTATTGCTATTGAATTTCTTTATCAAGTCAGATTTTATTCACTAGATAGAAGAGTAATCCCATGTTCATTAAAACATTTTTAATTTGAACATTATAGCCTATTGATATTAAATATGTATTATTTACATTGTTACCTGATAAATATGCATATTTATTAAATTGAATATAACTCACAATCACAGTAATAAAATTAAATATTTTGGATTATATATATGAAAATAAAATAAAGTAGTAATGGGTATTGAAAGGAATTTTTTGAGGAATCACAATAGTATTAAACAAATTTGAGTATCATTTTTTCACAGTTTTTATTTTAAAACTAAATCTTTCAACTGTTTGGCAAGATAACAAAGGCATATTAAAAAATATATATTTAAGTCAATGACAGATGCTCGTTTCTGTGGATATTGATTATTTAACCTTTTAAATGTTTTGTTTTAAAGTTTGGTTACATTAATTATTAGTCATTTCACAAATTATTGAACGTAAATTTTTTGTTGCTTCTTAAAAATAATGAAATCATATGATCATACAATTTATATTCTTTTAAAATTATGACATTATTATTAAATTTAGCTTCCTCTAATTTTCGTTGAATAAGTTTAATAATATCTGTTTGAAAGTTACTAACACATTTTCTCTCTTTTTTTAACTCTCCTTCAATTGCAGCTGATCTGACAGAGCTTTTCTTATGATAAAGGGGTGAGGAGAGATGTCTTTTTACGCCCAATACCTTCCTACATCTTCCCCACTTGTCTGTATTATACATATTTAATGCACCTAAAACGTTAAATATATCTTGTGACTTTTGCTTGTTTAACCCTAGAACAAATTCTTTACATTTATTTTTTTCTGCTCACAGTCCTTCTTTGTTTCTTTTTCCCTGTTGGTTACGATGTTTCGCCTGTTATTCAGGTATTATCAAACCTCTTCGTTTTTGTTTATTCTTGCATTGGTTTAGGCATGTCACTTGTTTGAAATAAATAAAACATATATACACCACCTTTAAGAATAACACGTACCATTGGCGTAGATAAAAAATTTGTTTGGGAGGGGTCTGTTCAGATCTCATATTCTACTACTTCTCCAAAGTGCTCTAGAAAAATCTAAGACTCTTTATTTTTTAAGTTTTATTTCAAAATATACCGTACATGTTTTTAACCTTAAATAGTAAATCATTGAATAAATGGTGTTTAAAAGCGGTAAAAACAAATCAATAAATTAGAGAATGAGAGGTTTTATTAGGTTTTAAGTTATTCTTTACTGCAACATATTAAGGGAGATGGCAGAGGCGGCATACTGTAAACACTTCACAATCTTTGCTTTCAGTTCAACATTATAACTAAACAACGACAATGGCTGATCGGTAACTGTAGAATGAGGACGAGTTGTTTGTTTTGTAGTCGAGCAAAGGCAGGCTGACCTTGAACTCGCCGACTACAGCCGAGCCTTGGCGAAGGCTAGTGAACAACCATGAAAGAGACTCTGTGCTCCAGTGCATCCAAAGCAAAAGAAACTACTGCATTGTACAAAGCAACTGGGTTTAAAAATTATTTTTATAACTTGTGTAATTCACCTCTTTAATTTTAATATCTCCTTAATTTTAATTGAGTAGGCTTCATCATGCTATTGCTTCGCTCCTATTTGTAATTGTATGTTTTTGCATTTTTAATGTTTTTATACTTGTCCCAGACCCCTGGACCCCCCCCCCCCATCTACGGCACTGACATATACACACAACACTTAACTTTAACATTTAAATGTTTTTGAGTTATCGTGGTAAACACATGTGCCCACGTTCATGTCCTAATCGATACTGGTTCTATTTATTAGTACTGTGAGTTGTGTGTCTTGGATTGATAAGCACAAAACTCAACTAATAACTAATAACATAACTAATTGATAAGGTTCTATTTGAATAATTTTGTTGAAATTTGTGTTAGATTGAAATATTGTATTTTCGTTTAATAGTGAGGTTGGATTTGCTTTTGTGTGTTTGTATTAATGGTATTCCTCCAAAACATTCATAATTGGGTCTTTAGAGCATTTATGGATAATCTTTAAATTCCTTTCTATATTAGTGTAACTGTGATTCTAAATAAAGAAGGACTGTGAACAGAAAAAAAAACAAAGGTAAATAAGTTATTAACATAACCAGTCCAGGAGGGCAATCAGTGATAATTAAAGTTTCATTAAAATTACAACCAAAGTTGGCAGCACTGAAGGTACCCTCCTCTCCCGCATCACTGTTTCCCACAAAACCTCATGTAGCCTCAGTCTGAATAAAGTATTTCAGGTAGTTGATGTTAATTTTTGCATCTTGTATGTATTTTACGAGTTTTTAAGTTCACATAGTAAATATTATGAAGATTTAGTAATAGTGTGTTTTTTTTCAATATCGTTATAGTAATAATTACTACATTTGTATATAACTTTTAATTTACAAGCTTTTAAATATTACTGTATATAAATAGTTTTCTGTGATTAACAATATTCAGATAAAAATTGCAAATGAACATGTGTTATTTAGTGAATGACTTAGACTGTGAATAACTCAACGACTTGTTCAATGAAATAGATAATGAATTAGTGGACAAAGTTGTGAGTAAAGACAAAAATTTTCTTAAGACAGATAGTGTGAGATATAGATGACAGCAATGAAGACCCTGACTTCGATCCAATAGACTGTGAAGATAGTGAAGAATCTGTTGACGAACTTCAGAGAACCAGACTGGAAAAATCTCGGAATGATACCTACAGAAGGAAGAGAAAGTGAGTTGGCGTTCTAGACCCAATCTTTTCAACTTCAACTCATGAATTACCGGTAAGTGATATCTCTGATTTTGAAGATGAAGATAGACAAATTTAGATCCTAAAAATCATTTGTTTCAAAAAATTTATTTTTGAACATTTTGGACTAAATGGACATATAATATGGAACAACAACTAGCAGCAACAACAGATGAGTACACACTCCAGATAGGAACATAGAACATCATCGTCAGGGTGTGGTGAGAAATGCTAAAACTGTCAGCACTCCAAAATATTATTTTGTTCTGCTTTTAGATGATCACATAATTTTGAAAATTATTAAATTTATCAATAAATAAATTGATTTAACATCTAATAAATATTAAGTTCTAAGTAGTATTATCAAGTCATGTTACAAAGGAAGAGATACTTTGTGACAGTGTGAAAGGTCAGATTTTAATATAGACTCATTTAAAAGACGCGGTTAAGCCAAAGAGATAAGAGATTCAAATAATAATATAAATTTAGTAACGTCATTAATAAAAGAAAAATGGATTTTCAAGACAACAGTATGAATTATTATGTTTAATTTTAATGTAATTTAGTTTGATTGTTATGTTATGTAAATCATTTGTGTTTTACGGAAGTGTGGTAAAATGTGCGAACAGTACCGGAAGGAACGCTTTTGTAAGTGAGATTTGCCTCATGGCAACAGTTAGTTGAAGTCCAGAGCTTGGAGGGACAAGTTGTGTTTAATGTAGTGTTAATATGAGACGTATTTTTTATGAGAAATTTGATAGACCGATGAAAGTAACAATTTGAACATGTGTTTGGTGATAAAACTAAGTGTACAAACATTTTAAAATATATATTCTTGCTCTTACACATTAATCCTATTGGACAAAGAACGTTTGAAATAAATAAGACGGTCGTGTGAGTCAATAGAAATTATTTTCTTTAGAACAATTAAGGGAAATGTCATGTCCCGGTGTTTTAATATTTTCTAGATAAGGCAGAACTATTTAAATGATGAACAGTTTGTTAAATCCTTATAAAGGATTTTTATATCATTGTGTATCGGAAGGTTGGAGACTAGACAAGCTTTGAGCACTGGAAGAACTGCAGTTTGAAGCCTTCTTTGGAATCACAGGACATCAGGATTCATCGCAACGGATTTTTTTTTTTATGTGTAGATGTCGTGGTATAGACATCATAAACAATTTATCATGTTAAAGATGTATATTATGAATAGAGTGTGATTTTGCTAGATATAGGCTTGTTTTTATATTTTTGTTTAGGATAAATGCAAAATAATTAATTTTTCTATACATATCTAAGTCTTCTTTAGAGACACAGAACATTAATTTTTTAATGATTTAAATTCTGTTGTTGCAACACTAAAATGCAAAGTATGAAATTCATAAAACTTAACTTTTTGATTTAAATTTAAAGAAGTAAATTCAGATAAAAGATTTTTTAACCAGGAAAATAATATTCATGTTTGTTTTCAGGATATGTCTATGTCACTGTATAGAAATAATTGTGTTTTTTATTTAATAAATTTTCTTTGTTAACATTTCAGCCAAAGTGTTCTCATTTGAAACCAAAATCCACTGTAAGTACACTGTAAAAAGAGCCTGCGACCCTAGAGATCTTTTCTTGTTAATAACGAAAATTAACTTCTTTTCTTTTTTTCAAAATTGATGTTAACACATCTGGCGCCCTAGTCGAGCAAATCAACAAAGTAATAAATTAATAACAAATAAATAATTAACTTCACCTTCTTTTTTAAATTGTTACAATTGTCGCTCAACGTGTGGCATTTTTAATGAACAAAAGTAACTTTCATATTAATCATAAATTCAGCCAAGCTCATTTTTTAATTGTTACAAATGTCGCCGCAACTGTTGGGCTTTTTTAGTCGAAAATACAGTGATTTTGGTAATGCGAACACTTAAAATCAAGGTAAGGACTATATCATTAATAATAAGAAAGATTCTCTTAAAAATTTGTGTTGTTTAAGTATTAGATTCTGTTGTGTTAAGTAAAATAAATTTAAATGGATACAGTAATAATAATCGTTAATAATAGTGAACAGGTTAGGATGATGATTTTGATAACTAAAATTTAAATTTAAAACTAAAGACTAATAATAATAATAATTAAAATGGAGGATACTAATAATAATAATCTAAAGGATGAAGAGGTTAGGGTAATTGAGCAGGTTAGGATAGACAAAAGTGTAGAAAATAATGATCAAGGTATGAGCATGGAAAAAATATATGAGATGTTAGTAAAAGGATTTCGACAAACTAGTTTAGATATGGATAAAAAATTTGATAAAAATAGCTTAGAATTTAGGCAAGATAATGATAAGATGTTTGAATGTATAAATAATATTATTAAACAAAATGGTTTAGAATTGAATAATAAGTTTGAAGATTTAAATACTAAATTTGAACAAAACAATGTTAAACTAGATAATTTGGACAAAAAGCTAGATCAGATCAAACTAGAATTAAAACCAAATTATGTAAAATTAGAACAGAATCCTAAAATGGAAATTAATGTAATGGAAACTAATAATAAAGTAGAATTTGAATTCGGCTATTGTGAGAAAAAAGTAGAATTTGAACAGATTAATAGTGTAGAAGGTGTTTTGGTAGAAAATATTAATAATTTAGATAACAATTTAAATCAAGCAATAGCTGAAATTGAAATTAACAGTTTTAATGAAATAAATAACATGTCAAATGATTTGATAATAATAGAGGACAATTGTGTAAATGACTGTGTTCAAGAAATTGCTAAAAAGATAAATAATGGGTTAACGTGTAACAAGGTATATCTAGAAACAGCAAATAACGTTGAAATTAATATGTCTAGTGGGGTAGGAATAGGTATAAGTAATTCAAAAAACAAAGTAAAAGTAAATAATCTAATAATAAAGGAATCAGCTGTTTATCTTAAAAAACGAGTGTACCATGAGACTGTAGATTTTGAAAAATACACGATGTTAGAATTTAGAAATGTTTTTAGAATACAAGAACAGATAATTAAAAGTTTTTGGGAAAAGAGTAGCTTTGAATACAAGTTTAAAAAAGAAATATTAAAAGAAGGCTTTGTGATGATATATAAAAATGGTGGGGTTAGAATTCCTAAACTAACAGATGTTGAAATTAGGTCAGTAGGTTCTAAGATGTTTGAGAGAAAGAGAGATGTAGGTATGTCCGTAAGAGAGAAAGGAAAAGTTGTTTTGTCAATACTTCCAGACAATAACAAAGGGGAATCTTTTGTTAGGAAAGGGTCTGTTGTGATGACTATGGTAGACAAACTGTCCATATGGACAGAAGTATTTAACGTTGTAATTATGTTAAGAAAGCAGGCAATATTTTACAAGATGTTTCACCAATCTGGAAACCATCGAAAAAAAATATATAATTTATAATTGTTGTAATAGATTGAAATTTGGAATAAATGAAATAATAATGTAAAGACATTTTTATAATGACACACGGACTTGGTTTTGAAAAATAAAATTAATAGAATAAGAGTTTTGTTAATAAATAAGTTTGTTTGATAATAAATAATTAAGAGTTATGAATATTAATAATTTGTGTGTACTAATAAATTTTGTAAGCTAAGACAGAAATATAGAAAATAATTATAAGCCAAGCGTAAAATGTTAGAAGTTTTAGTTTAAGAAAGGTTTCAGTATTTGTTCAAGTAAAGACGCTGGATTATAGCAGTGAATAACTTTATATGTTTATAGAAGAAATAATATTTAGAAAACGTGACGATAACAGATTAGTTAGAAGAAAAGATTATTGGAGATGCAAGATTGTTAGTAAATAACTCTGTATATTTATGAAAGGAATAAATAATTATGAAACGTGACATAGATAAGGAAGTTGGTTGTGACAGTGTGAAAAGTCAGATTTTAATATAGACTCATTTAAAAGACGCGGTTAAGCCAAAGAGATAAGAGATTCAAATAATAAAATAAATTTAGTAACTTCATTAATAAAAGAAAAATGGATTTTCAAGACAATAGTATAAATTATTATGTTTAATTTTAATGTAATTTAGTTTGTTTGTTATGTTAAGTAAATCATTTGTATTTTACGGCAGTGTGGTAAAATGTGTGAACAGTAACCGGAAGGAACGCTTTCGGAAGTAAGAATTTGCCTCATGGCAACGGCAGTCAGAGTCCAGAGCTTGGAGAGACTAGATGTGTTTAAAAAAAAAAAAAAAGTAGAAGTCCAGAGCTTGAAGGGACTGGATGTGTTTTGTAGAGTTAGAGTTAACCACTTAAAATGGACAAGTTGTGTTTTTCAAAGTCGAAGTCTAGTGTTTAGAGAGATAAGATCGTAGAAAGAGTTTCTAGGTTCTATTAGAACAATGTACATTTGATTTTTTATCTCAAATAGAGATTGAAAGTATCTAAGAATCCATGTTTAGCGTGTTTCAAAGACAATAATGTGGGAACATAAAAGATAATAGTTTATGTACGCGAGTTATGAATATTCTCAACAACCGGAGAAAACAACTTCTGAGCGAGGGAGAATCCTCTACAAGCCGTAGAACTTCAACTTGTAGGACATCGGTTTTCCATTCGGACACAGACAATGTTTTTTATTTAAATCGGCGTTGTGGTATAGACGCTATATATTATCTGTTTGATTAATAACCTGTATTATGTTTTAAATTAATTTTTTGTAAATGTTTATCTATTTAAAGAAAATTTAGTAGATTATTACTAGAAGAGATACTAGTAAAAAATGAAACTTTTAAATAATGAAAATAGAATCTTTTTATTTTTCTTTTAGAGCTACAAAGTTACTAAAAAATTCATAGATTAAATTCCTGTTGCAACAATTTTATTTGTAGAAGCATTTTTGAAGATAAAATTAATTAATTTGAAAGAATGAAATAAAAGAAATATAAATTCATAATTTGTTATTAAAACTAAAAAGATAACTAGTATTTATAATATGATTTTTTTGTTAATAATATTTGTAGGATGTTTCTTTGAATGTTTAATAAATGTTTTCTTTGTAACATTTCAGCCAAAGTGTTCTCATTTAAAACCAAAATCCACTGTAAGTACACTGTAAAAAGAGCCTACGACCCCAGAGATTTTTAAAATATTTAAATTCACCTTTTTTCAAAATTGATGTTCACACATCTGGCGCCCTAGTCGAGCAAATCAATCAATAAACTAATGAATTAATGAAATAAATAATTAACTTCACTCTCCTTTTTAAACTATTACAATTGGGCCCAACAATGGGGCATTTATGGTCGAAATAAACAGTGATTTTGGTAATGCGAACATTTAATCAAGGTAAGGACTCTCTAAATAAAATAAGAAAGATTCTTTTTTAAAAAATTTTTTTGTGTTAAATATAGTAAGGTAAAAATGGAGTCAGAAATTGTAAATGTTAATAATAATGATGAACAGGTAGGGTTAGGAAATCAAAATTCTTTAAGTAACATAGAGCCATTGGAATTTCAAAAAGATACTTTTGAAAATTTAGAGCAGAAATTGCAAAGTAATGAGCAGACAATACAAAGTAATAGTAGTAATGAATTGTTTTATCAACAGGGACAGGATTTTTTAGATCAAGAAATAAGTAGTAATAGTAATAGTAGACGTTCAAGTATGGGTAAAATTAGTAGTTCAGGTTCGGATTTTAATGGGTTTGATAGTGATAGGATTCTAAATAGTAAAAAACAGTGTGAAGATATCAATAAAGAAATGGTAGGAATGTTAGGAGTAGAAACTGTAGAAGAAAATTTAGACAAGGAATCAAGGGATGAACAGGTTAGGGTAATGGAACAGGTTAGTGTAATTGAGCAGGATAGAGTAAATGGGGGTAGAACAAATAATGATCAAGGTATGAGCATGGAGAAAATATATGAATTGTTAGTAAATAAATTTGAACAAAGCAGTTTGAAGATAAATAATAAAATTGATCAGAGTAATGTGGAAAATGATAAAAAATTTGAATGTATAAGTAATGATATTAAACAAAGTAGATTAGAAATAAGTAATAAATTTGATCAAAATAAGCTGGAAATCAATGCTAAACTAGAAGATTTTAATATTAAACTTGAACAGAATAATGTTAAACTGGATAAAATAGACAATGATTTAAAACAAAGCAAGTTAGACTTAAGACAAGATAATTTAAACTTAAAAGAAGCAATGTGTAAAAAATTTGAAGAAATGAGGGTTGAATTAAAACCAAATTATGTAAAATTAGAACAGAATCTTAAATTGGAAATTAAACAAATGGAAATTAATGTAATGGAAACTAATAATAAAGTAGAATTTGAATTAAGCTATTGTGAGAAAAAAGTAGAATTTGAACAGATTAATAGTGTAGAAGGTATTTTGGTAGAAAATATTAATAATTTAGATAACAATTTAAATCAAGAAATAGCTGAAATTGAAATTAACAGTTTTAATGAAATAAATAACATGTCAAATGATTTAATAATAATAGAAGACAATTGTGTAAATGATTGTGTTCAAGAAATTTCTAAAATAATGAATAATGGGTTAGGTAACAAGGTAAATCTAGAAATAACAAGTAATGTTGAAGTGAATAAGTTTGGTGGGGTTGGAATAGGTATAAGTAAATTGAAAAACAAGATAAAAACAAATAATATTACGATAAAGGAATCAGCTGTTTATTTTAAAAAACGAGTGTACCATGAGACTGTAGATTTTGAAAAATACATAATGTTAAAATTTAGGAATGTTTTTAGAATCCAAGAGCAAGAAATTAAAAGTTTTTGTGAAATGAGTAGCTTTGAAATTAAATATGAAAACGTATGTATTAAAGAAGTATTTGTGATGATATACAAGAATGGTGGGGTTAGAATTCCTAAACTAACAGATGTTGAAATTAGGTCAGTAGATTCTAAGATGTTTGAGAGAAAGAGAAATGTAGATATGTCTGTAAGGGAGAAAGAGAAAAGTATTTTGTCAATACTCCGAGACAATAACAAAGGGGAATCGTTTGTTAGGAAAGGGTCAGTTATGATGACTAGGCTAGACAAACTGTCCGTGTGGACAGAAGTATTTAACGTTGTAATTATGTTAAGAAAGCGAGCTATATTTTACAAAATCTTTCACCAATCGGGGAACCATCGGAAAAAAATGGATAATTTATAATTGTTGTAATCAATTGAATATTTGGAACGACTAATATAAATGTAAAGACATTTTTATAAACACACGGACTTGATTTTGAAGAATAATTAATAAAAAGTAGTTAAGATTCTGTTAATAAGTAGTTTTAAAATTGAATAATGTATAGTCTATAGTTTGAAATAACAATAGTATGAGTATTAATAAATAATAATATAAGCCAAGCTAGTATGATTAAGAAGTTTTAGTTTTAGAAAACGTTTAGATATTTGTTAGAGTTAAGACGGAAAGTTTTATCAGTTGATAAACGTGAGTGTTTGTATATCCACATATCAACATTTACATTACGTGACTACGATAATCTATTGGTTTGAAAAGGAATCATACGACTAATATGGACAGAGTTAATATTGAATATTAAGTAGGTGGATTCAATATTAAAATTATTCAATAAAATGTGACGAGAGTTGAGATTCATCTATAGACCGTATTGGAACCAAAAGGTTCACTTCTTATCAGTAGTAAACAGATAAGGAATTGCGTCTCTATATACAAAGGGGAAATTGTTTATTCCTTAGTCAGGTATAAGTTATTTGCATGACATTGAGACTGAAATACAGCGTGTTACGAAAGTGCTGTTCTGAAAATAAAAAACTTTTGACTTATAATTCAAAATTAACTTGCGTTTTCAAATAAAAAGTATTTAAATAGAGGATAATTGGTTTTAAATAAAGTAAATAAGAACAAAAGTAGATTACTTAAATAACTTTAATAGAATTAAATGTAAAATTTCTAAGTAAAAAACTTAGAATAAATTTTAAAAATAAAATTTCTTTTTGAATTTGAATAATAACATCTAGAAAGGATTACATAAACAGAAAATCGACGATGCTAATAATAAGATTGGTAAAATAAACATTTTTTCAACTTCGGATGATACGATTTGAATGAAATTTTTTATGAATTTTAAAATTTTCTTCGTGTAGATGCATTTAAGGAGTACATGAACGATTGGGAGGAGGCAGGAGTTTATGTAGTAAAAGAAATTGTTTTATTTGTGAAAATGAGGCAATTTCGGGACTGCACGAAAGGCGTGTTGTGAGTTTGAAGTGTGTGGTGGGCGGTATTTCGAATCGAGTAGGGATATCGCATTTCAACCACTGCATATTTTAGGGTCATAACATGTTTGTTTCGTGTAAGAGTCCAGAGTGTAACCTGAAGGGTACATGTAAAATATTAGACCATCAGAAGGATAGGGAAGGTAGGGAGGTAAAATGCATAATAAATAAGTGTGACATTATTACATGAAAAACTTCATGTATCAAAAAATTTAGACAGATGTTGAAGGTAAATAAATTGTAGGATATATATATAGAAGTGATCGATCTGTATATTTAGAAATAAACCGGACGTGACAGGAAGGGAGTTTTTATTTGGAATGAAACGAAAAGTTTTATAAAATTGTAAAAATGTTGATTAGCTGATTAGGATAGGTAATTAGATGTTAAATTGTAAAATGATAAGTTGTATGTTTGACATTGATAAATATTAAGGATTATTAGATAATATGAGATCATAAGATAGTTAATTTTAAGTGATTTATGATTTGAGAATGTAAAAAAATAATTGGTTAAAGTTGGAGAATTTATGTGAGTTTTGCCAAGACAGATAATAATTAAGTTTTTTAAGTTTTTGATGTTAAATAGTGAGTAAAGGAGGTTAAGTTTCTGTTTTTTAAAGGAAGGAGTAATAAATTAGCAATGATAAGAAAGATTTTGATGAAATTTATAAATAAAATAAATAATTAACGATTTTTAATAAATAATGTTTTGAATTTAAAACAATAGATGATTGTGAGAAGTTATCTGATAAAGATGTCTAAAGATTTTGATGAAATACGGTGTTAGCTGGGAAACAATGTAAAATTTATTTTTTTTTGAAGTTTTTATATACAAGTAATAGATGATTAAGAAGATTTTAATAAGAAGTAGTTTAAATGAGAGATTTTTGAGTTTTATATGAAGATGATGACTTTACAGAATTGTTGAGTAAAGTGGTATTTAAAATGAAGTTGTTCTGTTAAGAAACTTTTATAAAGAAGGTAGTTAGGTTGCATTAATGGTAATTTTTTAGTTTTTAAGAGGTTTTTTGAATACTACGATGAAATACAGGAAATATGCGACGATTTTAATGAAATAAAGGAAATATGCGACGATTTTAATGAAACACGAGGAGATTTAAGGAAGTCTACGAAATACGGCGATTATTATGATTTTTGAAGGAAGCTACGTTGAAATAAGGAGATTATTTATGAAATAATATATGGGTAAATAATAAGGAGTTTTTTTTTATTTATGAAGAATTTTGTTTGGGGATTAATGCAACTTAGATTATTAAAATATGAAAGATAAGATGGAAATAATTTTAAGATAGGATACTGAGAGACAATACAATTGTAAAGAGGTAATTTTGAAATAAATAGATGAGCTTTGTAAGTAATTTGATATTTTTTTTGTAATAATGATGTTATATTTTGAATTTTAGTTGAAGAAAAGAGTTTTTTGTAATTGTAAAATCAGTAGCTAACATGTTATCCCAGCGAGACAAAGAGTAATTAAGAATTTGATAAAGAATAAATAATTATTGGATTTAAACTAAAAAAAATAATAATGTAAAGTCTGTATTGAAAAATTTTAAGGTGAATTGAAGTAATTTTGAGTAATAAGTAAATAGTTTTGTAATAATGTTAATTAATAATGAGAAGTTTTAAAATTTTAATTGCGTTTAGTTGAAAAATGATTCAGATTGATAGTGAAAGATGGGTGTAGATTTTTATAAAAGATGTAGAAATTTCGTCTTGGCAGAAAAATAAAGTGTGGGAAAGGAAATGCTAGATGGCAGGAAAATATACAGACGGCTGTCTGGGAGATAAGCTTTGAGTGACGGGATCCTGTCAACAAAAAATGTTGATGGAAAGTTTCAGCCAACAAGGTTGGAAAGGAAACTGATGATGGGTTTTATTGTATAAATAGAGATAAGGCTTAGCACTAATTGATTCGTATATTATTTTTTTTTACAAATGAGTTATTATAACGCTAACAAATTAAAATAATGAAATAGGATTTTAGCAAATAGATTTTTATTTTATAAGAAAAGAGAATCTTTCTTAAATTAAGTATACTAGGGATACTTATTTTCTTTCATGAGGTCCTTAGCTTCTGAAATGAAATGTCTTGAACATCCATTAATATTTTTTTCTCGATTTGAAATATATATATATATAAAAGCTTTGTATTCCAATACCTGTATTGAAATACAAACCTTGTGGGGTTTTGTGACAGTGTGAAAAGTCAGATTTTAATATAGACTCATTTAAAAGACGCGGTTAAGCCAAAGAGATAAGAGATTCAAATAATAAAATAAATTTAGTAACTTCATTAATAAAAGAAAAATGGATTTTCAAGACAATAGTATAAATTATTATGTTTAATTTTAATGTAATTTAGTTTGTTTGTTATGTTAAGTAAATCATTTGTATTTTACGGCAGTGTGGTAAAATGTGTGAACAGTAACCGGAAGGAACGCTTTCGGAAGTAAGAATTTGCCTCATGGCAACGGCAGTCAGAGTCCAGAGCTTGGAGAGACTAGATGTGTTTTAAAAAAAAAAAAAAGTAGAAGTCCAGAGCTTGAAGGGACTGGATGTGTTTTGTAGAGTTAGAGTTAACCACTTAAAATGGACAAGTTGTGTTTTTCAAAGTCGAAGTCTAGTGTTTAGAGAGATAAGATCGTAGAAAGAGTTTCTAGGTTCTATTAGAACAATGTACATTTGATTTTTTATCTCAAATAGAGATTGAAAGTATCTAAGAATCCATGTTTAGCGTGTTTCAAAGACAATAATGTGGGAACATAAAAGATAATAGTTTATGTACGCGAGTTATGAATATTCTCAACAACCGGAGAAAACAACTTCTGAGCGAGGGAGAATCCTCTACAAGCCGTAGAACTTCAACTTGTAGGACATCGGTTTTCCATTCGGACACAGACAATGTTTTTTATTTAAATCGGCGTTGTGGTATAGACGCTATATATTATCTGTTTGATTAATAACCTGTATTATGTTTTAAATTAATTTTTTGTAAATGTTTATCTATTTAAAGAAAATTTAGTAGATTATTACTAGAAGAGATACTAGTAAAAAATGAAACTTTTAAATAATGAAAATAGAATCTTTTTATTTTTCTTTTAGAGCTACAAAGTTACTAAAAAATTCATAGATTAAATTCCTGTTGCAACAATTTTATTTGTAGAAGCATTTTTGAAGATAAAATTAATTAATTTGAAAGAATGAAATAAAAGAAATATAAATTCATAATTTGTTATTAAAACTAAAAAGATAACTAGTATTTATAATATGATTTTTTTGTTAATAATATTTGTAGGATGTTTCTTTGAATGTTTAATAAATGTTTTCTTTGTAACATTTCAGCCAAAGTGTTCTCATTTAAAACCAAAATCCACTGTGAGTACACTGTAAAAAGAACTTGCGACCCCAGAGATTTTTTTTTCTTTTAAATATTTAAATTCATTTTTTTTTCTTTTTCTAAATTGGTATGTTAAGGATACCTGGCGCCCTAGTCGAGCAAATTAATAATTGAATTCAATATTAATAAAAAATAAGTACTCTTCAAGTACGATAAGCCCGCTTATTTTTGAACTATTACATGGTTCGAAGCAAAGATTCAGTGTAGTGTTGAAGAAATAATATTCAATATTAAGTAGGTGGATTCAATGTTGAATATTCAATAATATGACGAGAGGTTGAGATTCATCTGCAGACCGTATTGGAACTAAAAGGTTTTCATGTCTTATCAGTAGACAGATAAAGAATTGCGTCACCATATACAAAGGGGAAATTGTTTATGTCTAAATCAAGCCTAAGATTCTATTGCGTATAGCATTGAGACTGAAATACAGGGTGTTACCAAAATACTGTCTAGGAAAATAAAAAACTTTTGACTTATAATCGGAAATTAACTTGCGTTTTCAAATAAAAAATTACTTAAATAAAGGATAATTGGTTTTAAATAAAGTAAATAAGAACAAAAGTAGATTACTTAAATAACTTTAATAGAATTAAAAGTAAATTTTTAAGTAAAGAACTTAGAATAAATTTTAAAAAATAAAATTTTCTTTTTGAATTGGAATAATAACATCTAGAAAGGATTACATAAACAGAAAATCGACGATGCTAGTAATAAGATTGGTAAAATAAACATTATTTCAACTTCGGATGATACGATTTGAATGAAATTTTTTATGAATTTTAAAATTTTCTTCGTGTAAATGCATTTAAGGAGTACATGAACATTTTGGGAGGAGGTAGGAGTTTGTGTAGTAATAATAGAATGTTTTATTCGCAAGAATAAGGCATTCTGGGACTGCATAGAGGGCGTGTTGTGGAATAGGGATGTGTTCTGGGCTTTATCTTGAATTTAGTAGAGATATTGCATTCAACCATTGCACATTTCAACGTCACAACATGTTACTCTGTGTAAGAGTCTAAAGAGCAATTAGAAGTATGCACGGTATAAAGTAGATGGTTAGAAGAACCTTTGTAGGAGAGGTTAGGAAGAAAAATGCATAAAATAAATAAAAAATTCATAAAAAATCAAATAAAAAAGGTATAAATAAAAAATAAAATAAAAATGGAACGTTGGAGGGTTTTATTAATTGAAGTTCGGCCGGGGTATTTGACATCGATTAAAGCAAATTGTCTAATCGAGGTCAAGTATCCAGGCCGAGTTTTGAAAAAAAAAAAAAAAAAAAAAAAAAAAATATACAAAAAACAAAAACAAAAAATTGTCATATGACTCGTGTAAATGAAATATAGTTAAAAAATTTGACAATTTTGAGAAGTTTTAAGAACAAAGAGTTCTTAGTTTGTATTAAGAAATACAACGGTATAGTAGAAGAAGTTCAAGAGAGAACCTAGAGTTCTTGATTATATTGTAAAATATAAAGTTTGGTAGGCGAACTGTCTTTCGAGGCAGGATGTAGCTATGTTCGAGAAGTGATATGATCAAGGCCTAAGATATCATTTCTAGAAGGTAGTGATTTTGGGTTAATTGGAAAACCTATCAAAAAATCCAACGTAGTTGTTTAAAGTTCTGTCACATGTAATTTTGGGCAAAAAACATAAACAATGACTTATGTTTGTAAGTGTCATAAACTTTCATAGGTATAGGAAAAGTTTTTTTTTTGGGTCTACTCTAACAAGTAGAAACAGATGTTGAGGGAAGTCATCAAGGGACAATAGGACAATGCTTACATGGTGAAAGGAGGGGGTTTGTTAAGAAACAAAGCCTAGAAATAAATCGGACGTGACAGGAAGGAGAGTTTTTATGGAATAAAGTTAAAAGTTCTGTAAAATTGTAAAAATGTTGATTAGGTGATTAGAATAGGTAAATAGATGTTGAATTGTAAAAAAGATAAGTTGTATGTTTGATGTTATAAATATTAAGAATTATTTAATAATAGAATGATAAAAGTTGTTAGTCTTAAGTGCTTTATGGTGTGGAAAATAAAAAAAAATAATTGGTTAAAGTTTGAGAATTTATGTGAGTTTTGCCAAGACAGATAATAATTAAGTTTTTTAAGTTTTTTGATGTTAAATAATGAATAAAGGAGATTAAGTTTTTGTTTTTTAAAGGAAGGAGTAATAAATTAATAATAATTAGAGAGATTTTAATGAATTTTAAAGAAAAGATAAATAAGTAATGTTTTTTAAATAAATAATAATGGAATTTGAAATAATAAATGATGTTAAGCAGTTATTTGATAAAGGTGTCTAAAGATTTTGATGAAATAAGGTGTTAGCTGGGAAAGCAATGTAAATTTTATTATTTTTGAAGTTTTTGTATACATGTAATAGAAGATTAAGAAGATTTTAATATGAAGTAGTTTAAATGAGAGATTTTTGAGTTTTATATGAAGATGATGACTTTACAGAATTGTTGAGTAAAGTAGTATTTAAAAAGAAGTTGTTCTGTTAATAAACTTTTATAAAAAAGGTAGTTAGGTTGCATTAATGGTAATTTTTTAGTTTTTAAGAGGTTTTTTGAGTACTGCGATGATATATAAAGAGGAATACGGCGATTTTAATGAAATAAAGGGAGATTTAAGGAATTCTACGAAATACGGCGATTATTATGATTTTTTAAAGGAAGCTACGTTGAGATAAAGAGATTATTTATATAAAAGATGTAGATAACCTGCTTGGGCTACGTAAATATAGAGGATAAAGAAGTTTTTTGGGGATTAATGCAACTTGGATTATTAAAATATGAAAGATAAGATGGAAATAATTTTAAGATAGGATACTGAGAGACAATACAATTGTAGAGAGGTAATTTTGAAATAAATAGATGAGTTTTGTAAGTAATTTTATTTTTTTTTTATGATAATGATGTTATAATTTTGGATCTAAGTAGAAGAGAGGAGTTTTTTGTAATTGTAAAATCAGTAGTTAACATTTTATCCCAGCGAGACAAAGAGTAATTGAGAATTGATAAAGAATAAATAATTATTGGATTTAAACTAAAATAAGTAATAATATAAAATGATAATTGAAAAGTTTTAAGGTGAATTGAAGTAATTTTGAGTAATAAGTAAATAATTTTGTAATAATGTTAATTAAAAATGAGAGGTTTTAAAATTTAAATTGTGTTAAGTTAAAAAATGATTTAGATGAATAGTGTGAGATGGATGTAGATTTTTATAAAAGATGTAGAAATTTCGTGTTGGCAGAAAAGTAAAGTGTGGGAAAGGAGATGCTAGATGGCAGGAAAATATACAGACGGCTGTCTGGGAGATAAGCTTTGAGTGACAGGATCCGGTCAACAAAAAATGTTGATGGGTTTTATTGGATAAATAGAGATAAGGATTAGCGCTAATGAAATTATATATAGTTTTGATGAGTTATGATAACGCTAACAAATTAAAATAATGAAATAGGATTTTAGCAAATAGATTTTTATTTTCATGTAAAAAGAGAATCTTTCTTAAATGAATACTCTAGAGGTATTTTTTTTTTTTATGAAGTCCTTAGCTTCTGAAATGAAATGTCTTGAACATCCATTAATATTTTTTTCTCGATTTGAAATTTATATATATAAAAGCTTTGTATTACAATACCTGTATTGAAATACAAACCTTGTGGGGTTTTGTGACAGTGTGAAAGGTCAGATTTTAATATAGACTCATTTAAAAGACGCGGTTAAGCCAAAGAGATAAGAGATTCAAATAATAATATAAATTTAGTAACGTCATTAATAAAAGAAAAATGGATTTTCAAGACAACAGTATGAATTATTATGTTTAATTTTAATGTAATTTAGTTTGATTGTTATGTTATGTAAATCATTTGTGTTTTACGGAAGTGTGGTAAAATGTGCGAACAGTACCGGAAGGAACGCTTTTGTAAGTGAGATTTGCCTCATGGCAACAGTTAGTTGAAGTCCAGAGCTTGGAGGGACAAGTTGTGTTTAATGTAGTGTTAATATGAGACGTATTTTTTATGAGAAATTTGATAGACCGATGAAAGTAACAATTTGAACATGTGTTTGGTGATAAAACTAAGTGTACAAACATTTTAAAATATATATTCTTGCTCTTACACATTAATCCTATTGGACAAAGAACGTTTGAAATAAATAAGACGGTCTCGTGTGAGTCAATAGAAATTATTTTCTTTAGAACAATTAAGGGAAATGTCATGTCCCGGTGTTTTAATATTTTCTAGATAAGGCAGAACTATTTAAATGATGAACAGTTTGTTAAATCCTTATAAAGGATTTTTATATCATTGTGTATCGGAAGGTTGGAGACTAGACAAGCTTTGAGCACTGGAAGAACTGCAGTTTGAAGCCTTCTTTGGAATCACAGGACATCAGGATTCATCGCAACGGATTTTTTTTTTTATGTGTAGATGTCGTGGTATAGACATCATAAACAATTTATCATGTTAAAGATGTATATTATGAATAGAGTGTGATTTTGCTAGATATAGGCTTGTTTTTATATTTTTGTTTAGGATAAATGCAAAATAATTAATTTTTCTATACATATCTAAGTCTTCTTTAGAGACACAGAACATTAATTTTTTAATGATTTAAATTCTGTTGTTGCAACACTAAAATGCAAAGTATGAAATTCATAAAACTTAACTTTTTGATTTAAATTTAAAGAAGTAAATTCAGATAAAAGATTTTTTAACCAGGAAAATAATATTCATGTTTGTTTTCAGGATATGTCTATGTCACTGTATAGAAATAATTGTGTTTTTTATTTAATAAATTTTCTTTGTTAACATTTCAGCCAAAGTGTTCTCATTTGAAACCAAAATCCACTGTAAGTACACTGTAAAAAGAGCCTGCGACCCTAGAGATCTTTTCTTGTTAATAACGAAAATTAACTTCTTTTCTTTTTTTCAAAATTGATGTTAACACATCTGGCGCCCTAGTCGAGCAAATCAACAAAGTAATAAATTAATAACAAATAAATAATTAACTTCACCTTCTTTTTTAAATTGTTACAATTGTCGCTCAACGTGTGGCATTTTTAATGAACAAAAGTAACTTTCATATTAATCATAAATTCAGCCAAGCTCATTTTTTAATTGTTACAACTTAGGTTTGTTGAATCTGGCTAGAATCATGAAAAATAATCATTTGACAGTGCTAGATGACAAGGTGTTTGATGACAAGTTTTGAGAAACAAAGTATAGCTCAACAATGAGTGCAGATGGGTTTGAATTTATAACCAATTGTCTTTATTTCTATGATAAAACTACTTGTGGTGAGAGAAAAAAGGTTAGACAACTTTTCTGTAATTAGGGATGTGTGCAACTTATTCAATGGAAACTGCATGAATATTACAAGCCAGAATTTTTTGTTACTGTCAACGAACAACTTCTAGGTTTTCATGGAAATAAAAGGAAAATAAAGGGTTTATAATGTAATATTTGAAACAAACTTGCCAAGTATAGTTTGAAACTTGTCATGGGTTCTAATGTAGTAGGGACAAAATATATGTTTAACACAATCACATATGTGGGAAAACTATGCAAACAATTGGATTACCTAAAGCAGATTATTTTATTATAAAGGAGTTGCGTAAACCTAACCATGGCACCAATAGATAATTGGTTTACCAGTGTCCATTTAGCTTAATTGTTACAGTCTCCACACAAGCTAGATTGTGAGAAATATTTTCAGATATGTTGAACATATCTGAAAAAACAAGACTTGTAAGGTACTTCAATGTTTTCCTTCGATCATAATAAAACGCTTGTCTCTTACAAAGTAAAAAAGAACAAATTTTGTAGTCAACAACCCATGAACATATTAAATTGAACGAATGTACAAAAAAAACAAAAATTATAACGATAACAAAGGAGGTGTTGACACATTTGATCATATGTGGAGCTCTGCTTTTTGTATGGGATTTTGAACATGGCTTTTGTGAATTCTTATTTAATTTATTGCCTCAATAAAATTAGCAAAAATTAAAATCAAATTCCATGCAAAGAGTTCATGAAAACATTAAGTCGTAAACTTACAGTACCACAATGAAACACTACCTAAATACTCCAGACATTTGACGCCTGTTTTGGCAGATGATCTGTGACAATTTTGGAATCCCTTCTCAACATCAGCAGCTTGTAAAACCATATATATTCTAGAAAAATATATTCTTTTTGTCCATCTAGCAAAAGGAGGATAACTACAATGTTTTGCAGCCACTGTAATAAACATCATACCAAATCCTGCCTAGACTGTGACAGTTCTCGTAGACACAAAACCAAAATTGAAGAAACATTGAAAATGTGTGAAAAATGATTATAACATATATTACAAAGCTTTAGTAATAGTGTTATATCAATCTCACTTTTAGTGTTTTAAGGTTAAAAAAAAAAAGCTGACTTGTGACCTATTACATCAGGTGGATGTATAGTATCACATTGACAACTTTTTAATTTAAATAGATAGCAGAATGTAGATTTAATACAACAGATGCTTTTAGAAGACGATCAAAACCAACGATGTCACTTTGTTATCTTTATCGCTCAGATGTTTCGTGATCCAATTTTTCAAGATTTACCACAAAGTAAAAATTAAAATTATTGTACATCAGTGTAATCTAAATTAATTGGATAAATTACAAGAAAACCCAGAAGTGTACCCATATGATAGCAAATACGAGTTAACAGTAAATAATTTCTAAGATAATTCATGACTAATATTGCATCTTTGATATACAAAATTGATAGAGAGTTAAAGGTATGTTCTCATACGGCAAAACATCTACGTTATAGTTTATTATTAGAGCTCATGCATTATTGAAGATGGTACGATTGTTGTTGAAACATGTTTGTTTTAATAAACATATTATTTGTCAAAAATTGTGTTAAAGCTTTATTTTTATTACAAAACATTTCACAAGTCAAGCTCAATATTTACTTATATCATCCATAACTTGAGACTATAATTTTCCATAAAAACAAGTATTTCAATTGTTTCACAGATTTGATCTATCTGTACAAAATTATTACCTCACCTAATTTTAAGTTAATAACAAACAATGAGGACCATAACTAATAATCAATACAAACTCGATAACATTCATTGCATGACAGTTCCTTCGTAGAAAAAGGAAGTAACACAAAGGACGAAGAGGGAAAGATAAAGAGAGACCATAACAAGAAAAGTATGTGTTAAAACCACATTTTATAGAAAAACTAATTGCTATGTATAATTTTGTAATTACTGTATAAAAATTGGGTAAGATCCAGAGAGATGTTATACAGAGTGGAAAATAAATCTTGTATCCCACAATTAATTTTGTAATTTGGTAGATAGAGAATTACAAAATGGCCATGAATTGTTGTCATGGGACTGTTACTCTGCCATTTTATTAGGTTTAATTTCACCTATTTTGAGAAAGATTAGAGGAGGGCAACTCAAAGATTTTAAATAGCAACATCCATCATTGAAGCACCAAACTTTAAAAGTTTCCATGGGACTTTTAAAGTGAAATATCTCAAGATGGATGTTGCCATTTAAAATCTATGAATTGCCCCCTCCTCCTCTTCTTCAAAAATAGCGTAAAAGTAAATGGTGGAAAGAAAATGATTCTATGACGACTCCATCGAAAAATCCATGAGCTACAAGTAAATCTGTAGTTTAAAATATTGCTATCTCAATTTATGAATTTGTAATGTAGAATTCCAGAAGCAGCATATTCTATTTCAAGGGTATCATTGAGTAATACAGTGTCATCTTTTTATCTCTGGCACGAAAAAACAATATGGGAAGAACAATTCAAACCTTTATTAAACTAAATCAGGTAAGATTTTAATTGTACAATATTACTGTATCTTCTAATAAAAACCTTTCTACAAATAATCAAAATAAATAAATTTATTGGTAATTAAGCACCATATAACTCATGATAATTAGCAATTTTAATAAAAAAGCTTTTTGGACTCTGAGTTGTCACAATTTTGGATACTATCATCAAAGAGTCATTTTGTTTCTACCATTTTTCTTGCCTTCATGATAACTTTAAAATTAACTGTCACTAGCTGTTGTCATTTAAAATTGATTAGTAGCCCACTTTCCCTACACATGGAAATTTTGATAACAACATATGGATAGATTTGACCCATGAAGTATTATGGACTCTGTCCATAACTAATGGTTACAAAATTAGATAGGGGTTGCAGTATTAATTTTCAACTCTGAATATAGAATGGATGGGCCATAGGGGTTATTGTAGGAACAATAAAAAGATACATATATACTTAGGTATCTGACTTCATCTTTTATTATTGACCTGTGAGCAAAGTTTGAAAAAATTCTATGCAAGTGTATTTAAAATGTTGGTGGTAGCATCGATAGAAACATAGAAGTGATGTTATGAAAGAAAAAGAATAACGTTCCTTATGAGTTTTTAATTTAAAAAAGAATAATGACAAGATTTTGAGTAATGTACAATAAAATTCTTTTGATTTCCATAGTTTTAAATAAGTAACTAATTCATAATTGTTAAAAATGACTAGTAGTAGGCGTACTATCTTGTTTTGTTTATTGTGGAAATAAACAACACTTAAAAAAGGTATATGTAGGATGCCTATATTTTAAAACATAAAGACTATGATTTATTTCTCTTAATTTTTGTAAGAACAAACAGCCATGACTTCATTGTAACAATGGCAGTAGATACACTTCCTTTGTCCTATAAACTATAATTAAATAAAGGGCAAAGGGACCCAATATATTCCTTTATCTTGAAATAAGGTATCACCTTTTTGACTGACACTCGTTCTACATTCAACATCTCTCTGGGAATATTAACAACACATTTCACTTAACCTAACCTAACCTAACCCTACTGGGTGACAACAGTCACTTAATTTTTAACTAATCCAATAGGCTTCAGTTCTATCAATTCTACATAAAAAAAAATTATAATATAGTACTATATATTTAAATATTTATAAAACGTATAAAATAATTGTCGCATATTTAGAATTGATTAAATGCAAAATATTCAATGTAAACTAAATTATTAAAATCTAAATAACAAATTATTATATTCTTTAAGCAATTATAACAAACATTAATAAAAATATAAACATTCAAATATATCATTGGTCGTGAACGCTAAAAATTACAGGCATAGATTAAATACTTGAATTATTGCTAAGGTACTAATAAATTGTGCATTGTAAAAATAACTTATTCACCATGTTCTGAATCAAGCTAGCTGCCTGCCAATAATTCATTTATATCATGATGAAATACAGAACTGAAATATTGAGCAAACAGCTTGAACATGTACTGATGATGGGTTCTGAATGGTAAAACACCTTCCATGAATCCAATATGGCCACCTCGTGCTGTTATGACAATAGCTACTGAGTCTGAATCATTCGCTGACTCTATAGGGATTGCTGAAACAACGATTTGCTAAAATTAGTTGAACAGTATAATTATTTTTTCAATCTTAATTTCAGAAAACAATTTAATATTGCAAAAATTCTTGATAGTCTAACATTAAGCTATTGACATTACTTTCCTGGCAGTACGTTAACTAATACTCCTAAAAAAAGAATAGCTGACGTTCTTTAGGCAACATAGGCAATATATACAAGGAGTTTATAGAAAGTAAGTTTAGATTAGCTATTCAACATGGGTACTAGCAGCGGCAGCATTCAATAGACATTGGACCACCGGGATTACTTGATGCTGAATGTATGTATTAAGAAATGTCATGAAGTATGCCTCTATTTCATCCACTATCAGTTTGATTCAGGAATTGTGCGAGATACCCATGTCTCATCCCCAGTGGCTATGTAGCTCAAGAAGTTGTCGTCCTGGTCACTGAATCATTTCAAAAAAGGTTAATGAATTGCTCTGCTATTTCATTTTGTACTGATCCATAAGCATCTTTGGCATCCGATATGCACATAATTTCAATAATGCAGTTTCTAAGATATACATCTACATATATAAAGTGCTGTGGGAGGCTTAGCCCAACAATGGGCTGTTGCATTAAGGATTATATGTGTTGAATGTGTATATTTCTATCGATAAAGTTTTTCCTATATAACAGACTGTACATCTCTGTAAGAGAGTTATCTATACTGACAGTGCTCTAAACTCTCACCATTCTAAATGGGAAGTAGTCCTGTGTGGTGTTCCTCAAGGGTCAATATTGGGACCATTGCTTTTCCTTATTTATGTAAATGATTTGCCTCAAAATGTTGGACAAGCAGAGGCAGTGTTATTTGCTGATGATACTACTTTAACAGTGGTGGGTAAAGATCAAGCAGATTTGGCTGAGTCAGCAGAGTTAGCAATGTCCATGGCGGAAGATTGGTTCTCTGTAAATAACTTAAAACTGAACGTGACAAAAACAAAGTTAATTCAGTTTGGTCTACAGTCAAATCCTAACCTACATGTAAAAAAAGGTAAAGAAATAATCATGAGCACAAAAAATGTTAAATTTCTTGGCATTACCCTAGACGCAAATTTAAATTGGAAAAGTCATGTTTCAGGTTTGGCTCAGCAACTGGCGCCAGTTTGTTTTGCTCTCAGAATGATTTCCTCTGTGACTAGTTTAAAAGTAATAAAAGCCGTTTATTCTGCTCATATTGGTTCTCGGCTAAGATATGGGGTGGCATTCTGGGGGAACTCTGTAGAGTCTATAAAAATATTCCGCCTACAAAAAAGAATTTTACGCTCAATGTTTCTTTCATCTGAGGTATAAACAATCGTGTTTTCATTTTTTCAAAAAACATAATATTTTAAAAACGACATTAAACAATGTTTTTATAAAATTAAATAAAACAACGATTTTATAAAAACGTTGTTTTTTTTATTAATGTACGAAAAGAATTTTCCCTAAAAATGAAAAAGTAAATATAGGTATTAATTTAACAACCTTTAAAACATCTAATACATTTTCCGGTCAACTAAACTATGTAAATCAGTTGGTTTTCGATTCGAATACTCTCAACAATATTATCCGATTTCCACCAATTATAATGTTAGAATAATAAATATTTCTCTCATTTAAACGCTTCATGAAACGAACTCGGGTGTGATAATTGATAATTGTATTAATTATCATTCATACAGCAGGTTCCTGTAAACCTTAACATAACAGGTTCAACCGCCCCTGTAATCTTGGTGACACATTATTTACCATTGTTTGTATAAATTTAATACGTAAAATTTACCTTAGAGATTGGCTTCTACAATCGACATTATTTAAAAGTAACAATCATATTAAGCACTCAATGTATAATTTTCTTGTGAATGAAACTTGTAAGCTAGTACAAAAAAAATGGCTGTTCTGACCGTTTCACGAGCCATGTGGCAACACTGCATTTTCAGCCACCCGCCCGATTTCGTGCAGTGGACTATAGTTTGCTCATTTGGTTCATAGTGGAAGCCAATCGGTAGTTTTCTTATTCGTTATAATTGTTCACACAATGTTTAGCATTATATTTTAAAATTGCATTACTAGTTCATTTTATTTCATGATAATCATTATTTAATAGATAAAAATATAAAGCGTGATTCATGAAGACATTAACAATTTTAATTTAACATCAAACATTTAAGCACACAAATTACACAAAACTGCATCAAATCTATAGAAAACTCTAGGAGATTCAAAACAGCAGGCAATGTCATGGTTGCAGTTGCTATGATTATATGTGTTACATATTTGTTTACTTAGTTTTGTACGGATAAAAAACCTTTACATCTTTTGTTGGATATTAAACATTTATTTGGCTTAGAAATTACATAAAACTTAAATAAATCAGTAAATTTTTCTCTATCTTAGTTCGAACCATTCATATTTTTAGATGTTCCGACGTTAAGCGTGTTGATGTCAATATGGTTGATTTTTTTAATACTGTGTTGTCTCAAAGATATTGCAAATATTCTTCGATGTTCTGCACACACCTAGTCCTTAAAAAAAACCCAAAGATAAAAATCAGGATAATTGAGGTCAGGCGAAAAGTGGCCACAGATCCTTTGTAATAATGTTCAATACAAAGAAAATGGTTATGAGAATCATTGAAGCACCAGATGTGGGGCAGGTCACACATCATGCTGAAAGTAGCCTTGCATCAGATTTAATTAAAATCTCCAGTTTCACAATCTCCATGAAAATCTGTCGATAATACTCAATGATAACATATTCATAAAATAAAATTGATCTAACAATCCTCACGGCAGATATTTTGCATCAAAAACCAATCTTGTCGGAATGTAGTTGATGGCATGTGAGTTTTTGGCTGCCCAGTGCCTAGAATTTTGTAAATTCACTTATCTAGACAATTGAAACCCCACCTTAGTCATAAAATAAATCATGTGAAGAAAAGAATGTCTAGCTTTGATGAGCCTGAAACCATTGGCAGTAACAAACTCTGGCTGTTTTAGTTGGGACAAAATATGAACTTTATACAATGACAATACAGTAGACATGTATACTTTTTTGACTTATTTGATGAAGCTTCGAATCATGATAGGAAATTAATTGACAACCAATATTTAGCAAAACATAATTATTTTGCTTTCTTGACATTCAATGGCTTGTCCCATAACATTTACTTATTTCATCATTTAATTGGCACAGCAAATACTGTGGTGAACTAATAGACAATTTCGAACATCATCATCAAGCTCTCTGGCGCTTGTCATTTTTCTTTTTCAATTTACACAGAGGAGGAAACTAGTTGTTTCCAGTTCCCGTATGATCGATAAAATTGTTGTCTTACTTAGAATGGTCCTATCACTAAACTCTTTGGGTTGTAATCAACAAGCTCATAATCCAGTAGATTTACACAATAAAAACACAGTTTCCATGAGTGTACTACATACTTGCTAAGTAACCAAATATATAATACATTTCACCATAGCAATTACAACAATGACATCTATTGGCAGCTGTTTTGAATCTCACAGAGTTTTTATATAGATTTGATACTGTTTTATATAATTTGTGAACTTAATAAATGTTAAATTAAAATGGTAAAGGTTTCCAGGAACATCTTGCACAATCAGCTTGTAAATAGCTTTACATTGTATATTATAATTCCATAATAATCTTAAGAGTGAAATAATGAATTTCTATTTTCATGTGTTAAATAAAGTCATTTTTTACATTACAGAACAGAATTTTTTCTGAGCGGGTTGTGAGTTTTATTATATTTTTTTATGTATCACTGATGATACACAATAGACATATAACACCAGTGCTAAAACATAGGAATTTAAGACCAATAAATAAGTACTAAGTAACGTGTACCTTTGGTAGACACCATGGCTATAAGAAACTCGTCATATGGTGAACACAACTTTATACATCTGTGTAGTTGTAATAGTGTACATTTTTAGTTCTTTGATCTTAAATAGAATGGAATATATACTTTGATCTTAGATTAAGTAGAGTATACGCTTAGACTTGATGAGACAAGCAAGAAACGTATTTTGTTTTTCATTGAATAAATTAAAAAGACTAAATTAGAAAATAAAATGAGTAATGGCAAATGATCAGAGAAAATTATTCTATGTATTGTAATAATTAGAATGATTATAAACTTTATAATTTAAAAAGTGCAGTATATATATTTTGTATACAAAGAAGAAAGATTGGGGGATTTACCGCCCAATTGGTTTTAGTTGAGTCTAGATAGAACCTTTAAGGCGAATGGACGTTGGCCGGACTGTCGTGTCCACTTTTGGACAAAGAAAAAGTAGAAAGAAAAGTGTTTTCTTTAATAGTTATGAACTGGTTTAGTAAAAAATATGATATAGTAAAAAATTCAGTTACGTTTGAATTCAGAAAACGAACATTTAAACTGAGTAGAACTTAAAAAGTGAGAGCGTGTCGCTCATGTAATCGTGTTGGATTGTAAACAAAGACAAAGCATTATTAAAAGTGTTTTCTACAATAAAACATGAACTGTTTGATAAATAAAGTAATGTGATGAAGATTTAATCACGTTTGAATTAATTATGAATGTTCAAAGTGAAAATATTTGACTTATTAATTTTACACATTTAGCAAATGTAAGTTATCTGGAAAATACGGATGTAAAGACTAAGTTTTATTTTGTGTTTTATCTAGAATAAAAACAATTTGAATATTTAATTATTCTTTTCACAAAATGAACCACTGACGTGTACTTATTAGTTAGAAATGTGGACTTAAAACATTAACTTTCAATAACGGTTGGAGTGATAGTGATGAAACGATGTCATGCAGCTAAAACAAGGAGAGGATGTGATTTGCAAATAAAAAGTTTATTTTAAACAAACACATGTGTTTGGTAAAGCACGTATAAACTATTATTATATATAATAAACTTTAATCAATAAGCATTTCATAGGAAACTAGAGTTCCCTTTTTTACTAAGTTACAATTGTCGCACAACGTGTGGCATTTTACAAAGTCATCTACTTTTTTTTTTACTATTGTTACATAGTAGAAACATCAATGGATACAGTTTTTAAAGTAATGCACAATAGGTTGTAGGACATTATAAAGCTTATAAATGAGAAGTTATTCTCAAAAAACTATTCAAAACTGCTGCCATTTTAAAATTTATCATAAAATTTATTTGGTCAAAGAACTTGCACAAGCTACCTTAAGAAAAGATACTTCTACAAAATTTGAAGTTGAACAAACACTCTAAATGTGTTCTAGTAGTTATGATGAGTGCTTCTAATTGTAGCACACGATAAATATTGGCCACAAATAAGTTTCATTTTTCTTTAGACTGTATTTACCTTCCAAAGGTTGAAACGGATCATCAGCAGCGCTAAGACAAAGTACAGGGACTTTAATCCTGTGAAGTTTGTCATGTAAAGTGGCATGCCTGTAATAGTCATCCACATCCTTGTATCCAAACTGTTTTGCAGTGAAACTGGCATCAAACTCACGGATTGTTTGACTCTGTAATCAATATAATTATTTATAGAACATTTTTAAATAACGTTCTTCTTTAGTAGTGTTAGGAGTAGCTGAGAACATAAATCACTTAAAGGTAGTGATGAGTATTAACTACTTAAGAGATAGTGGTGATCATTAACCATATAGTTATCGCAGAAGGTATTAACTTCTTAGGGATAGTAGTCAATATAAAACACTTAAAAGTAGTGTTAAACACATAGCAGTGGGCATTAATCACTTAGGGATAGTGGTGAGTATTAAACACTTAAAGTAGTGGTGAAGATTAAACAATTAGGAGTAGTTGTAAGCAGCAATCACTTAAAGACAGTTAGAGGCATTAAACAAGTGGTTAAAAAATAAAAAAGGAAATGAACCACTTAGAGATAATGGTGTGCATTAATTAAGAGTAGTGGAGAACATTAAACAATTAGAGGGAGTGGTGAACATTAACCACACAGAGATAGTGGTGGGCATCATTAATCACTTACATATATAGTGTTGAGAATTAATCACTTAGGAGTATGTTGAGCATTAACTAATTAAGAGTAGTATTGAGCATTATATAATTACGAGTAAATGTGAGCTTTAACCACTTTTTTAGAGATAGGGACATTAGAAATAGCAATGGGCACATAGGGATAGTGATAACCATTAACTACTTAAGAGTATTAGTGAGCATTAAACAATTATAGCTAGTGTATTATGCGGTGGACATTAGTTACAGGTGAGCATTAACCACTTAATGATAGGCATGAACACCAACTAATTAGGTATAGTAATGAGCATCAACTACTTATCAGTAGTGGTGATCATTAACCATTTAGTGCTAGTGATGAACATAACTACTTAGAGATATTGGTAGATTTTAACTTCTTAAGGATAGTGATGAAAAATTAACCACCACTTAATGGTAGTAGAGATCATTAACCACTTAAAACTAATGGTAAGCATTACCTATTCAAGATGTAGTGGTAGGTGTTCATTGCTTAGAGTTAGTAGTGAGCAATAACTACTTCGGGAGTAATAGTGAGCCTTAACCATTATGACGGGATAGAGGTGAGCATTATACATTTAGCAGTAGATAATACAAATTGTGGTCTTAATAACTGATAATGGTCTATTCAGGAAACATTTATGATAGTGGACCTAATCTATCGGCTTTGTAGGCAGATTTGTGAGTCTGTGAAATATATCCTCTTTGATGTGAGACAATAGAGCCTTAGATAAGGAGATTTTTTTGGAGGTCAACAGCCAGGGATGAGGAAGACATTGATGTCAGACTTTGAACATATAAAAGATACAAGACAAAATCTGGTGGACTAGGTGGATGGAGAAATAAATTAAAGGTTGGGATGGAAGAAATTCCAGCTACTTAAATCTATTACAAATTAAATAACCACTAAGAATAAGTGATTGATACTAACAATCAATAGGTGATGGAGACTAATAACCATTATGTGCTTAATAATAATTTAGAAAGTCGTAGATGGTTAATAGTAGCCATTAACCCATTAAGGATTGATATAAATATGTCGCAGCAGTCACCACCAATACCAATTAATTTCACCAAAATCGTAGTTTGCACAACTTTGCTTTTTGAAGCTCTATTTGACTTGGTTTATTACTGAAATCAATTCTTTTTCCATTTACTATCATTATAAATTAATTTTAAAAGAAAAAAAGAAATAATATTATTTTAAATGTGCAAATATTTAATTATAAATTAACTTATTAATTTTAGTGAACAAAATCGTATTCAAGTTGGTTCAAGTGTGGTCACTTAGTTATGAAAAACTCAAAATATCACATAGGTACCTAAAAATTTATTAGTACTTTACAAACCTATGGTATTACAAAATCAATATCAATTCATTTGTGTATTAACATCGTATACTGCATATGATGAAGATAGATGTATAACTGTTTGAAAACTCAATATAATTTTCAAGAAATAATCAATAAAAGTTAAGTTATTTTCTTAACAATGCTTGGAAGAGTCTAGCACACATGCCAACACAATCTAGCAAGTAAGTAATACATAAACTATTAGAGCTACAGACAGAACAATGGATGTTGTCCTCATGCATTTGGGCCAAGTGGGCACCATACGTAAAGTCACGTCAGCAATATGTAATGGATTAAGAGATAAATTAGTAGATTAGGCTACACTGGTGAATGTACTGTAGTTCTATAGTATCATCTACTTATTTCAATATCTACACTTTAAAAATTAAATTAAAAAAGTATTTTGTAAATATTTCCTCTCTATTTAATATGTAAGTATTTATCTCTCAATAAAAGCCTTGGGGGATGTACTTTCTATAATATATTGTTTAATAACTATTATTACTGTTATATTGTTAAATTTATTTATTTGAAATACTGTTATTATTCTTTCACTTACCCTTAATACTCTCTCAAGATCCCATGGTCCAGGTTCCATTAAATCTCTTACACTGAAAAACATATTACATTTGTTACAATAATTTCAAGTAAATACTACATATTACTGTAAGTATTATTGTAAAAATAACCATCAAAGAAGAAATAGTAGCTAAATTTAGAATATTTTATTACAAATTTTATTGATATTTATTAGCTTCAAACCTTCCCTTAAAAAGGAAAAATAATATTAAGTTAGATTTACACTTTATCACCATAAAATTTGATAATTAGTCATTTAGATAAAAAATGTTAAAAATGGAATTGTAGTATAAAGTATTTCCATAATTGCCTTCAGATTTGTTATATAATACATATATGTATTTAAATATCTCATTTGCGTCAAGAACAAGTCGGTTATATCGAATAGGTTTACAGCTGTTTCATCAACATGTTGATATCATCAGGCTGGACATTAATGACAAGTTTAACCTTTCTTCAAATTGCACATGACATAATCACGATTTGGCTATTTAAAATAGAAATCTAAAGATAGTTTGAACTACCCATAACTATCAGTATCTTTGCCAGCCTAAGAAGAGGATGTGTTTTTATAATTTAAATGTTGATTCATGCATCATTGTATTCAATTATTTATTGTGTAATGTGTTTTTTTTTTGTAATTCAATGTATTGCATGAGGACAGATAAAAGACAGACAGGAATAAAAAAATGGCTAGAGACTACCTCCCTGATGCTGTAAGTGTGCAAGATGAAAAGAAAGAAGAAGTTATATATATATATATATATATATATATATTATAATGAAATAGAGGGATAGAGGGCTCCCAAAAGGTCAGTGCTCGGCAGGCCATAAATTGTAAAGAGTTGAAAGGGTTGACAGCTAGAAAAACTATTCTAACATCAGTCACGGATCTCAAGAAGTCAAATAAACCATTCCAAAAGTCAATGCCTTCAATAGAAAATGTTTGAAATGGACAAATGAAAGAAATTGTGTCAGTCCAGAAATAATGTAAAAGATTTAAAATAAGCCAATGAAGGAAGAGGATCGGAAGAAAGCGTTTGGAAAGAGAACTTATAAATAGGGGTGGAAGAGAAGCACACGAGGTTCTTTTTGGTTGTTAACTGATTGAAGGAGGGAGTTCCGGAGCAAGTGTTTCTTTAGTAGAAAAGAAGATCGTTGTGAAAGATTTAGCCGAAATTAAATAGTATCTGCGTCGGTTTTTTTGTATAAGTATTAATAATAATCTCCGTAGAATAGATAATAATAATTTGAATTTGCCCCTAACCACAATCACTGGAACTTAATAAAACACAATTATCTGATTGATTTTATTTTAGTAATAGATATGTAAGGTTAGATTTAGTTTATAAGCAAGACCCTCCGATGATGATAACCATGTTATCGAAATGTACATCAGGGCATTAAGTGGATATAATTAATAAAGAACAATCAATCAGATAATTGTGTTTTATTAAGTTCCAGTGATTGTGGTTAGGGGCAAATTCAAATTATTATTGTGAATTTCACCACAGTGCTCAACAATATTGTATCCGTAGAATAGTTTAAAAGATAATCGTCATTATAAGTTTAAAAGATAATCGTCGTTTGTGACACTTAGAAAATGTTGGTTTGATTAAATATTTAAATCGCGGGTAATGTAGTGGGGATAACTTTGAGTCAAATGCGTATCTGATGATCTTCAGTATTAAACAGAATAAATTTATAAATAAAATAGATTTCCAAATAAAAATAAATAATAATGTATAAATTTAAGATAATTTTTAAATAAAATGTTTATTAATTGTGTGTTATGTGAAATGATATGATCGAACACTTTTTAGGAAGTGAGATAGACATTTGAATCTAACGGTGGTATTTTGCACACGCAGTTTAACCGGAATGAACAGGTTTTGGATGGCACCATGTGCAGAGTCAGTCTGAGAATGGAGTTTGAGGCTGAAGGACCTATAGAATGTAGTTCTCCGAGTTTTCTATTCAAAATAAAAAAAAGTGTTTAAAACTATTATTTTTGTTAAAGACATAGAGTACGAACATTCTTATAAGTACTAATGACAATATTTTATGTTTTTAAAATCGTATTTGCTTGAAAATAAGAAAAAAACTAGATTGTGCAACTTTGAACATGTGCTTTGTGAATACGGACAATAGACTATTGTGTTTTACATGTTGTATGAACCATGTTTTCAAGAATCGCAACACGAACGTTAATCGAATCACAGGTGTAGTCAACATAAATTCAACACTCAAACTGCAAGATTAGGAACAGTGAACGTTACGAACAATACGTTTCTTCAACTTGGTAACACTGTGTTATAAAACACGTTATATTCAAATCTGTAATTTTTGTGTAATATGTTCTATGTTTCTTTTTATTTTTATAGATGTAAATTCAATCAATTCTAATTAAATAAGTTTATTAGCCCCAATACCAATCAGGTAATGGACATAATTAATTTTCTTTTTATATATTTTGTACTCAGACAAATGAGTAAATAATAATTTTAATATTTTAACTTCATGAGAGTAATTTTATACTTGCAAGTTTTCTTAAATAAATTCAATTCGTAATAATGAAAATAGACCTTGTTTCAAAGGCATTAAAACTTATATTCAAATAGGATGTTAGTTATAATTGATGTTCATGATATGTTTCTTATGGTAAATGTTCATGTATAGATGTTTTGTTTGTCTAATATGTGTCTATGTTAAAATTTCAGTTTCAGTGTTTTTCATTCAACCAGGTCACTGAAAGTACACTTTTGACAGAGCTCACACCCGAGATAAGATGTAATTTAAATTCATACAGTAAAAAATAATTAATTTTTCAAAATTGACGATAAGTCTGGCGCCCTTAAATGCTGAGCAAACTTTTAAATCTAATAATAATCGTGAACTCATTTTTATTTTCCTTAAGTAACTTTAATATAATGAACCCGTAAGATCATAATTTCTTGATAGTTACAATTGTCGCTCCAACTGAGGGCTGTAAGTCGAAAATACAGTGATCTTAGTGGAATGAGAACACTCAAAGAGGTAAGGATATTTATGTTACAATAAGAAATATTCTCTAACAAAATATGTTAAAGTAAATTAAACATAATATTTTTTTTTAATAAATAAAAAATGGATTTAGAAAAAAACAATTAATGATAGTGAACAGGTAGGGTTAGAATTTGGGAATAGTTTAGATAATTTTGGACAGATACCACAAAGCAATGAGGAATCACAAGAACAATTTGCACAAAATTTATTAGAGCAGGAAGTAAAAGTTAGCAGTAATAGTAGTAGATGTTCAAGTGTTAGCGATAGTAGTAGTTTAGGTTCAAGTTTTCATGGTTTTAATAGTAGTGGGATTCAAGATGGTAAAGAACGGTGTGAAAGTATAAATCGAAAAGTAACAAAGTTTGGTGAAGTAGAAATTGAAAAAGATAATTTAGACAAAGAAATAGGGGCTGAAAATGTTAGGGAAATTGAACCAAATAGATTAGAAGAGAGTGTGGCAAACAATGATCAGAATATGAAAATGGAGAGTATGTTTGAGCAATTGATGAAAAATTTTGAATGTATAAATAATAAAATTAAACAAAACAATGTAGAATTAAGAAACAAAATTGATCAAAGTAGTTTAGATAATGATAAAAAATTTGAATGTATAAATAATAATATTAAACAAAATAGTTTAGAATTAAATGCAAAGTTTGAAGACTTTAATGCTAAATTTGATCAAAATAGTTTAGAGTTAAAAGAAATTAAACATATTATGAGGGTCATTGATTGATTGATTGAGTGATTTTATTTGGAGTTTAAAGGGCCTTTTAAAAACCAGCCCTGACACCACGACCGTTGGCCTATTGTGCAACTAAAGTCTCCACATTCTAGCTTAGCAGATTTGTTCCCCCTATGAGTTTAAGTAATCTACTAAATAGCTCTTTCAACAAGCGTTCTAAAGGAATTTGGAATCCAAAAAAGTACACCTTTTATTAGTCAGGGCCTCACAATTGAAAATTATGTGATTTGCAGTCACCTCATCCTTCCCGCTCAGTCTACACACAGTTTCACCTGGATAGGCTCCTTATTCAGTGCAAATGCATGCTCAGACCACAGTGTTCCACAATTTGTCTGAATTGTCTCCTGCCTCGGGTCATTAATATTATCAAAAATTAATAATATCAAAAATTTCCCCTTCTTGTTCAATGATGCTTTTTCCTGTTGAGACGGCGTGGAAAAGTCAGTCGTCTCAAGGTTAATTTAAAACATTTAAATTGCCAAGCTCAACTTCTTAAAGTTGGAATGCGATAGTGCGGTGAAGTCACGCGAGGCCGAGGCAAGAATCTTGCAGGTCTGGGCCTGACAAAAACAGCTTATAGCAATTCCAATTTTATTAAAAAAGTAAAATATGAAAATAAATAATGATACAGTAGAATCAGACGATTAATAATATTAACAAATAAATGTAATTGAACGTAAAACAAAAAAGTTATTAAGGAAATTAGATGGGCTCAAAATCCTAAAATTTGCAAAAAGGGGAAAATCAAAAATCAAAAACAATAGAGTCATAAACCATAGGGGACATAATAATAATCGACAATAAAAATGAAATAATAATAATAATAATAATAAGGGGAAAAAGGACTTGAAGAAAAGTCATTCTTGGAGAGTTTTTTGAGATTTTAAAGGTGAAAGGGGAATAAACTTAATAATAGAAAATGAAAAGACAATCGTGGGGAATAATAATATGTGGCCAGAATAAGAATTAAAGTTAAAATGGGGGAGAAATAATAATAGCAAAAACTAAAAAGTTAAAGCCCAAAAGCAGTTAAATTAAAGTTTAAAATGGATAAAAAAGTAATAGTTTATGTATAATAAAGGTATATGAATGTAAAATAACAGAGCAGAGTTGAAAAATAATAATGGGGGGGATTTTATATACGAAAAATACGACAATCAAAAAGTCATTACTTCAAGCAACAATAACTCACGAACCAAGCGAGCTACGACGAAAAACTAAAAAGTTATTTCCGTTAGAGCACCAGGAGAATGACTTTAGTGCAAAAGAATTAAGAAAAAAAACTTAAGTAAAAAGTTAGGTTGTGAAAAAATAGACATTCGAAAAAAGTGCGGTAACTCGCGAAATACGAAGCCGAAAACGTTAAATCAAGTTTGTCAAGACCCTCAAGAATATGAAGAAGAGGAATCCGAAGAGAAACTGATGATCGGACCAACCGTTCAAAAGTTACAGCAAAAAGAACGAAAAAGTGTTCATAATCAGAGTTTTCAAGATTGAACAATAAATCTCAGCTGAGGTAGTGTGATACCACGGATTAAACTTCCACTTCCGATAGCCAACTGACAACACAAGAAAATTAAAATAATAGAAAGATTAAAATATCAATTAAAAGGGTTTTTAATGAAAAATAGTTTATAAAAGAATACAATAGAAGAAAACTAAGCCTAGGACAGCTTTTATCAGAAAAGTTACGGAGTAATTCAGTCGAAAACTTAGAAATAAACAGAAGAGACATTTCTTCGCGAAAGGGAGAAAAGTGGCTACCTTTTGCGGGAAACATTCCCACAAGAAGGGAGAGCCAAAATTATTGGTCGAAAGACCGATACTCTAGTATCTGTCGCCGAGGAGAAAGGACGTTACTTTATTCACTCTACAAATTTTTTCTAAATACAACTTAGAAACTCTAGTTTCAGTCGCCGAGCAGGGAAGACGTTACTTTAGTCACTCTACTATTTTTTCTAAATTCAACTTCAATAAATTTTAAAGCCAAGTATTTTATGTAGTAAAAAGTAACTTATAAAAATTAACTATTTTTGAAAATCAAGAAATAAGAAGATCAATCTACAAAGAAGACTAGCCAGCAAGGAATCGTAATTACTACCAGCAGTCCACAACTATAACAAAACCAGGAGTTGGAGAGGAGATAATTTGAAGACACCGTTAACCATCTACAGCAAAGAACTTCACAACTTCAAGACCTTCATGTTAAGTGTGAAGGTACACTAAATCTATAGAATAATTCGTAAAAAGTAAACTCACTTAAATTGAAAATTCTTTGGGGAAATTTTAAATATATTAACTTCTTTAGATTCAAATAAACTCTGCTTTGGTCTAGAATAAGGTTCAAACGTAAATACGTCTATTTCAGTCCAGGAAAAACTATTTGTAGTCCTAGCTGGAATAGTCTAGCATTTTTAAATTTTGTATTAATGAATAAGAATTTTGTGTCATATTAATTGTGTAAAAATATTTTGTTTGTTGTTCTATAAAAGATAAATTGTTTAAAGGTTAAGAGGATATAAAATTTTCATGCTCAAGTGTTAATTCTTTTTATTCACCATACTGGTTTTTAAACATTTCCTTTTTAAATACTTAGAGATTAAAAAAGTTATTATTATTAATGTGCTCTGGTATAATATAAAATATAAATAAATAAAAATTATTATCAGAATTCAGGAGCCGATTTCTTCCAAAAGGCACTTTCCCAGAGAGAGAGAGAGAGAGAGAGAGAGAGAGAGAGAGAGAGAGTTTGAGAGAGTGTGTGTGTGTAAAAGTAATAAAAGTAAATTCAGTGAGCAAAGAAATAAAATTCAGAGAATTTTAGTAAATTCAGATTGAAAGTTGTTGAGATCAGACTCAGACTTACAAAAGCCAAGTCTTGCAATAACTTTGATAAAGAAAAATTGTAAAAGTGAGCAACTTGGTTTTGTCCGCGATCGAACTGACTCGAACTCCCAACGAAGTGTCTATAAGAAAAGGGGGTTTGTGGCGAGTGCCGTTACAAGTAGGTAAGTAGCCTCACAAAGTGAGTGATACCTGGCAAGTGGCGCTCCGACGTGGGGTTCGATACGTGGCAAGTGGCGCACAATAGCGTGGAGCACGGAAAAGCAGAATTTTGGGAAAATTTTCAAAGTTTTGGTTTTTAGTTTTTCATACGGAAAAGAATATCCTGAGTTCTGATATAATTTATGTGTATGTATGTGAGTGGTAAGTTGTGCTGGTAATTACAACGACAAATATAATAAATTGTAAAGCTAATAATAAATAAAAAGTAGAGTCCAAATTAAATCAGATAACTAAATTTTTTAAATTGCCAAGTGAAAAAGTGTAAGTGAAAATGGGACCGGCAAAGGATCCAGCTAAACAAGGAGGTTTGCAAGAAGAGGAAACAGAGATGCAAAAGATGGCAAAATATTTGAACCAAATGGAAGAAAGAAGAGGGAAAGGAAGAGAACAGGATAGAGCAGAACAACAGAAAAAGGAGAAAGAGAAAGAAGAAGACGACAAACTAAGAAGATTAGAAGAAAGAATCGAAAGAAATCAGGAGAGAGAAGAAATGGAAGCAAAGTGAAAGCAGGAGAAAGAAGAAATGGAAGCCAAATGGATTAAAAGAGAGGAAGAAATGGAAGCCAAGCGAATTAAGGAGAAGGAAGAAAGGGAAGACAAATGGATCCAAAGGGAAGAAATACGAAAACAGGAAATGGGAAAGTTTATGGAAGACATTAAAGAATCCATTGAAAGCAATATGGTCAAGAATACTAGGCGAATAGAAACTTGCGAAGGAAGATTGGAAGAGTGCATAGGGGAAGTTAAAAAAGTAACAGACTATTAAGGAATAGGGAAATACAACCAAGGAACTTGGGGAGAAAATGAAAAAATTAGAAACTAAAATTAAAGAAGTTGCAAAAATTAAAGAATCCGGTAGTAGTACCAAAAATGTAATTTATTTAGACAAAGCGAATTTAGAAACAAAAACTATAGAATTTTTGGGAAATACAAGGGACAATCCGGTACAATTTTTAAAACAAGTGGAAGAATTATTTTTCAAGAAATAAATCCTGTGATGGAGGAGAATGATAAACTGAAAATAGTCGAAAAAAGATTGAAGGGTGCCGCGATGGAGTGGTGGAAAATTGTGAAACGCGAAACAGAAGATTATAGTGATTTAAAACACTATTTTTGGAACATTACTGGGGTTATCAAACACAACAAATAATAAGGAACCAAATCGAGAACCATAAATACAACGTAAATGGAACCATGAGTCGGGTTGATTATTTTTATAAAATAGTAGGTAAAGCGGAAAATTTAGAACCAAAAATCCCAGAAGAGTTTTTTATTTAACAATTAATGCAACATTTTGACAAAAAAGTGCAATTAGCATGCATTGGAAGGGCAAGCGAGTATTTTGAGGATGCAATTAAATTTTTAAGGACCGTAGAGACAGTGGATGGAATGAGTAGAGAATTTCGACGACCAGATAGTTACGAACGTAGGGAAGGGAAGTATAAAGACCAAAATTTTAGAGAAAAAATAGAGGCTTTTCTAAACCTATCCAAAACCCTAACCCTAGATCCTATGTTGTTCAGGTTGCTGCACTATCGAACTGTGAGCCAAAAAACAAAACATTATGTCAGTGACTTAATCGGTCCGATCGTGCCGAGACGCCGCATGTACATTCACCTTAGTTTCGGTCGTATCGGACCGATATGGCAGTTAACGTGTTAAAGTCATAATTTAGATGACATAGAATTAAGGGCATTTATACAAACAAATATAGCTTGTCAATATTTCAGTGAACACAATCTTGGAGTTAACCCCAATAAAACAAAAATTTGTTATATAGCTTAAAATCTAATCAGTTTGAATTCAGGCCCATTATAATGCTTAAGGACAACATATTGGATAATAACTTCAGTAAAATACCTTGGTATCACTATAGATGAGAAATTTACTTGGAAGGATCACATAAACGAACTGTGTATGAAACTCAGTTCAGTGATATTTCCCTTGAGAGTGTTAGCACAGTATTGTCCATTAACAATTTTGAGGCTGGTATATTTTGGACTTTTTTCGTGTCATCTGAATCGTTCTATGGGGTAACTGTAACAACCAGTTAACTTACAGAGTCTTTAGGCTGCAAAAGCAAGCAATAAGAACCATAGCTTGTTTAGGTCTAAGGATTCATCCAAGAATACATTTAATAGTTTGGGTATTTTAACCCTACCATGTATGCACATCCTAGAAGTAATTTTACATTACAAGTTTAAGAGTCAAACGGTTCGAAATAGGGATGTACATGAATACAATACTCGTAGCAGAGATAATTTCTGTGGATCGCCACTGAAAAATACCAAAATAGTAGATGGCCAACGCATATACATCATAACCATGTGTCTCCACTTTGCGAATTAACCACTGACTTTCCACTGCTAGATTGATGCTTTAAACTGATACTTTTTTCTAGATATTAGACAGATATAAAAGTAAAGTACAAATTATTTTTGCTCATAGTTTTGGAAATCTGTACTTTGTGCTTGATATTGACAATGGCTTGCATTAATAGTACTACTTAAGCTAATACCCTAATACTGGTACATTAGCCTAATACATGATCATGTGCAATCCGTTGTTCCTGATTACATCAATCTATACTCTATACCACTTTACCAAACAGATATCTAATTGTTACTCAATATATTAAGTTTTTAACACATTGATATAAATGTCATTAATCTTCACATTTTACCAAAATTGAACCAATATCAGTAGAGCTAATTTTGACAAAATGGCTTTTATTACAACTCCATAGGCAGCATTTATTTGTTTACTGACAGCTCCCATAAAAAGTTAAAAAATATGGCGACCAATACATTTAGTTTTGTACTTATTGGCTATTCCTGATAAAATTTTGTGAAATGTGATAGCTCATTTTAAGAAAGTAAAAATTTTGTATTTTGGTCATATACCAGGTACTTCCAAATTTTGATTCATTCAAATAATGACAACAAATTTGCCGCCTCACAAAACTTTTTATATCATGTGAGAGTAAGTAAAATCTACAAATAAATCATTTCATTAAAACACAGCAATATCCTGTACACTTCAAAATTATCATTTCCTAGCAATCTATATACAAGTATGTACACTTAAGTTTATTTTCACGAAATGACAGTTCATCTTATCTGCATTCTATTTTTAAAATTAACTTGATATCCAATAAATGAATTATAAGTAATTGAAACTAAGCTGAGTATATATAAAATATCTTTCAAATATATATTATTAAATTGTAAATTTTATTCACATAACTCAAATATCTCATGTTGAGCATAATTAGAGATATTACAATGATTACCCTATAGACTTTAAAACACCTTATTTAATTTCCTAATTCTTAAATATTATAAATGAAAACCATATGAACAATTATTAATTAATAATAGACAATAGCTTATCAAACCAGTAAAATTGAAACAATTTAAAAAATAAGGGTTTTGATTTTAATATTTTATAAAAAGAAAAGATAGCTAAGTGCTATTGATTGTTGGGCGTCATGGCAATTGAATATTACCAAATTAATATGTGAATTTAAATTTAAATTTAATTTAGAAATCTCCAGGGTTGTAAATTCTTTCAAACAGTGTACTTCAGTGGGTATTTTAAGAAAAAGAGAAGTCCTTTTTTATGCTGAAATTGTACATAACTTTATGAATGAACATTAAACACACAAATTTTAGATAGTTATATTGAATATTTTGTATTAATACATCCTAATGATTTTTTATTTGCTTAATTCTTATTGATCAACAAAAAGATCAGAATAATTTTTATTTATTGACGTCACTATATTAGTTGCAACTCTAAAAAAAAAAAGAATTTAATTAAAAATGAAAGTTAACTTCTTTTGTATTAAATAATTTATATTATTTCGTCTAATCATCTAATGCCTTCATAAAAACATCCTTTATAGTTTTAAAGTTTAAGTTTTACTTCTTTATTAAAATTTCAAAATAACAAGTTCCTATATCTAACATTGAGCAACACAGGTTATATCAAATACACACACACACATATATATATATATATATATATATATATATATATATATATAATTCAAAATACAAGTTTCTTGAACGTGTATACCAATCACGTTATAATGTCGTTATAAACACTTTGAGTCGATGATTTGGAATCCTATGTTGTCCAAACCGCCAAAAGCTTGCCTCGTGGAAAAATTCCTCCATTGCAATGATATCAGATGAAAGTCCCTTCTTCTGCTTTGCTGTATTCATCAAGTTATTATTAGTCAAATTTAGAAATTAGTCTCTCTTTCAATTTAATCTGTTCAATACTTCTCACAAAACTATACTTTACTATTCATAATGCCATCTCGACACTATTTCAGAAAACATGTGCACTACATTGATCACTACAAACTACCTCTAGTTTTCTCTTTTTCGACTAACCATGTTTTCTTCCAATTGCTATTTTCTATACCGAAGAGTTCCAAGCTCATAATTTATTATTGGTTCTTGGATTCCAACACCTCTGATTTATTAGATATGTCATCCGGACAAAGTCTATTGACCAGTATTCATGTTCCTCTGTTCACCCAATTTTTTTTTATAACACATGGTCTTTGCTTCTGTAAAATAATTTTAAGAAGCCTAACTATATACTAACTAATTTAAGTGCTCTTTTCTTATATTCTAAATATTTTTAGTCTAACAAAATATAAATTACTCTATAGAGTCTGCTGTTGAAGTCTAATTTCCAGACTCTTCCTCCAATCTTGCCATTGTTCCTCTGTCAAATTCCTTTCCCTTTTAATATTATTGGCCCATGATTTTCACGGCCTATTATCTATACTGTTCCGGCAATATTCACTTTATTGCAACTCTTGGCAGTCTCTCCTCTCATCCTTTTTTCAAGGCTAAACCATACCAACTGTATTATTTGAATTTTCTCTGTGATTATGCAATTAACATCCATAAATCTCTCTTATCCTTCTCATTTGATACATAATCCTTAGTTGAAACTAGACATGACCTTAGAACAGGGGTCGTCAACCTTTTTTGTTGGTCTGTCCAAGGGTGAAATGTCTGCTTTTTATTGGCTTGAGGGGCGCAATATAGTACAATGTATTGATATTAGTCAAATCGAACTCTAACACACCTTTAAATTCATACCAGCTTTTTTTTTGTTCATTATTTAGTTTTTACGCTGTAAAATAGCCACAAAAACATAAGCAAATTCATGTTTATAATATGTTTATTTTATAAACTCATTAATTAAAATATCCAAATTCATTTTCAAGTTTGCTACACAGTTTGGTGTTGGTTTAACAAGTTTAATTCGACATCACTAGTTAATTTTGTTTCAAATATTCAGTGAGATGTATTACACTGCTAATTTTTCACAAGTTTGTCAAGTAGTTGCCCTTATTTTTGGGTTTTCAATTCTTTTAATCTGCATGAATCTGGACTTCACCATGTGTTGAAACTCCAGATAAATAAAATATTTAATTACCATCCATAGGTCCGTCCAAATAATTATGCTTATCAAATCCAGATAAATTTTCAAGTTTCAATTTATAGCGCTTTAATCCTAACATCAAACTTTCAAAGATGTCAAACCCTATTGTAGTTTTCAAAGAACAAAAGTCCAACATTCTTTCAGTAATCTAATACTTATCATCGATAACTCAGATGAAAATGGCTAATTGTGCTGTATCAGTCATATCAGTGCTTTCATCAATGGCAGGTGTGGACAAGCTTACTTTGGAAAAAAAAGTTGATATGAGGATAATAGTTCTGCAGCAGATGCTAAGCAATAAATTCACCATCTGAAGAAGGTTTTGATTTAGAAGCTTTTTTATCTGATATATAAAGTATACTTTAGCTTCGCTGTGTACATTTAAAAAAAAAAAAATTTATATACATTGCTGGTTTTGCAACGGCTTCTTCAAACCTCCTTTTTTATCGATTCGAAATTGGCATGAATAAGGTCAAATTTCTAAACATTTATTTCATAATGGAATTTTAAGTTGTACTCTTTCAGTAAATCAATAAAACAAAACACCAAACATACTGCCTTTGACGTACTTTATTAAACAGTATTAATTGCCCAATCTCTTGAAAAAAGAAACAAAACTTTACTTCTTGTTATTTAATTATTATACATTTTTCGGACATTTGCCATCATTTGTGTGTTAAAAATTCAAAACATGACGTTTTGGGAATAAGAATCAATTCCCGTTATCAAGTGAACTTCCATCATTAACAAATAACTTCTTTTTATTGTTCTAACTGCTATTGAAATACTGAGCACTGAATCATCCTACAGAAGAAATGATGACTTGACACTAAATGACATTCCAAGTTCGTTGACGAGTGAATTAAAATTCTCCTGACTATGTTTCAAATCAATTTAATTTTTCCTTTTAGTAATTTTATAAATTTCGCAGATAAGCTGACGGGACACAGAAAATTTTACGTTTTAGCTACCCCTGCCTTAGAACATCATTTTAACAGTGTTTATTTCCCTATTCTTTATCAATTTTTCTTCAAAGAGAAATGTAATCTCTTCTTTAACCTTCAAGAGTCTCCAACACAAAATTGATTTGATAACTGCATTGTATATATGTTTTCTAAAAGGAAAACATACATTTAGAAACCAAGAAACCAGACCCAAATACTCAAAAATGTGAAACGTTACATCTTTTTTTTTTGTATAAATTCTGGGATTTATCAGAATATAATATTTAATTATAGGTTATAAAATATTCTTACTTTGCCAGCATTCTGCAGAGTCCAGATGCCAGATGATGATTCAACATAAGATTAAGCCAAGGTTTCTCAATGCTCTGTGAACCTTTAAACACATTCCATGGAACAGAGATAAGCATTGCTGCATGTAGATATTGTCTTGCTTCTTCTCCTTGTGCAGCCAAGTAGTTCCCGAGTATTAATCTGCACAAATACCAAATAATATAATACAAGTAGTAAGTATCCTATAAAAAATCCGCTTATGTTTGTAAAATTATAGAATAAGGTACCACCAAAGAATGTCATTTTTAGAGTTTAGTTGAAACATTTTGGAAACAGTGTGTAATACTCAATTTTTGAATTTTGAATTGGTACCAATATATCAGCTGTTGCAAAAGGAATTTTATGATTGGTTTAAAGGTAGATGACATAAGTCAAGTTGAAGTCTGTGAATAACATTTAAAATAAGGGGAAGAGAAATTAAAATAGATTTCCAAAAAATCTCTTTGTCAAGATGGTAATGTTTAGTATCAATAATATTGATTCAATATTTATGTAAAATTGTGTTTAAATGAAGTGCAAAACACCTGTTGCCATGCGGACAAGATTACAAGGCTAAAAATCCCGTGATAGGTGTATGCTATATCCAGAAAATGAAAGTTGCTTAGTTCAGTTGGAAGGGAGCATCTAAAAGGGACGGACATGTAAAATATAACGGTATACATTATTTGAGTATCAATTAGAGTCAGCTAATCGTATAGCATTTAGAAGGTGTATCGGAGACAGACGGACATATATTTCATTGTGAAACAGTTGGTTTTTTGTGTATGAACATTGAAACATGGTGAGAATTGAACTTTGTTCTTTGTATAGACAGTTTAAATGAGTTTTTCATTCTGAAAGACTGTGAATAATAAAACAAATACTTTGCATATAGTGAAGACGAAATGTACGATAAATAGGAATAGTACAGATAAACCGGAGACGATCGACTCCGATGCTACGTGGACAATGGAGGATTTTTACCCTAAGGACGACATATCAACGATACATTAAAAGACTACCCTGGAGATTGCTACAATGTGGTAACAATGTTGTGAAAACAGACAGAACCTGTTGCCATAGAAATGACTTAAGCAGTGTCCGTGGTGCAAAGTATGTGAACATTTTTTTTAGCTAACTTTTTACATTTGAAAGGACGCTTAATTGTGGGATCTAGAAAAGCAAGCATGCGGCAAGTCAGTCTTAAGGCGACGTCTGACTTGTTCAGACGCAAAATTGTGTAGAAAACTTTTTAAATATTTTAGTAAGAGTCTGTGGGAAACGTTTAAGATGGTAGGATGTGTCCTAAAAGAGTTGAGAAGAAGGCTCTGACCGTGTCAGACTTATTATTATTGCTTAAGAAATTTAGAACAATGTAGTGTTAATGCTAAAACAGTCTTACAGCGGTGTCTGATTTGAAAGGACGCAATTGTGTATAAAAATTTTTTTAAATATTTTAGAAGCAGTCTAAAGGGAACATTCAGTGTAGTAAGACATATTTTTTGTTTAAAGATATTTAAGGATAATGTAGTGTAAATATCTGAGTTAGTAACGAAGTGAATAGAAACGGACAGTTTGAAATTAATTGACTGTAGAGTGTGCAGGAAAGTGATGAACACCTTGAGTAGTACTGTGAATTTGAAAAGACAATTTGAGATCGTCAGCAGGCTGATTGCGCCTACAATAAATTTGCACTTCAGGAACGAGGGCTGCTTACCATAAAGGACATTCACCATGGAAATGACCACATGCGGTAACAAAAAATGATAGACAATTTTATATAAATTTCTGTATATAAAAGTACCATTGATAAAAAAAAAATATGTTAAAATTTGTTTAAATGAATAGTTGTAAGGTAAGCAGTAATTGTAAAAAGGATTTAAAATAACCTCTAAATAAAATAATATAAATTTTTAATATATGAGAAGCTCATAATAAGTATAATCATTTAAAGTTCCAACTAATTAAAGTAGAATCATTAAAATGAATTTTGGTCTCTTCAAGACAGGATAATTTTAAATTTATGATATAAAGAATTTCAGATAATATAATAAAGAATGTACCATAAATATATATATGTATATGTATAATCATAATAAATAACCATGTTCAGTTTCAGCACAACAAATAAAGATTCTTTATTTATGAAAAACCACTTTACCACAAGTACACTTTTAAAAGTATCTACGACCCTGAGAATTTTTTATGTAATAATAATTAACTTTTTTTAATGTTAAATAGCGTCAATTTAAGATAAAATCAGATCAATATATTTTTTAAACCCCGTCTCTTTTTTATATATTTACAAGTTGCACTATATTTTAATTCTTACATATTTATTTAAAAAAGTTATATTTTTGTTGGTCGCCCAGTTTATTATTTTTATTTTCAAAACTGAAAAGTTATGGACCTTTTTTGAAATTTCAATCCTACGATTTTTCTCTTTTTTTAATCGAATCCCTTTCACATGTCATAAAATGATATTCTTAATACTAGGTTTACCAAGAATCATCACAAATAGGTTAGGTTAGGTGGTTATATACAGTAGATGCTCTTTTATGCAGGTAATATAAGGTAAAATATTTGTGAAATATGATTTTTTTCTTGTTTAAAGCCAATCTCTCGGTCAACCTTATAAAAAAGAACATAAAATAAAGACCCCCACCCCCACCTTCTAGCCTATGAATACTCTAATAGCATCAGGGTCTGAAGAAAACAAGAGAGGAATGATAAACAGTTTAGTAAATTTAATTTATTAATTTTTCCGCTTATACGATTTTTTACTTAGCAGGTATTGAAAATATAATAATATTTCAAGTGAAAAATATACGACCTAGACCGGGAATCGAACCCAGGACCTTTGGTAGAGCATTGGCGCCTAAAGCCAAAGGTCCTGGGTTCGATTTCCGGTCTAGGTCGTATATTTTTCACTTGAAATAAAAAGTTTAGATTCAGCTAGAGACCCTTGGGATTGCCATGCCTCTACTTACAATAGTGAGCTGCTGAGGATAAGTGTGAAATATGACGATTAATTATCCATCATAACTATTATTAAAAACTTGATTTCTAAGGAATACAGAAAAAAAATGCAAGGTTAGGAGGCTCTATATATATATAAAGATTTAGAAAATGTTGATAATTGAGTTCTGTCTATATGGAGTATTCCTCATAGGAATCACAAGAGAGAAAAATCAGTAATAAAGAAAATTATATTTTTCTTTCTTAATTATATTAGTATGAGATATTTTTGGTGGTGATTATTATTATTAATTTTTGTATGAATGGGTGTATAAGAAAGTTAGTGCAATGTTTTTACACAGTTTATATCCCTATTAAATACTTCCTTTATATGTAGAGAGAAAGTAACATTCGTTATCAGAAGTAATTGCCATTTTGTTTTATTAGCTGCTGTATCATGCCTTTGGAATGCCTTTATTTCTTGCTGATATCAACTTTGTAACATTACAACAACCTCTCACAGCCCCCCTCCACCACATGATTCATATACACTGTGTGTTATGTTTCTGTTTCAAAGATTATTAACAAGAATGATATCAATATTAATACTTGAATAAACAGTATTAATGTAAACACAAATGGCACAAAATTAACTTTAAATATAACCATAACTTATTACACTTGTTTTTCATTGATGTCATGATTCTTCATATACAGGATGTCTAAAATGTTCTGGGACACCTTAATAACGTTAACTGTTAGAAATTAAATAAAAAACTTTCAGGATTAGTTTCGATTAACTAAACTACATTTTTTTACAAAATGCTAAAAACGGATAGAAAATTTAACTGACAGAGTTAGAGTTAATAAAATAAATTTTTTAAAAACATTGCACAAAATTTCTCTTTCATTCAAAACCAAATCTAATTGTCACCAAAAACATCAGTTTGGTAGTTGTCAATCAAAAAGTAAAAATAAATCATAGATGTCATCTTTGAAAAAAATACTTATATATTTAATTAAGGGTCTAAACTTGCTTCTCTTGTTCTATAAACACGTCTTCAGCTTTTAATGACAAGGTTCATTTTTGTTTTTCACCACTTAATTCTGAAGCGCATTATTTTTTACTTTCACTAAAATTTGAACAAACTTGAAAGAACTATTTGTGTGAAATTGCATATTTTATAATAGCCCTATAACAATATTTAAAATTTTTATCGATAACTCACGAACAAATATTTTTGGAGAGGTGGCAATCAATATCTTTTGTTTGGGTCCTTTAAATGTATTTTAGGGCGATTTAAAAAAAAAAATGCTGTTTTTTCTTTCTTAAAACCCTCAAATTTGAGTTGTAAAAAATTAAAAAACTTCCTGAGATATGGGAAAAATATGTCCATATACTAAATTTGAATAAAATCAGTCCACATGTTTCGTGCAGTAGACATAATCAACAGATATCATTCAAAATATCACTTTTTTGGGTTCAAAATGGATATATTCGCAAAAAACTCAACATCAATTTTTTGTTCCGTCACATAACGTGGTCTATACTGTAAGAAGGTGAAATAAAAAATATAATTTATTAGAAATTAAAGAATCTTAAGTAAAGATCCTAATCGGTTTTAAACAACCAGATTAACTTAAGTCCAACTTTTACCTCTTCTCTATTTTACCTTACAGTGGTTAAACACGCCCTATAAAAGTACTTTGTTACTACTAATACAATGTACATCTGTATTCTGTACTAGTAACCTAAGAGTATAGTACATTTGTGAATAGTACAATCGTTTTTATTAATTTAAAATGAAATTCCAACAAGTCCTATTGGTTATTTTGGTAATTTACAATGGAATGTGATCAGCTTGCATTTATCAAGCTTGCATTTGGAAAGCTCTATTATTAGACATATTTTGTCATATTGCACAAGTAGCATATCTCTTATCAAGAGAGCTATTAATTTCTTGTTATATATGGTTGCAACAGTATAATTTCTAGCACAACTTACCACAATTTATAATGTAATTTAAATATTTATATGTCATATTAGTGTAAAGCCTTTACATTCTCTAGATGACATCATCTATCATTCTTCTTTATTAACCCTAGAATTGCCAGTTAGATTTCATGCCATACAGTTTTTAGCATTTTGTAAATTCAAGACATATTTGCAAAAGGACCAAAACAAAATGCATTAGCCACTATACCTCTAAAAACAAAAAGTTGGGCGTGGTTTATTATAAATAAATTATTTCTCAATGTAGGGTTTACAGATTTCAAATTTTAATGAAATGTAAAGATTTATAACCTGTGTGAAAAATCAAAGGTAAAAAAAAAATTATGGTTCAAAAATAATTTACAAAAATCAAAAATGAACCTTGACTGCTGTCAATAAAAGTTCAATTTTAATAAAATACAATTTATACTGAGAACATGTTTTTATAGAACAAGCGAAGCAAGTTCAGGCCCTTATTTAAATATATAAAAATGTTTTTCAAAGATGGTGTTGATGATTCATTTTCACTTTTTGATTTACAACTACCAAACTGACATTTTTGGTTATGATTAGTTTTTTCTTGAAGGGGAGTTTGGGGGATGGTTGAGTGAGAAACTTTATGTAATGTTTTTGCAAAGTTTATGTAATAGAGTACATTTTTAGTTCTTTGATCTTAAACAGAATGGGATATATATTTTGATCTTAGATAAAATGGGGTGTATGCCTAGACTTGATGAGTCAAGCAGGAAACGTATTTTATTTTTTCGAATAAATTTAATAAAGATTAAATTAGAAAATAAAATGAATAATGGTAAATGATCAGAGAAATTTATTCTATGTATTATAATAATTAGAATGATTATAAGTTTTATAATTAAAAAAATGCAATGCAAACATTTTGTATACAAAGACGAAAAACTTGTGAATAACCGCCAACTGATTATAGTTTAGTCCAGATAGAACCTTCAAGGCGAATGGTTGTCGCTCGTATGATCGTGTCCAATTTGGACAAAGGCAAAGTATTAATAGAAAGTGTTTTTCTTTAATAGAAATTAACTGTTTTTACAAATAATGTTATGTGGTAAAAATTCAGTCATGTTTGAATCAAAAAACGAACATTTAGAATAGATAGAACCTTCAAGGCGAATGGTCGTCGCTCGTATGATCGTGTCCAATTTGGACAAAGGCAAAGTATTAATAGAAAGTTTTTTTATTTAATAGAAATTAACTGTTTTAACAAATAATGTTATGTGGTAAAGATTCAATCACGTTTGAATCAAATATGAACGTTTAGAAGTGAAAGTGTTCGATCTATTAATTTTTCATATTCAGCAAACGTATGATGTAACCCGGAAAGTACGGATGCAAAGACTAAGTTTTTTGGTGTTTTATGTAAAATAAAACCATCTGAACATTTAATTATCCTTCTCATAACGTGAACAATTGATGTGTTCTCACCAGAGAAAAACGTGAACTTATAAGATTAACTTTGAATAACGATTAAAGTGATTGTGATGAAACGACGCCATACAGTTGCAACGAGGAAAAGAAGTGATTATCAATAAAAATTTTGTTTCAAACTAATACACGTGTTTGGTAAAGCACGTATAAACTGATGTTTACATAAAATAAAATAAGATCTTTCAATGACTTATAAATTTGTTTAATATTTTAATTTTGAACTTGTCATTTGTTTGATATCTTATTACATAAGACATAATATGTTGTTTTTTTTAAAGTAATGTTAAGATTAAAAAACTTATAAGAAATTAATTATTTAATTTTTTTAAATTAATTATTCTTTCATAGTAATTCAAGAATAACTTATATTAATTTTTTATAAAAAACATTATTAAATTCAATTTAGATAATCAGGTTGCAACCAAAATTTTAATTTAATAAATTCAATAAAATAAAATTTTCTTTTAGATGATTTTTAAATAATATATATAGGATGTATTAGCATATAATAAATGTTTACAGGAATTTGGTTTTACATGTGTTTACATGTTCTAATAATTTGTCTTAATAAAATTATGTGCATTTCAGAATAAAAAAGACTTCTATATTTTTATCCAATATTCTATTCAGTACACTTGTTTTAAAAGAATTCAAGACCCAAGAGATATTAATATTCACTAGTAGAGTTTTAAATTTATTTTTTATTTTTTATTAATCTATTTTTTGTAATCAATACAATACAAAATGGCACCCAACTTAACTAGATAAACTTTTAATGAAACATTTCTCCTTTTTGATAAAATTAAAATAGTTACATTTTTAATAAAGGAGCTCACTATAATGAGTACGGACATTGGGATCCCAAAGGACCTAACTGGATCTACACCTTTTTTTATGTAATGAACTCAACCTAAAGCTAGGTTTGAGCAGTCAAAATAACTATGACTAAACACAATTGTGATCAGAAAACCCTTAGCTTTAACCATAAGTTCCTTTATTAGATTAATAGTTCTACTTTCTAATATGGCTCTAGGCTACTTATGCTATGTTAGAAGTTTGACTTATTTCATGTTTTAGGTTAGGTTAGATAAAGTCACTTGATAACAGGAGTTGATTTATACTCTCGAAACATTGGGTGTTAGTTTATATACACACAAATGATGATAAACATCTGATTAAACCATATAAATTATTTGAACAATTCACCACTATCAAATATCTTTCAAACTAGAATAAACGGATGTTTTGATACAAAATAATTATCATAACATTAAGATGAAATCGTAGAAAATATTTATTTTTAGCCTATAATTGCCAATTGTCTATTTTTAGTTGGCCAAAATCCTTCCCTAACTACCAACGTCTATTTTTAGATGGTCAAAATAGGCCTTGTTCAATCCATTCCCTCAATTTTTATCCAATTTAAAACTATTTAGTTATATTTATTAGCTAAAAAATCGGCCTTTCATATACATACAAAAACATGCCATAAATTTAGTTTTGTGGGTTGGTGTATAAAAGCTTACGCCTGATCGTTCAGACCATTGATGTTATAAACTATGTTTTGTTATGTTGTGAATATCACATTGCAAACATACATTGTCAAAGTAGTGGCATTATCAAAACATCAAACATTACCTGGCTATACTGGACGGTTCAGTCTCCTGGTTATATACTATTTTGTAATAATGGGTAATATGTTGTTTAATTCTGGAAATAAATTGTAAAATTTATATATTTCTAATTTAGAATAAAATTGTAGATAATTTAGATATAATGGAATTGAATTTGGATATTAGATGTGGAAGATGTACTATGTCAAAGCAAGTACTTTTTCACAAAAATTTTGTTTTTTGCAGACCCTCCAAATAAGTAAAAGATGCAAAATCAAAGAAGAATCTTTGGAACACATTGGATTCTAACTACAGTATGGAGTTCTATAAAAATGAAGTTAGTAGACCACACTATGACAGTAAACCCAGATAGTAGAATGATTAATATATTTAAAAAACAAGAAACTGTTATTGCTGGCTGCCCAAGTGTAAGAGATACATCTTGCTATTAATATCTAATGATATTGGATGCAAGGATTAAGAAAAAGTAAGTTTTTTTTAAAGTTCTTTTCATATTAACTCTTTATTTAGGTTGTGCTGAATAAAACTTAAATAAATTTCATTTAATTATTTCAATTAATGGCAAATTTACAAAAATACGTTTAGAGAATACAAAATTGCCAGGCATTTAGAGAAATCTGAGTTATGGTCTTAGCAAAAAATATATTTTAAAAATAAAAACCAAACTATGCCATGTCTTACAAATTCTATGTATAGTAACAGGAAAGTTAGGTTTGGTTAGGACTAGTCAATGCAAGCACAATGAAGCCAATTACTGCCAATGAATCAAGCATAAAAAAGCCTATACAGTACCAAAGGTCAATGTCAAGTTGACTATTAGTATTTCAAACAGAGTGTACTTTTTATTACTGTACTGCAAAAATGTTTTATTCTATTGCATTACGTAAATTTTTCACATATCATTAAATATGAGATAATACTATACTGTAATTTTATTCTAGATTTTGAATTAAATATATTTGAAAAATAGCCGTTATTATATATTTTTTAAATATATTGAATTGCCTTTGTTCATTTTATATTTGAAGCATAAGTATAATTTCAATTTGTTTCAACATTTTTATTTTACTTCACCATATACACATTGAATAGATAAAGTTATATGATGGATAAAAAAACATGTTGAGTCTTTTATGGAAATATCTCTTTTGTGATTGCAATAGGGTTTTTTTAAAAACTGTGTCTATTAAATGTGCAGTGTCCTATTGAAAAAATGGGTAGATCAAATGTAGCCTCTAAGGACCCAAACAAATCATCACTCCAAAATGCCGGATCATGAGTTATTGAAAATAAAACAAAACAAAAAATCGGCCATTGCGCTGTTATAAAAGATGATTTTGTTAAAATTTTGGTAAAATGTGAAGATTCATAACCCCCGAAAATGTCCCAAATCACAAGTATAAGAAAATTATGTTTCTAAACTGAAATAATAAAAAAAATATGAACTTTGATCGCCATTATTAAAAACTCAATTTCAAATACAATTTTTCCTTCGGATCAGTTTATGGCACATGTGAAGCAAGTTTAGGCTCTATTTTACATAATTTTTTTTTTTTTAATTGAAAAAAATTTGATAAATGGGGAACTTTTTATACTAACTTATCTCCCAAAAGAAATACATGGCGGTAACTCAGTAATAGAGAAATGTTTCCTTAAGAGAAGTAATAGTCATTTTTGGGCAACAAATATTATATTTGGTTAATATTTGGTGTTTTGAATGAATGTGAAAAAGTTTTTAAAATGTTTCTCCACCATTTATTTTGTATTCAATTATTAAATATTTAAAAGCGGAAAATTTTGGGATACAAGGTATATTTGAACAAAACTAGGAAATTCTGGTATCAAGTTAATCTAACAATCTAAAAACTAACAATATACAACAATCGTTTACGAAAAAGAACAAAACTGAAGTGCAATACTATAGGTAAGAGTGCAAAGATAAAAAACTAACTAAAGTGAATGGTGAACATAAAAACTAACCCTCCCATAGAAATTCCTGTTGCAGCCAGCGGAGCTTTAGGATATAGTTTGTGTACGTGTAAAACAACCTCAGATAAGTCTTCTGTATTCGAAGCACAGTAAGTTCTAGGAGTCTGAAAATAAATCAACTTTTAACAGATTGTTGTTCATTTCTTGTTTATCAATTCTAAATATTTGGTTACAACAGTAGACCTATATTATTTATCAGCGAACATATCCTTTAATGAGTTTTTTATACTATCTCTACACTTAAACTTTAAAACTGAAGATATAAAGAAAAACTTGTTTGGTTAGAAGAAGAAATAAATTAGAACCCATTTCAAATAGTTGTTTGATGTCTTCCTAGATTACAAATGACGAGTTAACAACAAAATTATTAATACGGTAAAAAAGATTTTGGATTACAGAACTGATTTTTAGATGTAATTAAAAGCCAATTACTACCAGTGTGAAAAAAATTATTCGGGAACATTTAAAAAACCATCTGTAATAATCACATGGGTATCTTACGTTTAATAAAACTTGAAACAAAATTTATTACCAGTTTATAAATAAACAATTTTTAAACCTATATAATTGTATTATTGTAGAATGCACGAAAATTGTATTTCACCAAACATTGCTGGCTTCTTCAGGTAATTAACACATATTAAATATATACATAAACACTGAACATAACAGATAACATTTAAGTTTTATTCAGAGCAGGACATACATCAAAACAAGCACATGACCACATTGAAACATAATTAAAACAAAGAATTATACTCTGATTTTATTCCATGTTTTGTCCAATGTTATATGTTGTGATCAGTTTTTATGTACATGTATTAATTAAATGTTACACCTGAAGAAGACTGTAGTGTTAGGCAAAACAGCAATGTAGTTTTTCAACAACTATAGAATTACACAGACTTCAATAAAATTATATTATCTTCAATTCAAAGGTGAATAAAATGTAGTATAATATTCATTATACAAATGCTCAGTTCATTTTTTACAGCATAATCAGACCAAAAAGCAGAGTAAGTGAAAAAACTATATACACCAAATTAGTTTTGAAATATTCAATTAAAAAAATACTAATATATTCTTTAAAATACTAATATATTTCACATGTAAAATTTTAAAAAAATGTATATAAGACTTTGTAGATTCTATAAGGTTTATTTTAACTTTTTTAAATAGATTTTGTATGATTTTATAACCTTAAAAATATTATGAATTTGTTAAAAATTATTATTTCTGCTTGGCTGTGTTTTAGGTATTATCAATTGAATAAGTAATAATAAATACAGAGAGATTTCTATACTTTTACACCTTCTATTACTCAAATATTAATTTACAACATTCACGCATGTACACACACAGATATCAAAATTATAATATAATAACAATATTATTAGTTTTAATTTATTATATTATATACTTTTATATTAAAAAAGAATTTTTTTTAACACACTAATTTTATACATTTTATTTTTACTTTAAAATTTGTTTCTATTTAAAGAAGTAGTTATAAAACCCTCATAAAATGCTGCTTCTCTTAGGTATCCAACCGGGGCTAACTATTTTTGAGAATGAATAATAACTAGACCTTTGAGACAGATTTGCAAATTCTGAAAAATAATGTATTTTTTCTTAAATTGCGTTTTACATTTTTTATTATTATATTATTTATTAGTCTACTTACAAATTTAATATGTCCTCCTGTTCTTTAATATACTTAAGGTTTTAAAAAAACACACTTTATATATTTTTAAACCACACATTTCTCTTAAACACCTGTATATATTATTTAAATCTTCACTTTATTAATATTTTCACAAACATATAGTAACTTTAGAGACACTCATTTCCTTTTTAAAGCTTTTGATTTTAATAAATTTACATGTGTATAAATAAATATTGAGCTTGACTTGTGAGACAATATTATGTAGAACAAAAACCCGAACACAAGATCTCACAAAAACTACGTTTACTCAATCAAATGTGTTTCAACGACAAAGTCGCCATCCACAGTGATACAATTACAAAACTATAACTTACATTTTAACAGTTATAGTTTTGTTATTGTAGCTCATGTATCACTGAGGATGGCCACTTTACTTTTGAAACACGTTTGATTGAATAAATAGAGATTTTGTGAGATCTTGTGTTCGAGTTTTTGTTCTACATAACATGTGTATGTTATTTTTATTAAAATTACACTACATTTCATTAAATTAAAGCATATAATTTAGTTGTCTGGGCCTGAATAAATTAGCTCTCCATCTCTAACTGATTTTCCCCTTTCCTCTAATAGTTTTAGATTTTAAGATTTCTTTATTACAATTGGTTAAAATGGTCACATGAGTTATTTAGTTTTGTTAAATAAAGGATTTATTCCAGCAGTATTGCTGATTTTCTGCAATAATTTACATTTTAATTTTTGACTAACAACTGCTTATTGCGTGAGGACAATTTCTAGATATTTGATACATATAAACCTTGACTTAGTCGGAAATGACTTTTTGGGAGGTGTAGTCTTACTTTGTTGTACTTTATAAGATTAATGATTTTTCCAATAGTAATATATTCCAATGACTCCCCCATATAGGGTGAAATAATACTATCAATTTCCGCCCAAAATTAGTTTCATAAAAATCGGCTCACAGGTTTTGGTGCTACTTGCTGGTGTTAATATTGTGGCCAAGGATATGGACTTAAATTTTTTTTTAAGTTCTTTTTACAATTGTATTATTATTATTAATTATTAATTGAATCTCGTGACCAAATATTATTAGTTAATACATGTGTTGATAATGTAATGTGTTTGACTGTTTTAGTTTAGATACAGGCTAAATTGATTGAGATTTGATCAGAATCAAAAATAAAAATATAGCTTTTATTTGTTACCGTGAAAATATGCAAATATGATTCCAAGAATATTAAGCGCTACAATTCTCGAAACCATAAGTGCATATTTAACACTGTAAGTAAATATCCTGTTTGTTGATTTGTAATTGTTTTGTTTTTGTTATCAGGATAAGAATTTCAACTATCTTATCAGTATTTTGTTCTCGGTTAGCTGTTTAATAAAGCATTCTTACAGGCATTCTATGATACGGTCAGATTGGCCTGGAATTGTTTTGGAATGTATGTATTCTTTAATCAGCATTGCTTATGCAGGGAGATTATATTTTCATGCTTGAAAGGGCTTTTAACATTGGTTTAAGTGTACTTGAATGTTAAAAGTTGTCTTTATAACCTGACATTGTTAAGTGTTTAAGATTAAGTTTTTCGTTTTTCTTTGGTGAAATTTGAAACTCAAAATATGAAATTTTTATATGGTATGTGAGTTTTGTTTTAGATGAGAGGTTTGGTTTTTTTTTATGAATTGAGTTATTTATTAAGAGTGTTTCATTTATGTATTAATGTTAAGTTGAGTGGATCACCTTCATTTATAGGGTAAGTTTGTAAAAAAAACTCCTTTTCTTATTATCTATAATGCATTATATTATTTTGAAACAATATCTCTTATATATTTGTATACATATAATAGTACATATATCGCGCAATAATCTTATATTAGTAACTATAATCTTATACATAAACATATGTTTATTATTTTGGCATGATATAATAAAAATTATAATTATTTATAAAAATTTCTTAGAACATTTTATAGTCATTCTTCTGAAGAATTTATTTTTAGGTAGCTTTATGTTTCTTAGAACAAACCCTTACTTATTTCATTTATGGTTTTTTTAAATAATACTCTAATGATCTATGTTTAATGAGATTAATGTTTTGACCACTTTATAACACTTTGAAGTTTTATGTTGACTCGGGTTTTTAATTTTATTTTCTTCTTAAAGACCTAAGTTTTATTTTCTTGTAACTCTAAATGCCTATACATTTTCTTTCCTTTGTTTTTTGTTTTGTAAAGTTTAGCTTTTATTTCCTATTTTCCTAGGGCTATCACCCTTTCTCGATATATATGTTTGTTTTCCCGTTGGTATATAAATCATCTTTGTATATTATTTAAATTTTTACTTTATTATTAATTTCACAACATATATGAATAATTTCAGAGACACTTGTTTCCTTTTTAAAGTTTTTGACTTTAATAAATTTACACTTAAATGTTACTTTTATTTGAATTTAATTTTAAGTCCATTTCATGAAATTAATATTTGTATTTTAGTTATCTGAGATCTTAATGAATTTAGCTCCCCATATCTGACCAATTTTCCCCTCTCCTCTTATAGTTTTAGACTTTTTAAGATTTCTTTATTCCAATTGGTTAAAATGATTAGGTGAATTATTTAGTTTTGATCAATAAAGGATTTATTCCAGCAGTAGTGCTGATTTTATGCTATAACTTACATTTTAATTTAATAATAACAACTGCTTATTGTGTGAGACCGATATTTAGACATTTGATATTTTGCCAGAAATGACTGTCTGGGAGATGTAGTCTTATTTTATTATACTTTGTAAGGCTAATGATATTTCCAATGGCTTACAGTATGATTTTCCTCATTCTCTAAAGCTTTGACTGGATTAATTTTTGTTTTTAATGTAGTTTTGTTATAATTTAGTACAAATCGATAGTTCAAATAGTTCAACATATTTTTATGAAATTCTCTTTATTATCAAGGTGCTCAATGATCCCAAATTTTTTAAATATTTACTTTGATAAATTTGAAAATTTATATAATGGTTTCTGCAAAAATTAAGATTGATTTAAATGGTATACCATGGAAAGGTTAACTATCTACGATGACACATATTACAATTTTTACGTATTGAAAAATTAACAATTTTATTGAAACTTATTTTCTAAAAGAATTTTGTAATGATAGGTTAATATGTCATTAGTTTTAGTCTAATTGTACAAGAATGAATAATGGAAACCGAAATAAAGCAACAAAGCAAAGTGGCTCACTCTATGAACTTATTGGTTAGAATTTAATATCATCTCTCATAATTACGACCCATGGGAAAAATTGGAGAAGAATGATTATAATGACTGAAACAATACAGAAGATCAAAGTCTGTTATGTATGGGTAGTGTTACAAAACAATCCAAATAATGTTTTATTGATTTAAAATTATTACTATATCACACAAAATCATTGCAGTTTAGTATTTGTAAAAGACCAAAAACAAAATTTATCCAACTAACCGTCAAAGTTATTCCACCAATTCCTCTGTTATTAAAAACGACAGTCCTGACACCAATTTTCTCCGCCATTAATACTAATCCTTTGATATAGTCTGCTTGACTTGCTCCTGTGATTCCAGGTAAAATTAAAACAATTGGTGCTGTCTCAGAAGTGTTATCTTTTAAATCCAGCCAATCAAGTCCAACTTGTCCACCATCTTTTAATTGCAATATTTCCCTACAATATACAATTTACGAATTAAATAAAAAATGAATAGGTGTTTAGGCATCATCAGAGAGATTTTACTATCAACAATGAAATACATTAATAGTGATTCGGGACAGAGTTATAATTTAAATTACATTTCTGACATAATATTAGAATATTAATATCATATATTATTTATACTGGATGGCATAAAAGTTGTGGCACAGTTAAAATAACTTTTAAACTAGAACTGATAAAAAACTAAAATCGTATAAATGACATAAAAATAATTTTTAAGCATAAGAGGTAAATTCATCCCTTCCACAAAATATAGAGTTTTTGAGTAGACTGATTTTTTTTTTTTAATGTAAGCCCACTAGGGGTTATATCTAATGTTAAAGGTCTTGTTTATTAAAAAAAAAAAAAAAAAAAAAAAAAAAAAAAAAAAAAAAAAAAAAAAAAAAAAAAAAAAAAAAAAAAAACGAAAAACTGTCAACTAGAGGTCACTATTTTGCTCCAATATAAAACTGTGATCCATTACAAATGTTAAAAAAAAAGACAGTTTACTTTATGTAGGATAATATTAAGGTAACAAAATATGCAGTAATGTTTTTGATATATTTTTATAAGCATTAATCAGGAAAATTACTATTTAACATTTCTAGGTATAAGGAATCCTACACTGAAGATGAATGGGATAAATTCTTCTCCACAGTCTCAACTGAAAATTGGAAACTGAACCAACAATTCCTCAGACCAAAAAGCATGAACAATCCATTGCAAGGACAGCAGGGCCTCGGATACAATTGTATAGGAAAAGCTGAAACATTCACTGATTCCTTGGAGGGCCAGTTCACCCTCCATTTTGACACCTATATAGAACTCTATGCCCTAAACATCTAATATCTTGATTTTACATTATGCAATTAATTCATCACAACTAATAATCATTTACTAATGTGGAATTTAAATTTTTCCTCCATTATTTCTATAGAATAATTAAAAGTGGTTTCCCTCCACAGATTGACTATGTGCCAATCTGTAATAATAATTCTCAATCATATAAAACAGTGTCATCGTCAATAATGACAGTGCTTTTACTATTCAATCAATTATTGGATTCTTCCAAATTTTGCCAGTGGAGAGCTAAACAATTGCTGTAGAAATAACCCGAGTAAGATTTAAATTATACTTACTTTTATAACACTTACAATTAGTATTATTAAGTTATTAATAAGTGATAGTGGGTGTGATGAATGATTTTTACAATGTAAAATTAATATTTTGACATACCCTCTATCCTGAAATGTGAAATATTAATTTCTCTTTTAAACAACATCAAAATACAAGAAATAAATTGTTACATATCTTGTCTCATTTACATTTATTTTAGAGTAAAAAAAACATCTGAATTTGGCCTTTTTTTAACATTCGACAAGCCACCATTTTGTAAGATAATGATACCTAGTCTGTGTTTTTTTTTTTTCCTTTTCTTTTTTCTTCTTCTTTTTTTTCGAATAAACAAAACCTTTTAAATGAGGTATCACTCAACGGGGGTTTACACTTTACACATTTTGAGATACCCTGAAAATTCCATTTTTAGGAAAGAACTAAAACAAGAGAAAACAAAATTTACCTCTGCAAAAATAGTTCTTAAAATTAGAAAATATTTCCTAGATTTCTGGTTTCAATTTCTCCCAATTTAAAAAGTTATTTTAACCAGCCTTTAATTTTTTGAATAACCAGTACAATAATAAATACTGAGGTTTTGTATAATTAACATTTACCTTTTAAAAGGGTTTAAAAAATACATTAACTCTATTATTTATCTTAAACATGTTTTATATTTAAAATACAAACCAAACAATGAACTTCTTGCAATCACAAAATTAGTAGGTTAGTTGATAAAATTGGCGGATGAAATATTTTGCTGATAAATCATGTGCACAAGAAATACAAGAAAAGAAATAGCAATTGTTTGTAATTATATTTCTGTATTTATATAATTATATATATCTGAAATATTAATTTTTTGTAATTAAGATGAAAATAATTTGAAACTAAGGCTTTAACTGTGATAAAATGAACCTAGTGTATATGTGTAAAGGGAAGATTTGTTCCTTATTGTTTATTGTTTAAACCTCTCGGTCATCCATCGCCTTATACAAAAAGAACATAAAATAAAGACATCGGAAACTCTAATAGAGTCAGGATCGGAAGAGAACAATAAATGGTCAAGATAGACCTCATAGGAAAAATGAAAGAGAAAGGTCTAACACAAAAAATGAAAAAAGGTATAGATCCAACTATAATCCTGTTGGATTTTTAAAGCTGTGAGTACCTGAGTATGTAAGAGGGAAAATGAATACCATTATGATCCGCAAATGATTTTATGTAAATAACTAACTAGCTAACTAGTACAGGTGAAACCAGTAATAATATTAAATTTATTTATGGATTATATTAGTGTTTAGTTTTCCTCCTTTTTACATTTGATGAAAATCTTTAAAATTTTAAACAGTGTTATTATATATTATTGATTTTTTCATATTAATAAATTGTAAATATACAAAATATAATAAATCAAAAATATACTTGTATTGCCTTTTGAGTAATGTTGAGGTGATGATGACAGTGATGGTTTTTCACTTTTAAATAATATTTAAATAAATATTTCTTGCATTTTTTTTTTAACATTTAAAAAATATGTGCGTTTTAGAAATGTGTAAAAAAATAGTACATATCTCGTTTTATTAATTTTTTGTTGAGAAATAATATCTTTCAGTTATTATCTGAGTTTTTTGAGTTATTAAATAAAAAAAGCCATTTTAAGTTCATCAAACTAATTGAAACTAATAATGCACTAATGAAGCTTCATAAATCAGTATACTCTTGGTATCATTAATCTATAGCACCCTTTATATTGCAGAATATTTCACTTAGTTTTTTGTTTTTTTGCAAACACTCTTGTACAGAGATAACAGAATGGGCTATTATGAATTCAGAAGGTCATTCATAACTTTCAAACAAACATAACATTTTTTGTAACATTACTGTTAAAATTACTATTATTGGTAAGCAACAGTTTTAAATATTTATATTGTTCAGTTTCTATTGAAGAATTTAGATTGTTGAGAAAATTTCAAATAATTGTAATACAACTTTTTATTTTAATTATGTTACTCTAACAATTTGTAATGTTTCTACAATTATACATATATATATTTTTGTTTCAATTGTTATTGTCTTTTTCGGGGTTCCAGGTCAGTGCCGGCTTCTTCCAAATGTTAATATGAATAAAAAAAAAAATGACAAATCAACATAACACAAAAAAAAATCAATCAATAAAACGTTGAATGCCTTAATGAATGAAAAAATATGTATATATATTTAATATATATACAAATATAAAACAAATTTAATCAATGGTTCGAGTCCACTCATCATTCACTCAATCAAAAAGAAAAAAAATATATTTGAACAATAATCACAAGTCTCACCCTTTACTTCAATGTTTTTTTTTTTAATATAATCCCACTTTTTGGTAATTGTTTATAACAATGTTTTTAACCTTTTTCTTCTGTTTTCCTTCAATAACCAATTTAAAATTCCATTCCAATTAATACTTCCATTTTCTTATTTTCATTTAACACTCTATATCTATATATCAACTGTACTTATTAAATTCTCAAGACTAACTCAACTGTCCTTCTTCCAACCTCAAAACTAACTGAATAATTTTTTTTTTTTTCTTCTTTTAACTGTTGTTTTTAATCATCTGGTTTACTGTTGTTTCACTCATATGTTATTTATTCACTGGCCTATTAGATTTTTTTGTACTTGTATATGTATATGTTTGTATATATATATATATATATTAGTTAATTAATTTAGATGAATAATTAATATATTTAAATAATGAAATAAATTTTGAATAAATGAAATCTTTGAATAAACTCCATATAACTTATATATAATTTTTTTTTATATTTTTTTTTTTTTATAATAAACTTAAGAAATTTAAACTATATATTTTTTGAATTGTTATAATATCTCCTGGTAACTTTCCTTAAAAATGTTTATTTAAATATTTTTTATGGAACCAAACAAAATTAACAATGAAAATATATAATTTATTTAATAAAAAAAATTAGCAATCATTTTTTTTTTTTTATCGGCTGATTTATTTAACTTGAAATATCGGTATTAATATCATTATCAGATACACCATTACTATTTGTTGCCCTGTATCAGTGATTGGTGTTTCAATTTTTTGACTACTACTGTCCTTATTTGTAGAAATTACATCAATTAATTCTTCATCTGATGACAGTTGTGATATTAATGAAATTAATCCTTCACGGACTTTAGCAATAAGATTCCATAACTCCTCCTCCGTATTCTCCTTATAAACATAAATATTAATAGTAGGATCAAACTGACACCAATACAGTTGTTCTTCTTTATCTTTACCTAGAGGTTCCAGACGAAGTTCTTCCTCTGTCAACTTGTTGATATCAGACTTTAATTTGGAATTGAGATCAAACTGAGAATCCAATAGCATTTTTAAGAGACACAGTTTAACAGCCATTTTAGATTTTTTGTAACCTGTCTTTTCCAACTTCCAACCATTTTCACTTAAATAAGAATGATAAAATTTAATTAGGGTACGTTCCCATTTTTCTGTTATCACAGATTTATGAACTTTTCTTATATAAAATTTGTAAATTTTCTCAAAGTATTTCATTAGGTTATATTCCCTGTCATAGAATTTAAATATTTGGTTTTCTCCTATTCCAATAGTCGGACCACTACAGCTAACAAATATTTGGTGTTGGTAATTAGGCCTATGTTGTTTTTTCAGTAAATCTTTTTCGATAGTTCTAATTTTGTTGTTGTGACCTTGGACATTTAGTTCTAATGACTCCAATTGTTTCTTTTGCTCCGCCATGACATTCCTTTCTTTCTCAATTTTATTCTCTAATCTTCCCTCTAATTCCTGGCACCTCTGATTGGTCATCTGTTCATTTTCCGTTTTCACTATCTCTTCTTGGCAGGTCAGATCCTGTATCTTTTCGGTTTGGTTATCCAACTGTATCTGGACCTGTTCTTGTGTTTTGATGGTGACTTTATTTAAATCCATTTGGATCTCCTCTTTCTGAGTCTGAAGTTCGCTTCTCCACTCCTTGCGACTAGTTTCCCTTTGCATATCCAATTTCTTTTGTAAATCTTCCTCCAATTTGTTCATTCTAGTCTTCAATTCATCCTGGACCGAGTTTAAGTGTTTTTTCACATCTGCCACGATAATTTTTTGATTTTCTTTGTTTTCATCAAAACGTTGTAATATTATCTTCAACCATGGGGGTTGAGTTTCTAATTGTAGGTCTAACGTTTTTACAGTTGCTGATTCCATGGTAAAATCTGTCCTGAAGTTATATCTCTGGTTATTGTCCATAATTCTAGATTAACTTATCTTTTTTACAAACTATCTTTTATAGTTAGTACAATTATTATAATTAGTTATAGAAGTTATTTGTAGTAGTGTACAACTTGAAAAAAGCCAAAACGTTGCGGCGCCAAAATGTAATACAACTTTTTATTTTAATTATGTTACTCTAACAATTTGTAATGTTTCTACAATTATACATATATATATTTTTGTTTCAATTGTTATTGTCTTTCTCGGGGTTCCAGGTCAGTGCCGGCTTCTTCCAAATGTTAATATGAATAAAAAAAAAAATGACAAATCAACATAACACAAAAAAAAATCAATCAATAAAACGTTGAATGCCTTAATGAATGAAAAAATATGTATATATATTTAATATATATACAAATATAAAACAAATTTAATCAATGGTTCGAGTCCACTCATCATTCACTCAATCAAAAAGAAAAAAAATATATTTGAACAATAATCACAAGTCTCACCCTTTACTTCAATGTTTTTTTTTTTAATATAATCCCACTTTTTGGTAATTGTTTATAACAATGTTTTTAACCTTTTTCTTCTGTTTTCCTTCAATAACCAATTTAAAATTCCATTCCAATTAATACTTCCATTTTCTTATTTTCATTTAACACTCTATATCTATATATCAACTGTACTTATTAAATTCTCAAGACTAACTCAACTGTCCTTCTTCCAACCTCAAAACTAACTGAATAATTTTTTTTTTTTTCTTCTTTTAACTGTTGTTTTTAATCATCTGGTTTACTGTTGTTTCACTCATATGTTATTTATTCACTGGCCTATTAGATTTTTTTGTACTTGTATATGTATATGTTTGTATATATATATATATATATTAGTTAATTAATTTAGATGAATAATTAATATATTTAAATAATGAAATAAATTTTGAATAAATGAAATCTTTGAATAAACTCCATATAACTTATATATAATTTTTTTTTATATATTTTTTTTTTTATAATAAACTTAAGAAATTTAAACTATATATTTTTTGAATTGTTATATAATGTTCTTTATTTTCAAATTTATAATCATTCAACTTGTATGTCTTATATTTTGTCAAACAAATCTAAGAAATCTGAAAAAACTAAAGTGCAATACTAACCTTGCTTTTTTAAAATTCTTTGCAAATTACAAAAAAACATATGTTAGAATACTTCTAATTAAGTTAGAATTGCTGTTAATTATACTTAAAGTATATTTATATTCCTTACTTATTTAAATCAATATTTACATTATGTTAATAACTTTACCCTGTACATTATATAGCCTAACTGTTAAACATACTTCTCATTCAATTGTGTTTCAGTGCAAAATGTTTTAGAGAATCTATATTCAGTAAAATTCCATAAAATTTTTATTTATTGCCATCTCACTCACGAAAATAGAAACACCTGAGATTGTTTTTTGTAATGGCCTTACTTTATGACCGTTATATTAATGAATACAAGAGGTAGTAATACACACAGAAAAACCCAACACAATCAACCAGGCTTGAACCTTTGTAGCCTTTGATGGTTGATTAGCCTGAATTCCAGATAGATGCCTCTAACAAGTGTGTTTACCCCCCCCCCCCCCCTTGACTATGTCCACTAATCCTTTCTACAGAAGTGATTTAAATCCATTTATTAATTACTGTATATTTTTGTCGATAAAGAATCTAGAGCTTGGAATTTTTGTCTGCTTTATCTCAAATTTGGTATGTAGGCTTAGATTTATGAATTGGACAAGTTTATTAACTGTAAAAATCTGTAATAAATTCCAAAGTGACAGCTCATTAGATATTTAAAAAGATCATTTAATTATAAAATGCCGTTTATTAAGCAAAATATTTGGCATAAAACTGATAACATTAAATGATAGCAAGTAAATTTCTTTGTAGTTTTTTGCAAAGATGTTTATTCGTCAATTTTGACTTTAGAGAAATATAAGTAGATTGACAAGCTTAACAACATTTGGGATTTGGAATTTGGAAATTTCGTGATTATTATTATTTACCAACACTGATCTGACTAATAATATAACGTAGATTATACTGATATTTGGGGATCTGAAGCTGAAGCCCTTATCCACATCAACCCCAGAGGCGTATTGTGCTCCCCTTAGGCTTAGTCAGGGTGACCGATTCCCCCGTACCTTTGACTAGTTGGAGAATTTTGTCAGCTATATACTAATATATTTTTCATCTCCCAGCTGCAAGAGTCCAAAAAATCTCCTTCTCCTGTACTCTAATGACTCGCAGTACATGAGGACAAGTTTTGCACGCCTCCACAATCGACAGTTATGGTCTCTCTTTCGTTGGATATTCCCTGTAATGGCCATGTCTGGTTATAAAACCATAAAGTTATCTTATGTCCGGTTATCTTTGAAGTGTTCTTGTGTAAGCCTGCTCAGGGACTCTGTTAGAACTAAGCTCAGTCTCTTGATAAGGTGCTTGCACATCTTTCTGCCAGGATTGCTGTTATCTTCATGTTCTCTCAAAGCCCATTGGTTAACTCTGTTCACAGCTACCGTATGTCTAATATTACACATCAGTTTGACTTACACAAAGATGGTGACTCCTTGTTTATCAGCCTAACTTATGTGAGCTTTAAAATATTTAAAAATAGACTGCACATTGAAGTAAAATAACTAAAATGAAAATAACTTCTACATTTATCACAGCAACCAAGATGTTCCAATTTTGTCTTTTAGATCATGTGACTGTCTGGCCTGATGTGTACATGCAAAGGCATCCCCAAGCAAATCTACTAAATGGACAGGATGTTCTACATTTCGATATGACAAAAACTACTTTCAAGTCTTAATTGCATAATTATATTTAACTGTCTTTATAAGTACTATGTGAAATATTGTTCCTTGTTTTTCTACCAGCATTTTGTTAAGATTCTGATAAAATTAAAACTTTAATCAAAATTAATTAAAAATTAGCCTAACTCACAACTTAAAGAATCTTCTCAAAGATATAAATCTACAAAATATAACATCTTGTTAAAGAGAATTATTATATCTTTTATAAATTTTGTAGTATGTTTTCATCATACTGTACACGTGCAATAATCAAAGTCCAACTGAACATGTTGCACCATAACCTAATGGGTTCTGTAATTTTCATGTAACAAAATCATTGAGTAAATTCATGTAACAAAATCATGTTTAAGAAAAACGAATATTGAATTGGAATATTTTGACTAATAATTTATGAATCTTGGCTTATAAAAAATTTAACCTCCTTAATTATAATAGATATAGAAAACTTAACTAATCTATTCTAATTAGACTGATGAATTTTATTGATTGTTTTGTTCAGTGATCAGATACATTTATAAACATGTGCAGTGTTCATAAGCTAACTACATGGCAAAGAGTGTTGTATATTTTAAATGGGTTTTAATATTGAATAGCTTATGAGTAAAATACCACATTCAAAAGTCATCATTCAAGTCACAAAATTTAATTGATAATAAAATTCTAGCAGTTTTACTTACAAACTTAATAAAATGTGACATTTGGTTGTAAAGTGATTTTTGTAATGCAGTTAATCTGGTACAAGGATGTCACACAAAAAACTACATCCCAGGATATACAACTCAATGCTTTTAGTAAACTTCGATCTAATATAAAGTTTAATAATTTCAATTTTATAATTCTTCATTAAGCTAGGAAATCTTAGAAATTTTAGTTGTGATCGCTAGCATAAAAATTCTGTATGGAAAATTAATCTAAAATAAATAAAAAACTAAACTTAAATAATTTCAAAGTTGTATTAATTAACCCAATATAAGCCAAACTCTGTATGAGAGTTGCCCTACTTATTACAAAAATATGTAATTAAATACCAATTAAAAAGAAGTACAATAATTATTAAAGTTTTTGTGTTTGAGCTAAACCACTTCAAGTCTGATCCCTTTTGGTATTATTTTATCTAAACTTAGAGAGTATGGTTGCGTAATGGGCTGAGCTTAAAATTTGATTAAAATCACTTCTCCAAAAAATTTCTTTGCCAACGCTGACACTTATTTATAAAATTCTAGCTACTCAAGGTATTATTCCCGATTTGATATAATTTTGAGATTATGTGTTTCAAAATTAATTTTTTTAATAATAACTTTATTCTTTTTTATCAAAGAAAACACATATAGACATAATTAGGGTCACATTACAAGCGCTAACTAATAACCATGCATATTCATTTTCACTTTAATGTAACAACTGTTTGTTCTTTGAGAAACTTAATGTTAAAGGTAAATAATTAACATAATAGTTTCACAAAATATGCTTTATAGTATAACATATCGTCGGCTGGCTGACAAAACCTGCTAAGTCTGAAATTCACTGAAAATGAGATTTTTGCATCTAGTAAATCTGTTCTCTTTTCCCTTCAACTCTATAACAATTTCAACCTCTTTGCTGACATCAGCGCAACCTGGTGGTCAATTCAAAAAGCTGCTAAGTCTAACCTCTCCAAAGAGGATGGAAATGCTGCTATGTCTGGTTGTTTGTGTATAAGCTCTTTCCTAGTGGTGATTGTTGTTAGTTTCTATAAATCTTATCACGTCAACTACTTATTTAACACTTACTGATACTTCTGCTATTCATAATAAAAACAATTCAAAAGGTATGTTACTTGTTCATTTAGTTTTAAATGTAAATAAATACCTACTTTTAAATGTCTGGTTAGATATAGCAGGTTTTGTGTTAGTTGACTTTATATGACTTAGCAGGTTTTGACTAATAGATTTGTCTCTGCAACTACACTTTATCATTAAATTTCATAACCTTTACACTTATTGTTGCTGACATAATATGTTAATGATATATCTGTGAAATGGTATTGGATTTTCGGAAAATAACTAAATAAATAAACCTCAACGAAATGACTTCTTGCGGAGAAAGCTACAAAATTGCAATTTTAGATTTAGCAGGTTTTGTATCAAAACCTTCATCGATTCTACTGTAGACATAGCAGGTTTTTACCATTGTTCTATTCTACTTAGTCAAGTTGAAAATTGCCTAAAGTTTGTTTTTTATTTCCTTTCAGAATGGATAAATCAATTAACGTTAGTAACAGAAGTAAAAGATTAGTAGAAAAAGCACGACAAATGTTAGCTTTACAAGAAACGTGTAACCTACCAATAGAAAACGGTGTGGATTTAGATTTAGCTATTCTACCAGTTTGCATTGCTCTTGAAAATGGTAATTTTCAAGAGATTTCTGATACAAGCCAAGCTGCTACAACTTCTCGAAGTGATATTTCAGAAGGAATAATTACGTTAACTAATCATACCTCTCATCTTGCAACCTTAGATGCCGATATATTGAATTCCATTGATTTTAATCATTCAAATGAAAATGGAATAGACATAAATTTAAACACGGGTCTTCATGATTCTGAAATAGAGAATAGTTCTAACAATAGATTCGAACACAACTATGCAATTTGTGGCCATAATGAGAACCGTGATAATACTTTGTTATCATTATTTTGTGTTGATGATAATTATGTAGAATTGTCATCTCCAAATCTGTTAGGTGAGAACGGAAACGACGTAGAAGCACAATTTGTTACAGACATTGCCTTTACGAATTACTTAAACCCGGAAGATAAAATGGAACAACAATGTACTTCCAATAACATCTCATCAAATGATGCAGAGAACTCGGTTATGGAGGAGACAGAAGAAAACATGAACAAAGAATGTGACAAAGAACAACACTGTTCTTCCAATAATGTTTCATCAAATGATGTCGAGGAGATGGTTGTGGATGAGACAGAGGAAAGAATGAACAAAAAATGTGACCAAGATGCAAACGGGGATTTACATAACGTCGAAAATCGACTTTCAAGAAAACCATGGTCTTGGAATAGAAATATTCAACAAAGTAAACGACAGAAAGGACGTGCGTATAAAGGTCTGAAAAAAAATCCTGTCTCTGGAATATACGAATATAGTCAACAAAAGGAACCAAAAAAGATGAAACCTCCATGTGAATGTAAAATGAGTGCAGGAAATACAAAATTGAAATGTAGAATGGTCGTAGAAGTTGAAAGAAAAAATATTTTTAAATACTTTTGGAGAAAACTTGATTGGAATGAAAAGAAAATGTATGTTGTTGGCTTAGTAGATGTCATGGTAGCAAAAGATAAAAAAAATAAAAAGAATGAGGTTTCTCGAAGGACATTTACCTATAACTTTAATTTAAAGGTACATGATATTAGAATAAGAGTGTGCCGAACAATGTTTCTCAACACTTTAGGATTAGGTAGGTGGTCAATGTTATCATGGATTCAAAAAAATAATAATATGCCAACTAATCAAACCAATTCAGATACTGACTCTGATGATAATGTCGAAGTAGATGAAACAACCTTAGAGCCTACTAAATCCAAAAGAAGTCGTCATGTATCAGATCTTAAACTTGTTGAACAAAGGAATCATTTGGAAGAATTTTTGAAAGCCCTGCCAAAAATGGAATCCCACTACTGCCGACAGAACACTGGTAAACTTTACTTTGAAACACTTTGGAATTCTAAATCTGAATTATTTAAACATTATGAAGAAGTGTGTAAGTTGGAAATGAAACAACCATTAAGCTACAAACCGTTCTCAGAAATTATGGTAAAGCTAAGGTATGATGTTTACCTCCCAAAAAAGGACCAATGTGATCTTTGTTGCAGTTACAAAAATGGTAACATAACCGAGGATACTTACAAAAATCACATTAAAAATAAAGAAGATGCAAGGGAAGCAAAAAAGAAAGATACTAATTCAAGTTCTGATGGGGTTCATGTCTTTACTATGGACTTGGAAAAAGTACTACTATCACCAAGCCTAAAGGTTTCTGCTCTTTATTATAAACTAAAGCTTTGTGTTCACAACTTTACATTTTATAATAATAAAACAAAGGTAGGTTTCTGCTATATTTGGCATGAAGCCGAAGGCGGTATAACATCAAATGAATTTGCGTCCATTATTTGCGACTTTATTTCAAAAAAGACATCTATTAAATCAGGAGAAACTGTAATATTGTACAGCGATGGTTGCACTTATCAGAATCGAAATGCAACATTGGCAAATGCTCTGCTCCATCTTAGCCAATTATTGAAGATCACAATAATCCAGAAATATCTGGAGAAAGGGCACACTCAGATGGAGTGTGATAGTATGCATTCTTGCATTGAGAGAAAGCTGTTGAAATCAGACATCTATACCCCTGCCCAGTACATAGATATCTGCAAGTGTGCTAGAGGAAATCCTGAACCATATAAAGTTTATTATCTTGACCACAAGTTTTTTCAGGACTATTCAGGAATAAATTACACATCATCCATTCGGCCTGGCCATGGTGTTGGGGATCCAACTGTAACGGACATCAGAGGTTTGAAGTACAGCCATGATGGACTTTATTACAAAATCAAATACAATGATGATTGGAAGCCTATTCCGAGGCGCTTAAGAAAATCGATGGATAAATTAGTCCAATCTGTAAAACCATTATTTTTGCAGCCAAGGAAAATAAAAAAACAGAAATACGATCATCTTCAGCAGCTCAAGTCATTTATTCCCAATGACTACCATTCATTTTATGACAATTTGATTCACGATTAATGCGATGAAATTCATATTTTATTAATTGTGCTATCACCTATTTTTATTTTGCTAACGTAAATTTAAGGATTATATTAAGGATTATTTTTTTATGAGACAATTATAGTAGTTAACAATTTATTTGATAAGACATGATAAGATAGGGTAAATAATATAGGTCGGGAATAGGTACAGTATTTACCTTGCATAACTTGTAAAAACTTAATCGTATTGCAGAATTTACTGTAAATAATTGTAGTTTTTATTTATATTGTTTGGTGAATAAAAATAACAATACCTGTACCATAATAGAGTTGTTATTCAGTTACCTTCCTATTACAGAAAAATGTATTTAATTACTTGTTCGTAAAACCCTGCTATGTCTATAAAACATACCTCGTCAAAAGCTGCTAAGTCTAAATTCTTAAGAAAATTTTAGATTTAATTATTATTTATTTTATTTTTTAGCATTAATAATGATATATAGATGCTCAACTATCAATTTCATGCTAAACTATGTTAATGTTTTGGTATAACATTAAGTAAACAAACTTTCCACTCTCCTGAACAATTGGTCTTCAAAGACATAGCAGCATTTGTTAGCCAGCCGACGATATGTTTTACTGTTAGGCATCATCAGTCAATAAAGCACATTTTTGTGAAAATATACTTTCCCCTTTAATAATTATAAATATAATCCATCAGAATTTACATGTGGTGGATACCACAATTGTCAGAATTTGTACATACTATAAATAACGTAGATCAAATTTGTGACACTTGATTTGAATTAAGTTACAAATTACTGAATACTTGTATTTATTCAGTTATCCATTTATTTCTAAATACTTGTATTTAAAATTAATATATTATAGTCTTACCTTTTGTAATTAATATTAGGTATTAGGCGCCTTAGAAAACTTGCCATGAGAGTTTGTGCCCGAGACTCAAAGCACCAAAGAGTGGGCCAAAATATCTCATGTGTTAAAGGTACCTCGAATTCCAAGAATTGTCTAAATTTTCCTTCCTTACATGCAAGCACTGGTTTCTACAAATAAACAAATAATCTATATGCTAGGACAATTAACTTAATATGTATAAATATGGTACTTTATTTTAATCTCTGAAGTTGTTGTTTATATACGAGTATACGAGTACTGGTGATGATTTTATGAACACTGTAGTTTTCTTAGATCAGAAATCAATAAGAACCTGATAGTGTTCGGAAAAACAGTACTATAATGTATAAACATGTAATGTAATCCGACATCATGTTTTGTTAATAGTCAGTTGTAAATTTATATGGTCTCCTCCCCCCCCCCCAATTAATTACTTTGCCTCCCATTATTTACAAAATTACTACTGGAGTTTAATTTTAGGTATATATGCATTTGAAAAATTTACTGTCACTAATACTAAATATAAGATCCATCTACAAGTTTCTGTATAACATTTGTAACCATCTTTATACAAATGGGGGTCATCCACACAAAACTCCACATTTTATTAAATTTATTTCTTGCAGATAATTTTACCCATGTTTAAGAATTCATTTATTATTGGATTAATAATAAACGGTTTGCATTGCACACATTTGTAACATGGTTACTTTGATTAACATCTTTATACAAATGAGGGTCATCCACACAAAACTCCACATTTAATTAAATTTATTTCTTGCAGATAATTTTACCCATGTTTAAGAATTCATTTATTATTGGATTAATAATAAATGGTTTGCATTGCACACATTTGTAACATGGTTACTTTGATTAACATGTGTAATTTACAACAATGTGTGTGGTAATAAAAAATTCTACAAACAACAATTGGATCTAATAAAAATTCTAATGCCTCTAATGTTCAAATTGTTTGTTATTATACCAATATTAATGAAACTTAGCTACCTTTTATTTTTTAATAATGCTAACACGATTTTGTTACAAAAAATTTCATAATAGCAACCCTTTATATTTTTTTATTTATTATGAAATGATTTTGAAGAAATCCAACAACCTCTTAATTTTCTAAAAGCTGAACAAGATTTGTAATTAGTTTAAGTTTATCAACAAGTTTTTAGTATTTGTTAAAAATTAAGACTTTTCACCAAATATAATTTCCTCTTGAATAGAACTAGGCTATCATTGAAACTCAGTTATAAAAAGAAGGTAATGGTTAATCAATTTGTAATGATCAGAGCAAATCATTAACAATGATACAGTACAGGAAACGGTGAGGCTTCCACTCTCCATTCATATGACCTTGGGTCAATAATACAATCTGATAACATTTTGACCTACAAATAAAAATCAATTAAACTGTACTAGTCATTTTTTCAAATATAAACTAACTCAGTTAGCATCAGTTTAAATAAATGGTACAGACATTGCATGAACTTTTTCTTAAACACAAATAAATACTCAAAATCTATGAAGAGAGCTCCATCTCATGCTATGAAAAAGAAGTTTTCTTTGTATTAAAATTGAATTTTCAATTAATTACAAATGAAAAGGTTCATTCATATTTTTAATTTTGGTTAGTATATGACTTTTTTATTATTTATTTACAGGTCTACTTTAATTGTATGTTTGTAATACATTGATGTTTGCGACCATATTATATCTACATAATTTCATGAATAATTCTTTGAGAAATTTTTGTAGAAAAACTGACCAATTATTGCTTTCTCTTATAATATACAATTTTATATACATATGGTATAAAAAAAGTCATCTGAAGGGTCAACAAATCAATATTGAACTTCTTATGGAAATATATGTTTAAGAGACATCTGAGTATAAAAAAAAAAGGTGTTTATTTAGAATGATGTCAGTTAGTTATCCATACAAAATAAACACATTCATACATATTGTACAGTATCAATAAATCGATAGATTTTGTTGAAATTTGGTATAGGCATACATTTTTTATATATCTCCAAATGTTTACAAATCATAATTTGGGGAAACCTGTCATAAGACTAAAACAAAATAATTTGATCAAACACTTTCTAAAATTTTCCATGTGGATGGATCTAGCTAGGCCAAACTTATCATTATGATGAATTATCTAAGCTTGTGAACTTATCAGCTGTTATAAGTGTGTGTATATTTGTTGCTATGGTAACTAAACTTGTTTTAAAAAAAGGTTGTTTTAAAAAATATAGATTATACACCTATTTTTTAACAATTGAGATTTTATTTTTGCTATATGGAAAATTAGTAAGTTCAAATAAACAAATAATATTTTTTCACAAATTAAATTATGATCAATTTTAAAGCTGAAACATGGAAAATGAAACACGGTCAAATGTATCTGTAACTGAAAGATGCAGTTAAATTAATAATGGAAAATTGATTTTATTTTTCCATTAAACACTTATCACGTTAAAACATTGACAATGTAATGAAATAATGTACATGGGATGACTCATGGGACATTGATTTTATTTTCCATTAACACTTATCAAATTAAGAATTAGACTAACATTGCAGATAGGCAAACCATAATCTATAAAACATGCTATTACGCTTATCCACTTCAATGAGTGTTTTATCAGTACATGACAGGTTTTGTAAATTAGGTCTGCAAAGTTTGTTACCCACAACAGTAAATAGATTTAAAATAGTTAATATGGCAACCACTTAATTTTAAACTACTTAATAATAATAATAAATTAATTAATTAATAAAATAATAATAACTTTAATGATAATAGGTAGGTAAATTTGAATGTGTTCACATAAAAATATAAATATCATACAGTGTCTAAAATCAATTTTTTTTTAAAGTGAACATTGCCATAATATAAATATTTAATAAAGTTATTTTTGGGATAAATGGAAGACAGATACTTAAAACTGCTGCCAATTTTGAACGAAATACCTTTAAAATTATAGATATTACAAAGGTTATCAAAATTGGTAGAGATCAAATACATACAAATTAATGTCAAATTCGAATTTAAAATGTTCATAAATGACCAACCACCATTTTATTTATTCCCCATGACTTTAATAACAAATTAAATGATTCTGTTGTACATCTACATCGCACCCAAACACTGAGTCATTTTTGACTGCTCGTTATTGTAAAATGAGAAATAAATACAGGTATGGCAAAGATTTTCATATGAACAGTCTAAAAATCATCATTCCTACAATGGTCTAAAACAGAAATGGTATTTCTAGGAACAGAAATCATTTAAAGCATTGGAAATTATATGAAAATATTTTCTGTACAACACAACATAATTTGAAAGTAATATAGATTACTGTACTTTGTATATTTATTATAATTTCGAACACTACAGAAATAAGAATGAACAAACAAAATCATCTTACCAAAATTAACATGCTGAATCACAAAACTCACAGGTAAAACTCTTACTGTTATATAATTTTGATATTATTGACTATCCGGTAGGGAAACATTTCAATTTTTGAGTTTTACTTTCATACAACAATATTGTAAAAAGAAATGGATTATAATTATGATGGAAGTCCAGGGGGTTAGCCTCAAATGTATAGAAAATTTATACTAATGATCTAATTTTTAAGAAACTTCCAATAATTAATTACGTATTCTGAACATCAGAGTCCAGTTAATTCATAGTTGCTCCACTATATGACTACAAAATAAATTGTTTAAAACCACAAACATTCTCAAACTATTTTCATTGACTGATTTTGATGAAAGGCATAATCTATATGTTTTTTAAAGCGTTGAGTTTTAAATTAATACAGATTATGAAATAAGTAACTGGAAAGTCATGTGCTATTTTTATCAAATATGGTATTATAGTTGTTCTTATTTGACACTTATCTGTTAAGATTATTACTACTCTACTATCAATATTTCATAATAATAAAAAAATATATTGATATCAAGATTACAATCTCTTACACTGATAAAACTCTCTAATTATTTACATTAGGTTTAAAGTTAAATTAGATTAATATAAATTTTCAGAAAAGGGAAGTTTCATAAAATTATGTATTTACGAGGTTTGTTCAGAAAGTATCAAGCTATTTTTGAACATCTTGATAAAGGTTTGCACATCCTAAATATAACTTAATAGCCAATCAGAGGGAGAGTTTCTGTACATGTGTTAACAGTCATGAACTCAATGAATGATGCTGTCTGCTAAATGTCATTGAGTGACCATGTGTACACAATAACTGAGTAGATCAGTGAATCTGCATCAAATGTTATCAACAACTGAACTTTTGTTCACGAAAACTGTTCTCATGATTAAGAAGGCTTTCAGGAATGATTCAATGAGTGAAGCTCAGATAGAATTATGGTTAAGACGCTTCAATGTTCTGGAAAGACATTTATTATAAAATCTGCAAATATAATAATTGCAACTGCTTGGCTTTACATAAAGTAAATCAAATCAAATCAAATCAAATATCTTGTCTAATAATTAATTCAGATTTTTCATGGGAGGGACGAATCAAAAAATTTAAGGGAGAAAAGTATAGTGTGCTAAGAAAATTGTATTTATTAAGTAATATCTGTCCACCAAAGGTCTTATTATATGTAGCCTATACCATGCGTTAATGAGTTCTCACTTGGGTTATGGGCTGAGTTGTTGGGGCGGTACCTATCTCTCCACGCTCAAACCTATCATAACAATCCATAAATATATTGTAAGAGTAATTTCGAGGAAATCTCGATTCGAACACTCTTGGCCTCTTTTTTCCAGACTAAAGATCCTACTGCTGAGACATATGTATATTTTTAAAATGCTAAAGCTTTTCCGAATGAAGAATTGTCATATTCATAATAATAGTCACAGTACATATTCTCTGAGAAACATTAATACCGTCATACTTCTATTTTCAACACTCCACACCTATAAACACTCCCAGAGGCGCTACGGCTCTGCACGCTCAAAAACTAATCCCTATATACGGTTGTAGAGTGTTTATGTATCCTCAGTGAATCATGTAGTGTAACAGCCTCTACAAAATGTAAACATATCTGAATGTTGTACGTGTGTGTATTCGTATATTCAGAGAAGATGTTTAATTGTTCCACCGCTGTATAGCTTCGGTTCCATGAGGGTCGCTAAACCCCTCTCAATAGGTGCAGATAGTCTGCACCCCCTGCGATAAAACCCTAAGTAAAGGTGTGTATGTCTATATGGATGATAGATTATGTGTTGTGAGTGTTTGACTGGGAACAGCGAAGAACATTAACCTCCTCTTAGCTGCAGCTAGTCTGCACCTCCCCTATCTGCTATATCAGTATCTGTTTTATAAAAAGGGGTTATCTGGTATTTTATGGCTATGTAATAGATTCTTAGTTTTTGACTCTTAATATTTGTGGCAAATTGTGTATCTAGAAACTTGATTATTAATATGAGATAACATTGCAGGCCAACAAAAGAAGTTAAACACCACTTGTTTTGTTTTATAAGCTCCCAAGTGAGATTCATGTAAAGTTGTAAGTATGTATCATTTAAGGTTCAAAGAAAAAATTAATCTATTTTGAAATTATAATAAACCATTTTCCTATAGAATTTCCTGTAACAAATGTAAATGAGTTTGGCCATCCCGATTCACAGTATTTTTTCACTTCATTTAAAACTAGATCCTTATCAGTTTCATTTTTAAATTCTACTAAATGTTCTACACTAAATTTTATTTTTGTTGCACCTATACAGTGGAGGATATCTTTCACTGTAAAATTCCATTTTTGGGTTAAATTTTTGTTGTGTTATTCTTTGATGTTGAAATTAATACATATACAACTGTGCTATATTTTAAATAAATAAAAGTATTTTTCATTTCAATTACTATTTGAATGTAACCTTACTAAACGTACCCTATTGTAATAATCCAATTCATTGTTTTAACAAAGGTAACATATGATTTTAAAAACAATATAAAAACATGATATTTGTTTTAACAATATAAAAACTACACAACAACTGAAATTTGTATTTAATTCAAACTTTTCCTTATCAGTTATGGATAAGGAAGTAAGACAGACTGACACACATGTAACCTTGTAATTATGCAATCCTAAGAGATTTTCAGATAGATAACACACAGGCATATGAAATAAACAAAAGAGCCAATTTTATGATAACGTTGAGTGGCATGTCAGCTAATTAATAAGTAAATAGATAGTGATCTAAAACATTTTTACCTTTGCAACTTCATATACGTAGTAAGTTATAAACGCAATACCACATATTGATCCCATACACCAACGTGGCAGAACATTCAAAGGAGGAATGTAAGAATATAAAGAGTCCATTTTGTTTAAATACTGCCTTTAATTATCCAATATAATTTTAAAACTTATGTCATAACTTGAAATCCTGAAATAATAGAAACAAAACAATTCTTTTAAAGTTAACTTTCATTTGTCTTTTAAACTTAAATAAAATAAAACACATGAAGGTAGTATATTAAAAAATGAACAACAAATTAAGTTACACAATACACATATGGCAACAACAATGAACACATAAAATTCATTATTAGACATATTTGATTACAAGACATTTAAAACATTCATTTACTACATACCTTATTTTAAAATTGTAATATCAAATTAGACCGTGGAATTCAATTTTTTACTAAAAAATTGAAAAAAATTTCTACTTAAAAAAAAGTAATATTAGCAAATAATAATCATGTGTCTGATCTTCATTCATTTCGCCCATAACATTAACTTCCCAGTCTGCCTAAATGACACAAACAAAATCCTATGCAAAATACGTTTTAATACTAACAACTCATAAGACATGTAATGTGCATGCATCATATGATACATGAATCTTGATATTAGGTGATATTTGTCTGTCAGTGGTAAAAGGGTAGTCAAAGCCTATAGATTAACACAGTATTTCAACTTTTCAAAATTATATTCATTTCATTTTTATATTACAATTTCATAGTTAAATAATTATTTATTTTAAAAATATGCTTTAAAAGTTAACATTTTAGAAGTCATTATTGAACTTTAGAACTTCCATTGTGATGTGTAGGCCTAAATAACCTATGCATACATGAATTTGGTACTACAACTTCAAAATAAAGTATGTAGTAAACAATTTTTTATTATTAGACAATTTTTTTAAAAAATAATCTATACCGGTATATCAACTTACTAAATAATTACCAAATACTGTATTTACCTATAGTCTTTAACTACATTTTAACCACTGACAGGCAAATATCACCTAACATTAAGATTCACATATCGTATGGCGCATACGCATTACATATCTTATGACTTATTTTTATTCAAATGTATTTTTTCATACAATTTGTGTCATTGTCATTTAGGCCTACCACGATCTTAAAGTTATGGAGAAGACCAGACGTACGATTATTAATTGAAAATATTACTTTCAAAAATATACTTTAAACTTTTCAGTGAATAAATTAATTTCAGCGTTAAAATATTTTATTACAATTTCAAAAAAGTATGTAGTAAAAGAATTGGACAATTTTTTAAAAATAAACTGTACAGGTAATTGTTTACAAAGAAAGTTACTGCTTATTGCGATTTTTAAAAAAATGTATTAAAATGGATATTTGTTAACATTTTCTACATACCTTATTTCTTAATGACAAAATAAATTTTCTACCCGGAGCTAATTTTTTCACCGATAAATCACAATTACAAAACTACAGAATTCAATGCATTTATACATCATCGAGGACAAGCAACATCGAGCGTAGTTAGTACTTAGATGGGTGACTGCTTGGGAAATAATGTGGTCATGTAAAGTGGCTATATATATTTGTCCTTGTACTTAAGGTAAAAATTCTCCTACATATCTATTTTAACGTGTAATTCACTTAATGAACCTTAACTAAGAAAAGTTTAAATTTGGGGCCTATGTTTTTTTTTCAGTGAAAATATTAGCCCTGCCTTGAAAACTTATTTTATTATTAAGAAATAAGGTATGTAAAATATGATTTTTTTTTTTTTTTAAAGCAAAAAAAGCAGTAACTTTCTTTGTAAACAATTAACTCTGTACATTGACTTACTAAATAATTACCCTTCAATGATGCACGAGGAATTAAGGTGTTTATTGTGCTTATTAGAACATGTAACAAATTGTTGTGCAGAAGTGACCTATGAAAATATGATTTTTTTTTTTTTAATTTAGGTTTGTAGCAATTGAAGGCACCATAACTAAGGGTACATCTTTATTAAAATTTGCACCTTAATTAAGGTTTGCACCGTAAAGGAAATAAAGCAAAATTTCTTAATTTGGGGGGGTCAAATAATCCCTACAGTACAAAAGCAGTAATTTTATACCTTAGGCATCATTTAGAATAAGCGTACCTTCAAATCAGCTTGCATTGTGGACATTAAATAACATTTGGTATTAAAATGGAATGTCATTAGCTAAATATTATGAAAGTGCAAATTATTTTCTGCTCAAATTTGCAGTCCTTCCACGACACTTTCCTTCAAAAAACGTATGCTTAAATAATTTAAAAAATTGACTATGTATTTCAACTACGCCAACAGCATAGCATTTCACATAATTTCTACAGTCTTTCAAATTCACTTTCACAACCACTTCCACTAAATACTACTGCTGTACTGCAGTCTGCAGTAGTAATGTCACAATCATGTGTTAGATTGACAATAGACTAAAACCAAGAGTTGCTTGATAGCTTGATTAGAAGTTATAGTTATTTATATAATAAATATATTATTATGTCACCTTTTTTGCTTGTTCATTTGTGGCAATCAGACTAGAAGTCACCTCATTATTGAACTTGGATAATGATGAAGAATTAGTGAATGTTGAGTTGGATTTTGATGAGATTTTTTAAGTAATTAATTATTTGTATAGCCTACATTAGACGATTTAAATTTTTTCTAGTTTTTACTGCTAACATTTTATATAATGAAATATTATTATATACAAGTATATATGTAAGTTATAAATTTCTATGAATGATAAATTTACTTTTCTACTTTAATTCTAGTTTTTTATATTTTGTGTAAATTTCATGTAGTTAGACCTACTATTATTTTCAAAAATTATAATAGATTTGCCTTTTTTTCAAATCATAGATTTATTTAGGTGATTTTTTTAACGATAATATTATATGTTCTTAAACAAATTTCCATTTTCCTTTAGTTGTTTCCATTTTTAATTTAAATAACTTCAATATTTCAATGGGTAACAGTTACTGTTTCTTTTACATTAAATCTAGATTTTTATGTTTAGGACTCTTTTTCTTTTTTAGTTATTATTTTTTTTATTGTGTTAAATTATAATGCAAAGAACTTGGGCGACATTGTGGCAGAGCATGTTGGCAACACTTCACACTTCAGAGTACTCAGAGTAGTAGGCAGTGGTTGTCAATAGGTAGAAACGGATTGTCAATTTTATTATTGTCATAATAAAAAAAAAATTACTATTATACAAAATGGTTGAATGACTCTTGTTTATAAAGTGTGTATGTTGAATCGTAGATTGAAGTATATTGTTAGTAATTTTTAGAAATTAATTACTTTGTTCATGTGATATGAGAATACCTAAAATGGTACGTATAAAATATTAGTTTTGAAAAGATGTAAATAATTTACTCATTATTTAATTTTAAAGAGTCCCTCATTTTTTAAAGGTTATGATGGTTATGTATGCCTAGGCTATTCAAATTTATAGTTGCAGAGGTTTGTTTTTGAGGATATTTTCCACTCATTCAACTAATTCATAAATAAGGAACAAGGAGTTCCACCTTTAATTGTTGTTTGGTTTTTTATTTATTTTTTAAAGAAACAACAGTGTTTATCTTTTTATCATTAATTTCCGGACACAATCTCTCCCCCCCACTCCCCGGTAACACTTTTCACCAAATTCACAAAAAATAAATATTGAAATGGTATTTGTGATGACTAACTGCATTTTTTGAAATTTTATGTATTAGAGGTATATAAAGAGAGTACAGGGTGGTTGAATTTAGTGGCGAAAAATTATGAAATCACTTACTACCTACAGTACTGCTGTGGTAAGAATTAAAGCGCAAGGAATGCAGAGGATTAGCAAATATTTTAGTTGATACTGAATATCTCACTAGGCTACTATTCTAATTAATAACATTGACTCAATAGTTTGACACGTTAAATACTCCAAAATGAGTTACCACTGTTAATTAGAATGCTTTTCTTAAACAAGGTTTACACAACCATGGCCAATTTATGAATGAGATTATTTAATATTATTAAGTACCACTTTACAAATAATATTTAAACATATTTTTTGATACTTCTTCAATAGTCAATAAAGTCTTCTATTGTATTTTCGACTATGACATCTTTCTCCCAATAATCTTTTTCAAAAAGTTTCATATATCCGTGCCAGCCTTCCGTATTTATCTGATCAAGAGCATTGTTTGTTTGTTCCTCAAGAGCTTGAAAAGACAATTCTCCTGTAACATTATTTTCGTGTATCATTCTTTTGATTTTAGCCCAAGATAACTTGAAGGGATTTAGCTCACACATATATAGTGGTAATCTTAACACTTTGTGACCGTTTTGTTCTAAAATTAAGTCAATTTTATAAGAAATTTGTTTTGGCTTGTGTACAATAATAAGGTCATAGAGTATGCACTTACGAAAGTTCATGTCACAAGGAATAATATCTATTTTAGAAACGTATTTACTGGAAATACACTCACAACTTTGGAAAATCCCAACCTGATATTTTCTAACCAATTAGTACGGTAGTAGTAAATAGGACTTTACTAGTCTAGTAGTCTAAAATGCGATCATCACTTGTGTAGTTCCCTCTTCACCCCTCATACATTGCGTTCATTCTTGTTATCGTCAGACAGTACCTTAATTTGATAGAATTAGTTAATATTTGATGTCAGAAGACACTTTTGAAGTACCAAAATTCAATATTTCTGTCACAAATAGGAAATATAAAAGTACAAAATTCAGGTGAGGTTACAAATGCTGACGTTAATATAAATGACTTCTTTAGGCGGTTTATCTTGTTTGTCATTAATCACATGTTTATTGTCAATGATATACAAGTTTCAAGTCTATAAAAATTATTAATATATAATTATTTCTCAGTGAGAACATATATGTATTAAGTAAGAAACTTACATATGTGTATGTTTTACGCAATGCTGAAATTATCGGAACTGCCACCCTAATAAAGAACAAAGGTCTGGGAGGGTAATTATATATATAAATTCGTATGGCAACGATGGTGAATATATTGAGTGTCTCATCGTTTGATGTTTATGTTCATCCACGCAAATAGGTCTGGTTAGGTAAATATATATTATATTTACATATATAGGTATTATATATGGTACATATATAGGTACATATATATAAGGTATTAACATATATAGTTAACTTACCAGACCTTTTGTTTATTTACTAGGTCTGGCTAGGTCAGTATATATTAACTTGCTGTTGAAACCTAGTTCACATGATTCTGAAATTATACAGCATAGTAATATTTACCTGTTATTATAAGACAGGTAATGCACACACATCTAACGACAATGTATTCAGTTACCTAGGCTTTACAGTAGAACCTCTCTAATCCGACACCTTCGGGACTGGGGGCATGGTCGGAACGCAAAAAAGGTCGGATTATCTGAAAAAAGTCAATATTTATTACATACTGTATTATATAAAGAGATTTTTTTAAAGTGAAATAAGTGATATATAAACTTTTAAAAGTCTATATATAAACTTTGCAAGTACTATAGCAAATCAATAGAAACAACACGAGAGATGACACAGCACTGAAGCAGGAAAGCGATAACAAACCGGAAATAATGGCGCCAGATGGGCCATGAGTCATTAGCAAGTCGGCACAACATCGCGAGCTCGAGCACGGTCGGATTAACTGGAGTAACGGACCACCAGAGGGTGGATTAGAGGGGTTCTACTGTACTTATAAAACCTAGACGCATAAGGTCATTGCATAGTACTATAGCAAATCAATAGAAACAACACGAGAGATGACACAGCACTGAAGCAGGAAAGCGATAACAAACCGGAAATAATGGCGCCAGATGGGCCATGAGTCATTATCAAGTCTGCACAACATCGCGAGCTCGAGCACGGTCGGATTAACTGGAGTAACGGACCACCAGAGGGTGGATTAGAGGGGTTCTACTGTACTTATAAAACCTAGACGCATAAGGTCATTGCATATTATGAACATCGAATGTAAACTGGTATATTTCTTATTTTTGACAAATATTGAATTTTGGTACCGTAGTTTAAAAGTGTCTTCCGACATCAAATATTGTCTAATTATTTCAAATTAAGGTAGATAATAACCGATTTCATGATTTTTCATCATTAAATTCAACTGGTATTTTATAATATACTCTATAATTACCGTTTAAAAATCTACATTGTCCAGAAGTAATATTGGTAACTCTTTACTGTAACTGCAACCAGTCTTTTTGGCGAGTACTTAAAATTATGTTCTACATACTTTATGTTTTAATAATAAAATAAGTTTTCAATGCGTTGCTAACTTTTCCCCGAAAAATCACAATTTCAAAACTACGAAATTCAATGCATTTATAAATCACAGAAATATTGGTGATCACTTGGGAATGCATGCACAATTTCTTCTTCTTTTTTTCCCCCTTTCCAATTTAAACGTATATATATATATATATATATATATACAGCCATCTTACTTGAATTTGTAAGGTAAACATTGGCGTACAAACCTATTTTAACACTTACTGTAATTCACTTAATGATCCTTAACCTAGAAAACTTGAAATTATGTTTTTTCCATGAAAAATTTAGCTCCGCAGTTAAAACTTATTTTAATAATAATAAATTAGGTATGTAGATCATGATTTTTAAAAATCGCTAAAAAGACAGGTTACAGTTACAGTAAACAATTACCGTAATATTTCTTATTTCTTTAAAAAAATTGTGCAAATAATTCTAAACTTTTAGATAAATAATAATTAACCATATATTACATATGCTTAAATAATTGATCTCAAATGTTACTCTTTGCAGTATTACAGAGTTTTGACAAGTTACTAGGGGCAATTTGCGTAGTGTGCATGCACTTTGTTTTTACTTGTCTATATTTTAGTTCTGAAAAATTCCCTCGTGGGGTCGCTTATAGGGGTATGGGGTTGGCAAATTCGAGGAAACCTAGCTGGATCTACACCCTATTTCATATAGTTTTGAGTTAGGTCCTTCTCTTTTATCTTTCCTATCTGGACTCTCTCGACCAATTCTTATTCTTTTTCTTGATCCTGATGGTATTAAAGTATTCAGAGGCTAGAGAGTCTTTATTTTATATTTTTCCTTTTTACAAGGGGTTTTTTGCCTTTAAACAACAAGCAAAAAGATCTTAACAATAATTAAATTGTTGCAAACAATTCTAAACATCATAAGAAAATAATATGAAAACATCTAGTAACATCAACCTGAATTATTCTTAAATCCCAATAATTTTATTTTTAATTATATTATATTATAGTAATAAATAGCAACATGATGTTATTGTGTCAAAGTTATTACAGTATTTATAACAAATCATACATAGGCTACATAATGACGGGTCGTATTAAGTTCCTTCTTAATCAGTGTAGAAAGATGATGCTCAAAATAGAACATTGACGTCCAGGATATGTTTATCTACATGGTAAATGTTCAATTTTATTTTATTATTTTTTTAGATGTTGAGAATTGTTTGTGCTAATTTTTTTTCCTACTTTTATAATTACATAGATTTCAACAAAATTGTATAGTCATGGTATTACTAATATCATTCAAATTTAAAAGATCTAATGATTTTGTTGTTAAACATCTCACAATTATAACTATATTATATAAATGCATTATAAACAATGAATAAAGTTAACTATAGATTAATTAACTGTTAGTCCTTATACATTGGCAGAGTTCTTTAGTAGCACAGTTGACTTTATAACATAGATTTTATCAGTTTTATAACTTGTACAACAAATATTTGGCATCTAGGGAAACTAGATTAGATTTAGTTGGTTTGGTTTTCTTTAAAAAAAAAAAATTCAAAGTTACTAATGAAATCATGATACTCTATAAAATTCGAAAATTATCTTCAATGGTGAAACTGTATTTACTTCCATTTATTTGCGCGGTTATTTCATGATCATAAAATTATTTCTTAAAAGCCAATACAAAATGGTTTGAAACTATTACATTGAAAAACAGTTTGCCCTCAGGAGCTTACCTTTTGGTGACAATCCCGAGGTACTTTAACTCGATCTACACTTTTTATGTAATCTTGTGTTCGATCTCTCTTGACCAACTCTTGTTCTCTTCCGACTCTGATAGTATTAAAGTAATTAGATAATATATATACAGAAATCATGTTACAATTCTTACTTTTTTTTCAATATGAAAAGTATAGTTTTTGTCGTTTAATTTTTGACACTGAAAATTTGTTAATTAGAAATCTTTCTTATCACTAAACAATCCCCTCCCTCGCTGCACCATAACTCCCCCCCCTTCTCTTGTATGCAGCCTAGGTATCTCCTTAGCTAGAATTTAGAGTGTATAATATTTCAAGAAATCCGTTCCGTATTTACGAGATTCTTGGCACAAAACTAAACTAGACGATAGCTATATTTTTCCATACAACAGTTAGTTTTGTCTTGCAGCCAATAACCATGCACATAACTTTAAATTTATGAATGTTTTGAATTACCCTCAGCCGGTGTAAACATTTCAGGCCACGTGTTCTTGTTTTAATGGATCGACGCCTGCAAGAAATATATATAATTTAATTATGCGTCGTAAATGGTGGCTATGATAAGGTTAATATGCTGAGGCTGTACATCACACAGAGCATTTAGTTCTTATTAAAATATGAATATTCTAATACATATGGTAAATAAAACTAATTAACCTAGCCCAATGTGCCTAGATGCCATTATTAATTATAACAACACTTGGTTCACTAGTATCTTTTGTTTGTTAGTTACATGCAGTTAGAATATGCCTGCCAACAAATGAATTTAATATGTTTTCATTATTACACTTTATTTAAGTCTTATTAGCAATTACAAATTGCATCAGACATGACAGATTACAATAATAATAGATTACTATAATACAGAGCCAGAGTTTAAAACAGCCTCTATACCTTTAAATAAATAAAACTATACATTAACCATTTACAACACTAATAAAAAATAAGTGTGACAGTCCCTATTTTGTGCTGTACAGTACTTTAAATAACAAAACAGTTTTACCTCCATTACGTAAATACAAGATACAATGAAATGTTAGCAGTTTTCAGCTTCAAATACATCTCTGGGTGATGGGCCATTGTACAAATTTGGTGTTATACATAGGCTATGGCTCTTTTCTGGATGACAAATAGTCTTAGAATTTGCACTGGAATTTCCCCATAATAAAATACCATAATTTAGATGCAAATATATTAAGCTATAATACACGGTTTACAAGATGTGCATTCTACAGCCATATTTAGTTTATTGTTTACCCATGTTTACCTAAACCATTTTGTGATGTATGGTTTTCACCAAATTTACTTAATGGTGTGACCATATCAGTTCTCAGCCTATATTTTGACCTGGAAACTGAACTGATCTGAACTATTTTTGTTTGTTTCTGAAAACAGAGAAAAATAACGACATTACCATCCTTGTTACGCCTAACTCAATTTCTTTTCTTCAAACCAAGTTTTTCAAAGTACCTTGTAATATGCTTTAAATTACAATCTCGATTACACTCTACAATGACTGAGATATCAAGATTCATTTGTATTAGAACGGTTAGGTCTTAATTATTGTCTTATTTAACTCTTAACATTTATAGAACTTTCCACCATTGCAAAATGATCGATTGCTACGAGCAGCACGTGGGGAAGAAGTGGATCGAATACCAGTCTGGATAATGAGACAAGCTGGACGCTACCTACCTGGTTAGTTGTATGTTTCTTATTACTTTAATACAATCTTTAGTGAGGATTGCTGTAAAATTCACAATTATAATAGATAATTCCATTAACCACAATTACAGAAACAATAGGTAGGCTAATATATTTTACCTATATCTACTAAAAACACTATAATTGCAATAATATTATTTAGTTTATTCTATTAATATACATTTTGATAACACAGTTATCAACGTCAGATGGTATTCTACTGCCAAATTATTTTTTCTTGTTTAGAGGCAAAAAACCTTTTGGTTATAATCACCTTTTTAAAAAAATAAAAAAAAGAAGAAAAGATCTCTTGAATACTTTAATAACTTTAGGGTCAGAAGAGAACGAGTTCATCAAAAGTGACTTAATAGCAAAAGATGATCTGATGAACTAACACAAGACTACATTAAAAAATTTGTAGATCCAGCTAAGTTCCTCAGGTTTACCACACCTGTACTCATATAAGTAGGCCTCTGATGGAACTGCCAAACTAGAACTAACATGTAAGTCTAATCTAATATAGCCTAAAGCTAAATTAACTACAGCTAAGTTCCTCAGGTTTACCACACCTGTACTCATATAAGTAGGCCTCTGATGGAACTGCCAAACTAGAACTAACATGTAAGTCTAATCTAATATAGCCTAAAGCTAAATTAACTACAGCTAAGTTCCTCAGGTTTACCACACCTGTACTCATATAAGTAGGCCTCTGATGGAACTGCCAAACTAGAACTAACATGTAAGTCTAATCTAATATAGCCTAAAGCTAAATTAACTACAGCTAAGCTAAGCTAAAGTTGGATGCCCACCAAAAACTAAGTGAATGCTAATCAGTTGTTCGTTGAGTTGGATGGATGTTTCAACAAAAATTATTGAAGAAAAAAAATTCTGATGATGATTTTAACACTCAGCATAGAAAAAGAACATTAATACTTGTTTATTACTTAAAAAAGAAAAGGGGGAATCCCACATATTGATTAAGGAATCACATTCAACGTAGCGAAGAAAGTGGGGAGTTTGTCACTTTATTTTGCGAATTAATTGACGAAAATTTTCAGTTATATTAGCGTGTTTCTAGACCAGAATTTTATGAGCTGTTATCAATAATTGCTTTGAATATTATCAAACAGGATACTCATTATCGAAAAGCGACAACTCCAGAAGAAAGATTGGCTATTTATTTGTGGTAAGTGATGAAACGATAATAATAATTATTATTTTATTTATTATATTTTTGTATTATTACATTTTCTTAAGAATAGAAATATTTCATAATAACTGAATCAAAATACTGACTACAAATTAGCAAAACTGTCAGTTTATAAAAATATTAAGTGATAATGTAATTATTATTATTTTGTTAATTATTATGTTTTTCAAATGTGATGACGGTGAGTACCCATGCTGCGGTTGTTGAGTCTATACCAAATTCAGCCTATAGGTCTCCTTTGCTTCATTCACTAATTTGAAAAGTTTTTTTTTTCACATCTCTGTAGTTGGTTAATCAGGCAACTTTTTAGTGGTCGCACATACTGTCGAAAAACATATTCAAGGGATGTCGGTTTCTTGTCACCTGTTCTACTTCCTCAGCTCTTCTTCTACTTCTTTCCTTACATCGACGAATGTAATCATCATCAATTTCTTTCATCAAATAATGTAACGATTCGTCATTATTTTTTCTCTCACTTCTGTGGGTTGTTTCAGGGGTAATTGGGTTAGTGGTGACATCAGCCTGAGTTTGCGTGTCACTATGTTGAGTTTGAGTATCTTGCAATACAGTGTTATATTGATCTTCAGCTATATCTTCAGAATGATTGGAAAAAACTTCATGGTTTTCAATGGATTGGTTATCAGTTAGCTTCTAATTTTTCATGTATGAAAGAAGGAATTCCAACACTAGTGTATTTCTAGGTATTTGCTGGAGGTGCAGCCTGCCCACTTGTGTTGACCTTCACCCTTTTCAGTTACTATCTATCGCCATCACATAGTTTTTTTCCATTCATTATTTGCAATCTTAACTGTGTGACAATGTGAAAAGTCAGATTTTAATATAGACTCATTTGAAAGACGCGGTTAAGCCAAAGAGATAAGAGATTCAAATAACAATTTAAATTTAGTAACGTCATTTATAAAAGAAAAATGGATTTTCAAGACAAAAGTATAAATAACCATGTTCAATTTTAATATAATTTAGTTTAATTGTTTTGTTATGTAAAATATGTGTATTTTTACGGCAGTGCGGTAAAACGTGAGAACAGTAACCGGAAGGAACGCCTTTCGGAAGTAAGAATTTGCCTCATGGTAACGTCAGTCTGAGTCCAGCGTTAGGAGTGACAGGTTGTTTCTAAAAAAGTCTAGATCAGAGCTTGGTGGAGAATGGTTGTGTTTTTTGAGAGTCTAGTAGAGACTAATTTAGCAGAAAATGGATAGGAAGTGATAATGGACGCTTCTAATGACAATGTAAACGTGTTTGAAAGTAATAGACTTACTGTATTCTAAGTGACAAACAATATTTATGAGAAAATTAGTATAAAGTATTTAATTAGACGGTGAATATAAAAAAAAAGAAACTTAATGAACACTCGAATTTATAAGATTTCAAAGAATAAGAGACTGTGTACTGTAAATGAGTGTCTTAAACGGATCGTTTAGCACGTGGCAAAAAACTTTGTATCGAAGTGAACATTCTTTTATTAATGATGAATGTTATGATTGTCGTACAAAAAATAACATTCCTAGAGTGCTGGGTGAATATTCGAAACATGAACTTTTCAGGAAACAACGCTTGCTGTAATCTACAAGTCTCAGGACATCTGGAATTAATATCTTTGGACAATTTGAGTGCAAATGGGTGTTCTGGTATAAACACCATATGTTAAATTAGGACTAAGTATTTATATTATGTTTTGATATATTTTGCTATACATGTTTAAATTTTTTAATCTGTTTCATAAATATTTTAAAAGGAAATAAATTGATAGATAAAATAATAAAATTTTAATAATTGAAGTAAATCTCCATCTGAGATCTTTATAATGATTTAAATTTCAATAAAAAGTAAATTCCTGTTGCAACAATTTTATTGGTAAAAGCATTTTTAAAGATAAAATTAATTAATTTGAAAGAAAGAAATAAAGGAAATATAAATTCATAATTTGTTATTGAAATTAAAAAGGATAACTAGTATTTATAATATGATTTTTTTTGTTGTTAATAATAATTTGTAGGATGTTTCTTTAATAGTTTAATAAATCTTTATGTTAACATTTCAGAGACAAGTGTTTTCATTAAATACCAAATATCACTGTAAGTACACTGTGAAAAGAACTTACGACCCCAGATAATTTTTCTTTCTTTTAAATATTTAAATTCATTCTTTTTTCAAAATTGGTATGCTAAAGCAAACCTGGCGCCCTATAGACGAGCAAATTAACAAATAAATAAAATAAATAACTACATCTCAATTTTTGAATTATTACAAATGTCGCCGCAACTGTGGGCCTTTTTAGTCGAAATAAACAGTGATTTTGGTAATGAGAATTCTTGAAATCAAGGTAAGGACTCTCTTTATAATAATAAGAAAGATTCTTTTTTAAAATTTTTTGTGTTAAATATAGTAAGATAAAAATGGAGTCAGAAATTGTAAATGTAAATAATAGTGATGAACAGGTAGGGTTAGGAAATCAAAATTCTTTAAATAATATAGAGCCATTGGAATTTACAGGGGATATTTTTGATAATTTAGAGAAGGAATCGCAAAGTAATGAGCAAACAAATGAACAATTTGCACAAAATTTTTTAGATCAAGAAATAGGTAGTAGTAATAATAGTAGACGTTCAAGTGTGAACGTAAATAGTAGTTCAGGTTCGGATTTTAATGGATTTGATAGTGATAGGATTCTAAATAGTAAACAACAGTGTGAAGATATAAATAAAAAAATAGTAGAAACACCAGGGGTAGAAACTGTAAAGGAAAATTCAGATAAGGATTTAAGAGCTGAAGAGGTTAGGATGGATGAGAGTGTGAAAAATAATGATCAAGATTTAGAGATTAAGAGTATGTTAAAAGTAATGATGGAAAAAATGGAACAAAATAGTTTAAGGTTTGAACAAAATAGCTTAGAAACAAAACAAAATAATGTAGTTTTACACAACAAAATTGATCAAGGTAGTCTAGAATTAAGACGAGATAATGATAAGAAGTTTGAATGTATAAATAATAGGTTTGATCAAAACAATTTGGAATTAAAAGAAATAAGTAATAAATTTGATCAGAATAAGCTAGAAATTAATAAAAAACTAGAGAATTTTAATATTAAACTTGAACAGAATAATGTCAAACTTGATAAGATAGATAATGACCTGAAACTGAGTAAATTAGAGCTAAGACAAGATAATTTAGATTTAAAAGAAGCAATGTGTAAAAAATTTGAAGAAATGAGGGTTGAATTAAAACCAAATTATGTAAAATTTGAACAGAATCTTAAAATGGAAATTAATGTAATGGAAACTAATAATAAAGTAGAAATTGAAATAAGCTATTGTGAGAAAAAAGTAGAATTTGAACGGATAAATAATGTAGAAGGTGTTTTGATAGAAAATATTAATAATTTAGATAACAATTTAGATCAAGCAGTAGCTGAAGTAGAAATTAATGGTTTTAATGAAACAAAAGAGATGTCAGATGATTTAATAATAATAAAGGACGATTGTGTGAATGATTGTGTTCAAGAAATTGCTAAAAAGATGAATAATGGGTTAGGTAACAAGGTATATCCAGAAACAGCAAATAATGTTGAAATTAATATGTCTAGTGGGGTTGGAATGGGTATAAGTAATTTGAAAAACAAAGTAAAAGTAAATAATCTAATAACGAAGGTATCAGCTGTTTATTTTAAAAAACAAGTGGGTCATAAAAATGAAGAGTTTGAAAATTATGTAATGATAAAATTTAAGAATATCTTTCAAATACAAGAACAAGAAATTAAAAGTTTTTGTGAAAAAAGTAACTTTAAATATAATCTTGAAAGTAAAAATGTAGAAATAGTAAAAGAAGGTTTTGTACTAGTGTATAAGAATGGTGGGGTTAGAATTCCTGAACGAACAGATGTTGAAATTAGGTCATTAGATTCTAAGATGTTTGAGGGAAGGAGGGGTGATGGTATGCCTGAGAGGGAGAAAGAGAAAGGTATTTTGTCAACACTCGGAGACAATAACAAAGGGAGATCTTTTGTTAGGAATGGGTCTGTTGTAAAGGCTAGCCTAGAAAAACTATCTAAGCTAGAAGAGGTATTTAACATTAAAAGTGTGTTAAAAAATTCAATCATGTATTTTAAAATCTTTCACCAATCTGGGAACCATCGTAAAAAATGTATAATTTATAATTGAGTTGTAATAAATTGAAATTTGGAATGAATAAATAAATGTAAGGACATTTTATAAACACACGGACTTGATTTTTAAAATAATTAATAAAAAGTAGTTAAGATTTTGTTAATAAGTAAGTTTAAGTTTGATAATGAATGATTAAGAGTTATGAATACTAATAATTTGTGTGTACTGATAAATTTTGTAAGCTAAGACAGAAATATAGAAAATAATTATATGCCAAGCTAGTATGATTAAGAGTTTAGTTTTAGAAAACGTTTAGGTATTTGCTAAGTGAAAGACGCTAGGTTTATATCAGTAGATAACTCTGAATGTTGTTTATTCCAATATAAATATTGACTTTACGTGTTAAGATAAAGCAGATTAGTTCGAAGCGAGGATTCAGAGTAACGTTGAAGAAATAATATTCAATATTAAATAGGTGGATTCAATAAAATATTCAATAATGACGAGAGAAATAGAATCTAGTTGGAGCTAAAAGGTTCACTTCTTATCAGTAGACAGATATATTGCTTCATACAGCTAGGGGAGATTGTTTATGCTTAAACCAGGCCTAGAATTCCTTTGCATGACATTAAGACGAGATACAGCGTGTGACAGAATTATTGTTCTGAAAATGAAAAACTTTTGACGTATAATCGAAAATTAACTTGCGTTTTCAAATAAAAAACTACTTAAATAAAGGAGAATTGGTTTTAAATAAAGTAAATAAGAACGAAAGTAGATTACTTAAATAACTTTAATAGAATTAAAAGTAAAATTTCTAAGTAGAAAACTTAGAATAAGTTTTAAAAAATAAAATTTCTTTTTGAATTTGAATAATAACATCTAGAAAGGAATACATAATCAGAAAATCAACGATGCTAGTAATAAGATTGGTAAAATAAACATTATTTCAACTTCGGATGATATAATTTAAATGAAATTTTTTATGAATTTTAAAATTTTCTTCGAGTATGTGCATTTAAGGAGTACATGAACATTTGGGAGGAGGCAGGGTAGCGGTAGTCGAAAACATGTCTTATTCTTAGAAATAAGGCATGTAGACAGCATTAAAGGTGTGTTGTGATTGTAAGGTGTGTTTTGGGCTTTATTCTGAACTGAGTAGGAATTTTGCATTTCAACCTTCTCACATCTGAAAATCATAATGCAGACTTCAATGTAAGTGTCTAAAGTTGTAATCAGAAGGATACAAAGTGTAATTAAGTCGACAAGAAGTGTCGTGGAAATTGGAGATAATAGGAGAATATACAAGGGACTACTAAATAATTGAAATTTGGATAAAAAAGTAAATTTTGGAAAATGATGAGTTAAAATTTGTAAAAGTTTTAAAATTAAAATGTTTTAAGTAAAATTGAAAGTATTTTTGATAAGATGATGGAGAATTTGTAACAACGGTAAAGACAAAAATAATTTGATATAATATTACATAGAATTTCCATGTAATGATACTTTAGACAGATGATAGAAGAAAGATAAAGTGTAGTGTATACAGAACTGATCAATCTGTATATATACAAAATAAAACCGGACGTGACAGGAAGGAGAGTTTTTTTTTTTATGAAATGAAACGAAGAGTTTATAAAATTGTAAAAATGTTAATTAGCTGATTAGAATAGATAATTAGATGTAAAATTGTAAAACGATAAGTTGTATGTTTGACATTGATAAATATTAAGGATTATAAGATAAAATGATAAAAAAATTGTTAGTTTTAAGTGATTTATGATTTGAGAATGTGAAGAATAGTTGTGTGAAGTTTGAGAATTTATGTGAGTTTTGCCAAGATAGATAATAATAAAGTTTTTAAGTTTTTTTTTTTGATGTTAAATGATGAGTAAAGGAGGTTAAGTTTTTGTTAAGGAAGGAGTAATAAATTAATAATAAGTAGAGAGATTTTAATGAATTTGATAGAAAGGATAAATAAGTAGTGTTTTTTAAATAAATAATAATGGAATTTGAAATAATAAATGATGTTAAGCAGTTATTTGATAAAGGTGTCTAAAGATTTTGATGAAATACGGTGTTAGCTGGGAAAGCAATGATAATTTTTTATTTTTTATAAGTTTTTTGTATTTAAGTGATTGATGACAAGGGAGATTTTAATGAAGTAATTTAAATGAAAGAATTTTTGAGTTTTTATATGAAGATGATGACTTTACAGAATTGTTGAGTAAAGTGGTATTTAAAATGAAGTTGTTCTGTTAATAAACTTTTATAAAGAAGGTAGTTAAGTTGCATTGATGGTTAATTTTTTAGTTTTTAAGAGGTTTTTTGAGTACTGCGATGAAATAAAGGAAATATACGACGATTTTAATGAAATAAAGGAAATATGCGACGATTTTTAATGAGATAAAGGGAGATTTGAGGAATTCTGCGAATAAACGACGGTTATCATGATTTTTTAAAGGAAGCTACGTTGAGATAAAGGGATAAATGAATGATAAAGAGGTTTTTTGGGGATTAATGCAACTTGAATTATTAAAATATGAAAGATAAGATGGAAATAATTTTAAGACAGGATACTGAAAGATGAAACAATTGTAAAGAGGTAATTTTGAAATAAATAGATGAGTTTTGTAAGTAATTTTATTTTTTTTTGATAATAATGATGTTATATTTTGAATTTTAGTTGAAGAAAAGAGTTTTTTGTAATTGTAAAATCAGTAGCTAACATGTTATCCCAGCAAGATACAGGAGAATTGAGATTTTAAGTAAGAATAAATAGTTATTGGATTTAAACTAAAATAAATAATAATATAAAGTCTGAATTGAAAAGTTTTAAAGTGAATTGAAGTAATGTTGAGTAATAAGTAAATAATTTTCGTAAAAATGTTAATTGAAAATGAGAGGTTTTAAATTTAAATTGTGTTAAGTTAAAAAATGATTTAGATGAATAGTGTGAGATGGATGTAGATTTTCAAAGGATGTAGAAATGTCGTCTTGGCAAAGAGGATGAGACGTAGAAAAAGTATATAGACGGCTGTCTGGGAGATAAGCTTTGAGTGACGGGATCCTGTCAACAAAAAATGTTGATGGAAAGTTTCAGCCAACGAGGTTGAAAAGGAAAATGATGATGGGTTTTATTGGATAAATAGAGATAAGGCTTAGCACTAATTGATTCGTATATTTTAATATTTATGAGTTATGATGACTCAAACAAACTGAGATAGTGAAATAGGACTTTAGCAAATAGATTTTATTTTTTTTTCATGTCAAAAGAGAATCTTTCCAAAAAAAATACACAAGGGGTATTTCTTTTTCTTTCAAGAGGTCCTTAACTTCTGAAATGAAATGTCTTGAACATCCATTAATTTTTTTCTCGATTTGAAATTTATATGTATAAAAGCTTTGTATTCCAATACCTGTATTGAAATACAAACCTTGTGGGGTTTTGTGACAATGTGAAAAGTCAGATTTTAATATAGACTCATTTGAAAGACGCGGTTAAGCCAAAGAGATAAGAGATTCAAATAACAATTTAAATTTAGTAACGTCATTTATAAAAGAAAAATGGATTTTCAAGACAAAAGTATAAATAACCATGTTCAATTTTAATATAATTTAGTTTAATTGTTTTGTTATGTAAAATATGTGTATTTTTACGGCAGTGCGGTAAAACGTGAGAACAGTAACCGGAAGGAACGCCTTTCGGAAGTAAGAATTTGCCTCATGGTAACGTCAGTCTGAGTCCAGCGTTAGGAGTGACAGGTTGTTTCTAAAAAAGTCTAGATCAGAGCTTGGTGGAGAATGGTTGTGTTTTTTGAGAGTCTAGTAGAGACTAATTTAGCAGAAAATGGATAGGAAGTGATAATGGACGCTTCTAATGACAATGTAAACGTGTTTGAAAGTAATAGACTTACTGTATTCTAAGTGACAAACAATATTTATGAGAAAATTAGTATAAAGTATTTAATTAGACGGTGAATATAAAAAAAAAGAAACTTAATGAACACTCGAATTTATAAGATTTCAAAGAATAAGAGACTGTGTACTGTAAATGAGTGTCTTAAACGGATCGTTTAGCACGTGGCAAAAAACTTTGTATCGAAGTGAACATTCTTTTATTAATGATGAATGTTATGATTGTCGTACAAAAAATAACATTCCTAGAGTGCTGGGTGAATATTCGAAACATGAACTTTTCAGGAAACAACGCTTGCTGTAATCTACAAGTCTCAGGACATCTGGAATTAATATCTTTGGACAATTTGAGTGCAAATGGGTGTTCTGGTATAAACACCATATGTTAAATTAGGACTAAGTATTTATATTATGTTTTGATATATTTTGCTATACATGTTTAAATTTTTTAATCTGTTTCATAAATATTTTAAAAGGAAATAAATTGATAGATAAAATAATAAAATTTTAATAATTGAAGTAAATCTCCATCTGAGATCTTTATAATGATTTAAATTTCAATAAAAAGTAAATTCCTGTTGCAACAATTTTATTGGTAAAAGCATTTTTAAAGATAAAATTAATTAATTTGAAAGAAAGAAATAAAGGAAATATAAATTCATAATTTGTTATTGAAATTAAAAAGGATAACTAGTATTTATAATATGATTTTTTTTGTTGTTAATAATAATTTGTAGGATGTTTCTTTAATAGTTTAATAAATCTTTATGTTAACATTTCAGAGACAAGTGTTTTCATTAAATACCAAATATCACTGTAAGTACACTGTGAAAAGAACTTACGACCCCAGATAATTTTTCTTTCTTTTAAATATTTAAATTCATTCTTTTTTCAAAATTGGTATGCTAAAGCAAACCTGGCGCCCTATAGACGAGCAAATTAACAAATAAATAAAATAAATAACTACATCTCAATTTTTGAATTATTACAACTGTTACAAAAATATATATTTTTTAATATTAAATTTTGTTGCAAATTTCCAACTGTAACAAAATTTTTAAAATATTACATTTTAATAAAATAATCTAAAGGTATTAAATCTAGCAATCAATATACTTTTGTTCCAAATTTTTGGCAACTGGTGATTCATTTAGAACAATTGACTATAATTATAGAGTGGGTAATAATACAGTTTCGAGAATTGTAACAGATGTGTGCTATGCAATTTGGAATAACTTGCAACCAATTTATATGAAAGTACCGACTGAAGAAGGATGGAGTAAAATCGCAGATGACTTTCATAATATATGGCAATTTTCACTTTGTGTTGGGGCCGTAGACGGAAAGCAGATCTCAATAAAATGTCCTCCTCATTCAGGATCACAATTTTTCAACTATAAAAATTTTTATCGAAACGTCTTACTTGTAGTAGTCGATGCACAAAAAAATTATAATTTCTATGTTGGTTTAATGGGCCGATTCAGTGATGGAGGAATTTTTGGTGACAGTATATTTTTCAAAAGTTAATAAAAAGCCAATTAGATTTGGCTAATGATCAACCTTTAATACCAAGTGGTGTATTTATAAGTGATCAGGCATTTACTTTATGGAAAATTTTTATGAGACCATACTCACAAGCTATATGTCGAGACAACAGAGAAAAAAGAAATTTTAATTACCACCTTAGCAGATAAAATAGTGTCATCGAAAATACCTTTGGTATATTGGCAGCTCGATGGTGTGTATTCCACCGGCCTTTTGAATGTAATTTAGAATTAGTCAATGATATTTTAAAAACAACTGTTTTTTTTTCTATAATTTTTCTTCAAAGATGACACAAACCAACAACACCAAAGAGCAGCAGACACTCCAATACGTACTACGTCTAAACGACAACATAGTAGCTTCTCTAGTAGGTATTAGAGAAGCTTTCCGTGTCGGAGAATTTTTTCTAATTATTTTAATAACATAAGTATAAATTAAACTTACTGTTTGGTATAGTTGGGTCGTTTAATTCACCACTATAATTCTTCATATCACATTCTTTTCATTTGAGTTGTGGTAATCTTTTACCTGTGTAAAAATAACATAAAATGTATTGTTCAAAATAAATGGTGTTATTAAACTAAAATACCAACCAAAAATTAAAATTGTTATTATAAGTTAATCTGTGTGTTCCACAAGATTGGATATTACTTGATAATTTCAATGAACTACTCCATATTGTCCAATCGTCTCAACTGGATCAACAACAAAAACAATACTGGGGGAGACAGCAAATGTCTTGTGGAGAGGGAAACTTAGCTTAGCTTTCCTAGCGTCGGACTGGGTGTGCAGCTAAGCCAGTTGACATAGCTCAACTAGTTTCCTTAGTTTAGCTTTGGATAGTTTGCATTTGGCACAACTACGTATTGAAATGGTTTGGCTTTTCACCAAACTGTTCAAGTCCCAAAAATACCCTAAAAACAGAAAATTGAAAGATTCTGAAAAAATAATATTTTCCTAACTGTAGAATATCAGGTATAGACATGTTACAGAGCTGGATTCATACTATGCTAGGAGTAATTGGCAGTCATCTTGAAGCAGTCACATATTTGTCATGAAGTAACACGATTTCTAATGTATAGAAACTAATATGCAAACTTTATTTTATTGAAATTCATAAAGATTTTTGATGTATCATATTAAGTGAATCTGATTACTTAAGAATGTATAAAAAAAAATTTAATAGCTTTAAAGTTTGAAAAAAAATGGCGACAAAGTCCATTTGTGAGTAGTTTCTCTCAAATAAAAGAAAAGTCAATAAAGGTTCTGTGAAAGTAAAAATAACAAAAGTAGAGAATATAAATGGGCACATTTTTGGAGAGTTTGGTCAAAATCAGATAAAACTTTTTGTGGGAAATAAATAAAAGGTGAAAGTTTCCAAATCAAAATCAAACATGTTAAACAATAATATATGAAAAATGTATCATAAATTAATATAGAATAAGAATATGTATTATTATATGGTTAAACCAATAGAAGCCCCAATATCATAAAATGGGGGAAGGGGGGTTCACTAGAACAAAATATATATATATATATATATGAAAAAACTACGACTTTGGACAACGAATAACTTTACAGCCAAATGAACTACAGTGATAAACCAAGAAGAGGGAACAAGAAACCAAAGAAAATCTTCATTTATGTAAAAGGATCAGAAAATGGTAAACGGAAAAGTAAGAGAACTTTCAAACTGAAATAACTTACAAAGTTATGGTCCGATAACCACCATTCGAGCTTTATGGAATCTATGAAACAAAATGAAGAGAACAACATTTGTGGAATTTCCAAATTCAAAGCCAAAGCAAATATATGGCGAAACAAAGGAAAATTAACTAAATATATTAATTTTCTGGTTGAGACAGGAAAGTAGCAACAGCTTGTCCCCTCAACATTAAGGGAGGAGCTTAAGCATGACCAACAGACTGCAAAACAAACTAAAATCTTGACAATTAAGAAATCATAATTAAGGTGCAATTAAGATTAAAAGATTAGTAGAACGAATAGAATAAGAATAAACAATCATGGTACAACAAAACTTTAGCAAAATTAAAAATTAAAATAATAAACATCAAAGAACAAAACGGAAATTAAAGGGAAATTGTCCAAAACGTCATAACCGAGTTTACTTTGTTAGTCAAGTGAAAAAAATTATTATTCTTGTAATAATAAAAATATGAAGGGTTTAGTTTTTTTAAGGTATTTATTTTTAAAAAGAATGAAGTTATTATTTAATTAAGTTAGTAAATGCTCGACAAATTAGGGCGCCAGATGTTAAACATCAATTTAGAAAAAGTGAAGTTAATTATTTTAATCTCAGGGTGTAAGTTCTTTTAAAAGTGTACTCTACAGTGACTTATCTGGTAAAATGAACAACTCTTATTTTTCCTGAAACTTGACATGAATTTATTAAACAAAGAACATCAGTACATTAACATCATTATTAAAATTAATCTTATAGATCATCTATATTATACATCCTAGCATTGGTTATTATTATTGCCTTTTAAGAAGGTCTAATTTTTAAATCTTGAATTTACTCTTTAAGTTGCAACTAAAATTATTTATAAAATTAAACAGATTGAAATTATCTGTTTTTTATTATTGAAACTACGTTATATAAAAAAGTTAAGTATGTCAGTAGACATTTTTTTGTACTCTGACATGAAAAGTATAATTATTTAAGAATATTGAATTTATAAAAAACTAAACCATCAAACATAATAAACTTTATACAATAAACAGATTAGATTCAGCGTGTTAAATAACACGAATTACCAGTCCTTTATTGTGAATTACTATTCAACTATGGTCCATGTAGCGTCGCATTTGATGCAATTTCCACCATTATGAGCGCGTGGTAATTTGCCCGCCGGAATTATCTCAATCGCACTTCGCGAGTTTTTTACTACACTCGACTAATGTTTGTATTGCGAATGTTTGTTAATTTTTTAGTCCATTCAACATATCACCATTGTTCACCATTTTACCGTACTAGATACAACACGCATAATTGTCTTTCGCATGAAAATACGACTGTCTATTGTCTTTATTTCATAACACGCTGTTCGTACCAAACTTTTATACTTTTCTCTTCTAATCACAACTAATACTGTTCTTAACACTTGTCTACATTGTTCAAAATACTTATTAACACGGCTTTCCACTCCGCATCTGGTCTACTCGAACGTTCCAACTAGACTGCCAACCGCATGGTGCAATTCTATATCCTGTCTTTCACAGGGCTCACATTTGTTACCGCACGGATTCTTATTCAAATCTTGCAGACGCACGCCATAAATGTCTCGCATACATTGACACTGTCCAATAGTCTTATTTTACAAATCTCATGTCTATATTTTTAACGCACAAAACACTATTTAGTTTTTATTATTAATTATACCTAATATTATACACATTAATTTATTTAAGTTTGGAAACATATGTTAATTTAATTCCCTTTATTTTGAAATGTAATACAAGTCATGCTTTTCGACTTATCTATCCCTTCCCAAACTAATTCTACACGCTTCCCGGTTACTTTATATTCAAATTAAGTTAACCCTTTTTAGATATTACATTCTTACAAATTTTTTCGACCAGGAAAGACGGTCAAGCAGTTAACTTTCTCTTTCTAGTGGTTTTTACAAGTTATTCGATACAACGTAGAATCAGATCAGATCGATAAAATGTGTTAGCGTTGCATCAACAATCAGGGCAGTCTAATGTATTGAAGAATTGGAGACAACAAATGGTCATGAAAACTTTACAAGTATAATTGAAAGATTATCGCTGATTGGATTAAAGAAAACTTAGGAAAGCACTAATAACTTAATGTCAGAAAAACTTTAAATATTACTTCCGACTCTGGGAGCTGGAACAGTTTAGAGAACGGCACATTAGCAGCAACCATTGAACCAATCTGCGTAGAACTTTAGGATTGTTGCTTTACGATCTTTCTTAACCAAATTGGAAATGGACGGTCGCAGCCTTTCACCACAACACCATTTCAGGAGCCGAAGTCATCTTTAAATTGTATAAACCATGGTATCCATCTTAATAATAAATGAATATTCCCAAAATTTTGAATATTTATCAAAAGGCAAATTCAATTAAAATTGGAGAAACAATAAATAATTTAGCGTTAATTTGTTTTTAATATATATTTATGCTGTTATTGGTCAAACATGTAATTTAGGATTTTAGAGATTAGGAATTTTGTAATTTGAATGTATATTTGTTTTGAGAATCAGAAAAGTTAATGTTTTAAGTAAAGTAAATTTGTGTTCTCTATTGCAATTATATTTATAAATAATTCTATGATCTCTTGAGAGTTAAAAATTAATTACTGAGCAATATTAAAAGTTGTATTTAAAGGTAATTAATTACATTAAATAAAATAAATTTCAAATCAATTTTATGTTTTGTGTTTGTGTATTTTATTTATGGTCTAAAATTAACCTTATGTGTTTTTCAGGATTATGTAATTAATGTGTTAAAATATATATGCTCATATTTTATAATATAATTATAGATTTGCAAACGGTTTTCCAAATGACACTAGTCTCAAATTATGTCTTTTTAGTTATTGATTTATGGGGAATCAATTAATATTATTATTTCTTCTTAATTTAATAATGTTAACAATAACCTATTTTGAAGTTTTGATTTGGTGGTATATTCTTTATTTAAATTACACTGTGTTAGTAACTTATAATGTACTGGTACTGTTTTAGAATTCCGTGAACTAAGATCTAAACATGATTTTTTCACTATCTGTCAAACTCCTACACTTGCAGCTGAAGTCACTTTACAACCAGTGGATCGATTTGATTTAGATGCTGCCATAATATTCTCTGATATTCTTGTCATACCTCAAGCTCTTGGGATGATTGTCGAAATGAAACCGAATGTAGTAAGTATGAAATAGGTTTGACCCAACAAAGTACACTTAATAAAACATAAGTAAAGTAGAAAAAAAATCAATATAGCTTTTTGTTTGCCTGGAGTATGAAAAAAATGATTTTCGATATACTAATCACTGTCATGTGTACAAAGCAATAAGTGACCTCAAAAATTATAGATTGATTTCAAGATTGATGAACTTGTCGAGACCATTGGCTAAAGGAATGTGTGTGTTATGAGAGGTTGATAGACTCATCTGAGCCATTAACTAAAGGAATTTGTTAAATTTTGTCAAAATTAGTTTTATAGTTTCCAAGAATTGACAGACAGCATGATTTTTTCGGATCTAGAGTTTCTGGTATATTAAACTAACTATTAGTTGTTAGTTAGTATGGTTTGGTAGCTATAATAAGATTATGTATTTATTGTTTTATGTATTTGTAATATATTAAAAATATTATGAACTATTATATTCCTTTCTGTAAATGAAATGCAAACCTCTACAATTTCCGTAGATTATGTATTAAAAGTGAATTGGAATGTAATTATTTCATTAGGAATATTAAATTGTTTTATTATAAAAAGTATGTGTTCAACAACATAACTTTTCATAGCCATAAAATTTACTGCCTTTAAAGCAAGTTAAAAGTATGTAAGAATTATGTTGACACTTTTAATTATTTAAAGATAAAAGTATTCTTATTAACATTGAGTGTTAAACACACTTGATATTTCATTTTGTTCATTAGACATAGTTTTGAAAAAAAAAATAGGCAGACTTCAAATAATAAATTTCCAGACACTGTTTATATAAAATTTGGTCTTTATTTTGATGCCCAGAATTATGTTAACAAATACCTCTTCTCATATTTCTGGACAATCTGATTTAATCAGGAGAAATAATTATTTGAGATGCATTTTGTGGTACCAAGTCACAATTAAATCTTATAATAATAAATTATCTTGTAATTTAATGTATATAAAAATTTTGTCTTTATTTTGATACCCAGAATTATGTTAACAAATACCCCTTCTCATATTTGTAGACAATCCGATTTAATCAGGAGAAATAATTATTTGAGATGCATTTTGTGGTACCAAGTCACAATTAAATCTTATAATAATAAATTACCTTGTATGGTCCGTCTTGTGACTTCAGTCGATTTCTACGTTATGACATGTTTCAGAGTTGAACTCCATCATCAGATATACCGTATTTGCTCGTGTACGACGTGCACCTTTTTTAAAAAAATCTTACGCGAAATTCGTAGGTACGCGTCATATGCGGAGATTTTCAAAAGGAGGTAATGTACGGTATGTGGTTTGATTGTGCTATAGTAAAAGTCGCTAAATACTATCTGGTGGTAAGCTATTTCCGTTTGTGTCATTTCCGGTAGCCGTAATGTTTGTTTAAAAAAAAACAATCAACAAGTAGTGGTGAGTCACATCCGTTGTTGGGCTTCTCAAGAAAGGTGTCTGTTCATTTCGTAATTCTTCGGTTATTTCCGTATGTACAGACATCGCTGGTGTACACTGTACAGACCAGTTTTGTACCTCAGTCAAGATCGTGCATGTGTTGTGTTTAGACAGTTTGGTGAATGAATGAGTAAGTGAAAATGAGTTCTGTAAAGCATTTGGTTAATTTACTGCTGGTGAAAAATTAAAAGTTATTCCTGAAGCAGGAGAGATTGGTAATCGTGCAGCGGGCCATAAGTATGGCATCCTGTGTAAGAGATTGGAGGAAGAAAAAGCTTTCAAAAATAGCTTCTACACCCAGGTAGACGGGCTAGCAATGGGTTCACTGCTTTCAGGACTATTAGCTGACTTATATTTGAATCATTATGAAAATAAACACCTATTGTCTAGTCATAACAAGTACGAAAAAAACATCATATTTAACAGTCGCTATGTCAACGACATGTTCATAGTTTTTAACGATTCTAACAGGCAAGCCATCAGCCTAGTGAATTACATGAATAGTATCAACACCAAAATCTAGTTCACGCTAGAAACAGAGAATAACAAACAACTCAATTTCCTTGACTTAACCATCATAAAAGGCATAGATAAATTTGAATATAAAATATACTGCAAGCCCACCACAACGGAGGTCACCATTCACGCTCAATCACATCATCTCCACTGCCAAAAATGGCAGTCTTACACATAAATGGCATAGACTTACCACTGTCCCACTGAACAAGAAAACTACCATAGTGAAATCAACATCATCAAACACATAACTGAAGCCAATGGGTACAGTAACACATTAATAGACAAGCTGATCAAGAACCACAATAAGAAATTAAATAGAAAATATACTGAAATAGACACAACTAAGGTTAATAAGTACATTTCCTCAGAATATACCAACCTCTTGCCCAATGTCTTAAAGAACATATTCAACAAACATAACATCTCTCTTTCGTTCTGTACAAACAATAGTGTAAATTCTTCTCTGAAGTGTAGAACCGATACCTTTATGGAAAAAAAGTCCGGAGTATACAAAATAAATTGTCCAGATAGCAACAAGTATTATATAGGTCAAACTGGGAGAACGTTTAAAGACCGATATAAAGAACATCTTCCCAGTAATAAATCCAACATTACCAAGTCCAATTATGCACGCTACCTTACAGAAAATAACCCTACACCTGGTGATGTCCACTCTAGTGTAGAGGACATACATTTGTGTACAAAGGGCAGGATAATGAATGCTATCAAAGAGTTTGAAATTTACAGAGCATTCAAAAATAAACCAGACGACATTTTAAACTATCAGCTTTCATTCCAGTCCTATCAGTAGGACTCATCGCTTATACCGACAGTACTTCGCCGGACATGCCAGGGTGTACACCTAGTGAAAGACATTATTGTTTAAATTATTTTTTGTGTTAGTGTAAGTGTTAATGTAAACATTTTAATGTTGACGAGCTCTTCTGAGTGAACAATCAAACTTATATCTAATGATGGAGTTACGACTGTATGGAAGTCACAAGACGGATCATACAAGGTAATTAATTATTATAAGAAATAATTATGTTATCTATGTCTTGCGAAAATTTAGTCAAAGATTAAGATTATGTAAGTGCTTTAGTATTGTGAATAAGGAAAAAACTACTTTAAGAATTCCGTTAATCCAGCATTTTAAATGTGTCTAAATATGTATATCTTACAGATATTTGGGAATATTTGGATTTCTTAATCTGTGCATTCAATATCATTTGATATAGATAGCACATAATGCATCTCGTACAATTGCGCAGCTAGGATTAACATTGTCTTGTTTTTTTTATGTTATTCTACTATCTGGGTGGAGTGTCCTAGCATGGTCTACTAACTCCATGTTTATAGAACTATGGACGTAGTTATACTCCAATAGTATGTGGTCTAGAGTTTCTACTTTGGTTTTAGATCTTTACAGTCTGCTAAATAAATAGGATTCTGTAATTACATGACCTGTTCTTGCCGTAGATATAGGCCTGTGTGTGTGTGTCTATTCATATTTATATAATTAGGTCATTTGGTGTCTGTTGGATCTCATAAAGATTTCTACCCATGGATGAAGCGCTCCGCCCAAATTTTTGTATTTATGTGTTTAACTCACTTTTCATGTTGCCCTAGACTATCAATATTTTGGAGTTTAGGTTCCAAGTGGGATGCGGTTTTAACCAGTTCATTTGTTATCTCAATTCCAGTTGTTGCAGTTTATCTTATTGAAATTTTAAATGTTCGTGTTGAATAGGATAAACTGTATTTCTCAAATTCATCCCAAGATTAACACGATACATTTTATTATATTTAAGGGACCAGTTTTACCGCAGCCTCTATCTAATCCAGAAGATTTAAATCGTTTACAATCTCCAGTGGATGTCTCTACAAAACTAGGTTATGTTGGTGAAGCTATAACACTAACCAGAACTAAGCTGAACGGCAAAGTTCCTCTTATTGGATTTTCAGGAGCTCCGGTAAGATTTCTCTATTTCTTGTTGTATTTTATTGTAGGCTTATGTGATTGTTATTAGTGTAAATTCTTTTATTAAATATTGATATTAAAAAAAAAATGTTAAATATGGATATTTTATTCTATATATTTTAAGAACAAAGTCTGAACTGAAACATAACAAACCGAAATGCATTACTGAGGCTGCAGGTGTCTCTTTAAAACCTCAATAAATAAAAGACTTTTGATTTTAAAGTTATTTGATAATGATGAATTGTTCATATTATTAATATGATTTAATCAGACATTTGTTGTCATTTGTGTATATCAAATACGAATATATGATGTTACATGATTATATCAATTCTTTTTTTCAAGTGATAAAATCTAACCATGATGGCAACTAAAATTAAAATTAGTAACCTAAGGTAGTAGCAAGTTTCCAGCATGGCTTTTCATGTATTTCAATTTTCTCATGTTCTACGTTTATCACTGGATAACGGGAGTTGATTTATACTCTCAAAACTTTGTATATTAGTTTTTATAAACACAAATGTCCGATTAAACCATATTAATAATAAAAGATTTGCTCGCGTATATTGCATTATTCAATAACAGAATCCAAATTCTGCATACAAGCTAAAAACTAACAGATTGAAATGAAAAAAACATATCTGAGACTGTGGTCAGCAAACCCTTTCTGAGAGTACAGATGATAATGGGTTGCAAAGATTGAAGTAATGTCACTCAGTCTGTCACAAGCATGACCGGAATATTATTGTAAGCTACTGTAATACCAGTAAATCTTGAATTATAATATTGATTATTATGTACAATGTAGAATAATAGTTATTTTATAAGGTTTTGTTAAAACTCAGTTTTTAGCACTGTGTCAGTCTGCCTCTTGATAACTGCCAGTAACTGTAATCAAACCATTTAACTTAGAAAATTGAAATTTGGCATCCATACACATTGGTTTGACCTAGGTACAAGCTACTCAGGAGCTCATTATATTGAGTTCAAGTGTGACAATCCCGAAGTATTTGATGGATCTACACACTCCTTCAGATAGTTTTATATTAAAACCCTCCATCTTTCCTATCAGCTCTTGTTTTTTTCAAACCTTGACACTGTTACTGTATTTAAAGAGGCAGTATAAAGTCTCTATTTTATGCTTTTTTGTCTTCTTTTATTTAAGACGATGTCTGTAAGGTTTCTTTAAAGAATAAAAAACTTACATGTAGAAAAATATTATGAATTTTTAATTTGTCCACATACCAAAAATAATTAACCCCTAAATGTAACAATAAACCAAAAATTGTTGACAAATTTGAGCAAGATATCATTCAAAAAATGTGTGAAACTATACAGAACTGTATTCACCATTATTGAAGGTTGTTTATTTTAGATAACTAAAATAACAATGTTTAACTGATAATCATAAGATTGAACTTGATTGGAGATAAATTATGATAGGAGAGATATTTTATCTGAAAATATATATTATTGATGGATTGTTAATCTAGTTTGTTTGCCAAGTAATTAGGTTATTTAACAGATAATAACATCATTTCAAGACCTTCTAAAAAGTCTGTAAGCATGAATTTAATTGAAATTACGTACATATAATTTTGTCTGGTTAACTCCACCAAGGCCTTTATTTTTACTTTCCTAAATATATGTAGTATAGGAAATGTTATGTGATGGGTCAAAAAATCGATGTCAAGTTTTTTGCAGATATATCCGTTTTGAAGTCTCCTGAGTCTAAAAAAAAGTTTTATGGAATGATCTCTGTCTGGTATTTGTCTGTCATGTGTCCAATTCTCTACGGCCCTAAGACATAGATCTGATTTTAATCAAATTTAGTATGTACGGATACTTTCTATATCTCAGGACTTTTTCCCATTCTTTTAGTAACTCAAAATTTGGAGGTAGCTGTCATAAGGAAAACATTTAAAAAAATTTCAAGTGTAGTTTCTAAGAACCCAATCAAAACTTATTGGTTCAATAAACCATTTCTTCAATACTTTAGACTGAAGTCTTTTATAGAACAAGTGAATATAATTTTTTTTTTTTTTTTTAATGATGGCATCCATAGTTCATGGATCACTTTTTGATTGACAACTTAATGAAAAGATATTTTTGGTGACAGTTAGTTTTGGTTCATTTTATTTGGATTACAATTAACTACACATCATGCCATTATAGTGTATTTAGAAGTTGCCAGAACTGAAATAAATATGATTCCCTGTATGCTAAGCCTTAATTTGTTTAAAAATTCCCATTAAAGCTTCTTAGTACTGTAGTATTAAATTGTATTTTAATGTTGGTATTAATTTCCACATGTTGAGGTGTCAATTTTTGTAATATAAAGGGGGAGGGGTGTTAATATCCTTTTATAAAAGGAATACAATTATTTTTATTATTAAAAGAAATCAGCCTCTTAACACCAGTTTACAGTTGTATTTAATACCAATTTTATTATCTGCTTAAAAAAAATCTTTTGTTACAATTAGTTTTTAATTATTGTATTATTTTATCTCAAGTACAAAGTTTAATATTTTATTTTATAACTTATTTTGAATTATAAAATTTTAGAGCTCTCTTTTTCTCAGGGTTTTTCAGATAGGAAATCAATATATATCCATTGAAACCTCATTAAATCTTATATTATCTTATTGTGATATATACAAAATTAATTATTTAAAATATTAAATCTTTGAATAAAAAAAATTAAAAAAATCTACTGATCGTCATTTTTTATCAATACAAAGTCCAAAGTTCTTTATTAAATTTTCATATATATTTAATTTTAAAGTTCAATGTAAATTGTCTTCACAAATTTCAGACGCAATATTGTTATTAAATTTCTTGATTTTTCAGTTAATGCATTTGCAAGTAATAATAATTGGGTGGATATTACCTTTCATTTAGCAGGCTAAATTTATGTTTGCAGTATTAGGCTCACACCAAATATTATACAGTCTGCTTTTATTAAATTCATCTTTTACTTTTATAAACACTTGACTAAACAGTATGTACCACTTCCCATGGAAATTTCGTTTATAACTTTCTGGTTCTTAAGTCTGGAGTTGCAAAATACATGTCTTGTTCAAATGGATGCTAAACTGGGAGTGCAGATTCAATTGTTGTCCACTTTCAGCTTGGGTATAAAAACATATCAATACTTTGGTTATTTTTATCCACTTACATGTTAAACTACCTTAGTTGATTCATAACTGTCTGCTATTATTCACACTTTTTATCCCTATATTTAACTGTTTTAACACAATGTGTCATATATTATTTATATTACCTTTAATTATTATATTTTACTTAATTTCTATATTCTAATGTCTGCCTTCGCACACAGCTGATCTAATTTGTTTAATTCAAACCATTACAAGGCTTTATGTTGTTCTAACTTTATTTTAATTTATTTTCTACACCTACATTATCTTTCCTAGAAATAAATTTCTATTTTAAAATATGTGATTTTTGGATTAACCTAAATCTAACAAGGTTTATACTCATTAACAGTGTTTGTGTTTTACTTATCATAAACAATCAACATGCATTAAATCAATACAAATATAAAACACAATAAATGAGATTTGATAATGCCTGAATAAGAGGCGAGACATAATACAAGAGGGAACAAAGAAGGACTGTGAGCAGAAAAATCAAAGGTAAATAAGGTTTATAGTTTAAAGTTTTATTATTTATTTTGTAGTTATTATTTATGTTTTAATTTGTATTTCTTTCAAACTTTATTTTATATTGTATTTTAGTTTAATTATTTTCTTCCTTTTATTTATTATTTAAAATTTTCCTATATGCACTTTTTTTAACATTCGTAACCTTGGAATTGTTATACTACCAAACATAATAGTAAGATAGGAATTTTTTATTCATTGAAATGAAAATAAATTTTGTGTTTTAAACGGTAGTTAATGGCTAATCAGCTCCAAGTATCAAGTAAATATTTCCCTATTTAGCATCTTATTATTCAATGAGGAACATTACATAAAAAAGAAATTTTTAATGTAATCCTCAAAAAAAATAGAGCATTGTTTCTCTAATTATAAATATTATATTGGTAATGGTACATATTTTTATTTTGTTTCTAGTTGTAACATGTCGACATCTAATTTTTCATCTAGTGTTAATTTTCACATTTTATCAAAATTTGAACAAAATCGGTGAAGTTGATTTTGAGAAAGTTGAAAGTTGATATGGTTCTAACTCATTTTTAAACTTACATATTTCCAAAACTTTTCTTCCAGAAATAAAAAACAAACATTATCATTATCAGCTATATTTCATCTCTTTCTTTTTTGCTAAATTTAAAATGTTTTTGAGTTAGTCAATACGAACTGGTTTTAATACATGTTTCTTCAAGTTAAAAATCACCATTTTCAAGTCATAACTTTTAAAGTTCTAATTTGTATGGAAATTTGTACACGATATTTTCTCTTATTTCTTATTTGATTCTCTCTCACTTTGGATGTATACTTTTAAATTTTGGTCCCGCATCTTCAAAAGGAATGCCATTCACCCCCTTAGATAACAAGCTCCTGTATAATACAGAAAAATTGATTTAAATTAATTACTATAAAGTTAATTTTTGTTTTAAATATGTGGGTTGTGTACAAGGACACAACTATGATCGTTCATCAACTTTGTATATTAGAAGAAGGGTAGGATGTAATTGAATAAAGTGGTGGTGGACTCGAAGTATTCACACTGGTGTTGATGCATTCGGCTTTCTTACACTCTTTATACAATCTGTATCGTTTGGTATTATTCAATTTGGGTTTTCTTATTCTTTTAAAATTTTCTTTGTAATATATGTTTCTTATATTTTCCATCATATTTCCTTTGTAATTATTTTCTTTTATATGAAAATTTTTTCAACTCACACATAACTTTACAAATTTTATTTTATGGGTTCTTATTGTAAATAATATTGTAGATTATATTATTCTATACATATCGGGGCCAATTTTAGTGTCCTATATCTTCACAATACGAAGTTAAACTGCCTAAATGCTGCATGACATCACCATTTTTATTGTTTATCTCAAGCTTTAACCCCTCTCCCCCTCAGAGCTGTAGAACCCTCACAGCTGTAGACCTCCATTTCAGATTCATACTTGAACTTTATTTATTGTTTACTAGATATAAAGGTAAAAAAAAAAACTTGCTATTTTTTTGGGTGGTAGTATTAAGTTAAAGTTACTGTATTATTTCATGTACTGAATTCAGCTTTAGATAGCTACAGTGAACATAGTTAAAGTTGTAATGTTCGTTTAGAAAACTAAAGTCGGTAATATGGTACTTATACATTGAACTCCCTGTCCATAGTTCTACCGCTAGACCGCAGCACAAAGCAAGAACCTAGATATTAGTACAATACCCTTGAAAATCAATTAGCTGATCGACAAGCTCCTCTTTTCTCTAAAACTCAGATATATTGAAGGTAGCTTGCTTTCTATTCATTGCTAGACCAGAGGTACTTGGACCGGCATGTGAAGTATTTTTTTAAACCTTTTGTTAAATTAAGCAGGACTGTTATTTTTTTGAAAAGCATGGGCACACAAGTTGCCATTTTAAATTAAATTTTTTTAGTAAGTCAAACAAAATTTAAGTAAAATATAATATGCTTATTATAAAGGCCTAAAGCAGTAAAAGATTACCTGGTAACATTTATACATTTTCTTTCTTAAATTGGTTTGCTGTGATTATAAACCCACCAAGAATTTTAAGTGCTCATAGAATAATTCTGTTATATTTTTTAAATATTAAAATTTAAATTGTCACATTTTTATATGTGTATTGTGCAAAAAAAATCTAAGGTTAATTATTATGTAACAAACATGTTACATAAGCCCCGACTTGTTTGACCTTGTTAAAGTCAGTCTGTAAAGACATGTCAATTTCTGTAAATTCACCTGTGTTTACAAGGAATACATGGAATACATGTTTCAGTAAAACCACTGTTAAATCTTGCCTAAGGAAGAATCCAATAGAAATTATTTCAAACTTTAGTATTGGTTATATTTCAAAAGGTTTGCAACGATTTTCAATCAAAGTTTAATAATGATAAAAAAAGAAGGGCAAATTCTTACTCCAAGTTATACCCTTATGGTAATTACTTGTTTTGTTTCATTTACAGCAAAATACTGGTACCAATCATCACCATTTAAAAAAATAACTTTTCACCTGAAATCGTCAGAACCCGTAACCCGAAAACTTCAGACCTTGTAAAGTAAAAATGGACATTCAAAAATTTTATAAACTTGTAATCTTGTCCATGTAATAAGTGGTTTAATTTAATTTAATTTATTAAAGATAATAAAACACAATTTTTTATTTTGTAATTTCCACTTTTAATTAGTCTAGCCGACCAATGGTTTCGCCTGCTAAGGCATTGACCAGTCTGTAATACAGCCTCGTCAATGCCTTAGCAGGCGAAACCATTGGTCGGCTAGACTAATTAAAAGTGGATATTACAAAATAAAAAATTGTGTTTTATTATCTTTAAACATGGAATTCCACCAAGAACCATCGGTCTCAACAGTAATGAAAATTTAATTTATTAGTTTAAAAAAATTTTTTTTATAGAATTGCTAGCAATATTTTGGCATTAGAATTTAGAAATTGCCCTTATGGTACCAATTTTTTATATAAATTGTTTTTCTTTCTCGTTTTTGTATAATTTAATTTAAAGTAATGTATTATTATGTCATATGTCAATTTATTTGTTTTGTATTAGTTTGTTGTTAAAGGCAGCTTTGTTTTTTATCTTATCTCTTTTTCTCAATCTAAATCATGTTTTTTTTATCTAAATGTAATAAAAGGAATGGAAAAAAATAAAAAAAATTTTAAAATATATATTTGTTGAAATTTAGAAATTGTTCATGTGGCACCAGTTTTTTTAAATATAAATATATATTTGTTAGCCAACCATAATTTAAAAATTATAAAAATTTAATATCTATGACTTTAATAATTTGTAAAATCAACTTAAATAATTATTTAAACTTGTATAAATTTAGTAGCACATTTGTAATTAGTGGATTTTGACCATTTCAGTGGCCCATTATGGGTAAGTTGTCTTTGAATTTATTTTATTTTTTTGCTTTCATAGTGAAGACCAGGCCCCCCCACTACCAAAAAAAGAAATTAATTACTATGAGTATATTAATGGCTAGGCTAATGCATATTGAATATGTATTGATGCATTTGTATTATTATTATATCTGTGTTCTGATAAGTTGAGAACACATCCTTATTTTATCATTGAGATATTGAGAAGCAGAAGATACAACCTTTAGGTAAAAATGAAATAAGCAAAGCAAATACATGTTTATAGAGAAAAAATTTATTGAAGGAAAATCTAATAAGTATTTCACAAAAATTAGTCATACTAATAGCTTACTAAAATCAACTTAAATTCAAAGCTAAAAACCAAGTACACATAAATGAAAGTTATATTTGCATTGTAGTGTTTCTGAGTTCTGATAATTTATTGAAAGAATAAAAGCTACATTTTTCTGGCTTTGATCATTGAGAATTTTACAATTACATCACTGAAGTCAAGGCTTGATGCAAGACGGTGTTCGATTGCTAACACTTCAAGTGAGTTAAGACGTTCTTGAGTCATTGATGAACGTTGCCATGTTTTCAATACGTTGCCCAGCTGACTAAATGCTCTTTCGGCAGATGCAACAGAAACTGGTATCGTACAAAATATTCTTAATGCAATACACACATTTATGAATATTGGTTCTAACTGTTTGGCATGGATTGCATTCAACAACTCTAACGGGTTACTTGAAAAGTTTTTTTTTTTGGTCAACTTGAAACACAGAGCTGAATATATATTTCAGATGTATAATTTCATCTGAAAAGTTTACTGATAGATCATTCTTATAAGTTTTAACTAAGTTTTCAGCCTTATTCCTTAAATTACTGTCTTACATAGAGCTGAATTGAAGAACTGGGCTGAAGAGTTCAGTCAGTGCATTAGTTGCTTCAAATCTTGTCTTGAGATCAGACAAAATAAGATCCAATTCTCTATTATACACAATGCTAGTTTTAAAAAGGTTTTCTTCTTCTTCAATAGTTGTTTCCAATTGAGGGCGACCTCTTGATTTTGGAAACGTAGATGGTACGTTGATGGATTCTGCCACTAAACGTCACTCACTGATGATGACTTCCCACGAATTTCTCAGTCGTTGCATGTCTTCCTTCAGATCATTCATCAGTTTCACTTCAATGCCCAGAGAAATACGCTGCGACTGAATTATTACACTCTTGATGCAGCCAAACACTTTGTACCAAAATACTGTCATACAAAGGCCTTGAAAAGAAGAAAAGTATTTTTAAGACCCATAGCTTTATTGTATGCTTTTGGTTCTAGGCATTATAGGCTTGACTTCAACTCAGTTAATACTCGTTCTAAGGCCGTTGATAGTTCTTGGTAGTGCTTTGCAACGGGACATAGGCTTCGAATCTTTTGTACCACCTTGTTTGTGATTGTTTTTTTAGTGAAAGTGGCATTTCAGAAGTCAAAATATCACATCTTCTAGGACTATGGGCGAAAAAAGAATACATTGTTTCCACGTTTCCAAAGAAGGTCATAATTTCGGGGCATATTTTTAATGTATTAACTCGTATTCTGTTTAAGGAGTGGTTTTGTTACTCACAGCTGTTGTAGATTCAGACACGATTTGTACGCAACACACTCCATATCCGATTAACCAATTTATATTACTCTGATGTAATATTTCATTGATACACATAAATCTAGTCCTAGTGATTTAATTATTGTTTTCTTTCTATGATTTATTAAAAATTTTCTACTTTTAATTTTTTTCCCTATCCTTACGGGCCCCGTTGCCGTAGCAACGGTAGCACCGGCCATGTGGGGGCCCTGGTGAAGACCTATTTCAAGTTATATTGTTAATATAATTTTGTCAGCCCTTCTGTTTGATGAAATTTTATTGTTACATCATATCTCCACAGCGGTGTAACAAAGATGCTTGGACTTTGGACAGTTTTGTTTCTATAAACATTTCTATAAATTACAAAACAATCTAATATCTTATTCTTGATTTATGGAAGTTGTGTTTGGTAACTGACAACAAAACTCTTTATTTTCGTATTTTACATGTCACGTTTTTTGTAGTGAATTTAAAGTAATTTAATTTTGATTTTCTATTTCAGTTTACGCTAATGGGTTATATGATTGAAGGAGGAGGCACAAAAACAATGTCTAAAGCTAAAGCCTGGCTGTATGTTCATCCTGAAAGTAGTAAAGAATTGTTATCAATATTAACGGATGTGATTGTAGACTACTTGGTAATGCAGGCAGCTGCTGGGGCACAGGTTAGAAATATTTCAGTATAACTTATTACATGTTTTTTAACAAATTAAATTGACTAAGCTGAAAGTGATAGAGAGAATTAGCTTTTATGACCTTTAATACTTTTTGTGTTGGTCATCACCCTAATTGAATTAGCACATATCTAAAAGTGGATAAAGGTTATGGCGCTAGAATGTCAAACACTACTTATCAGATACTGTTAAACAAGTAATTCTAGTATGTTATAAAATGTTTTCTTCAAAATTGACAAGAATTTTGTTGAAATGGGGTAAATCTAGCATTTTTAGGTGTAATTCAGCTAGGTCTGAGCATTGGGAAAAATAATTAGGATAGTTAAATAACCACATTCTTGAGTTCAAAATTTTGGCTGTTTTGAGGGTCAACAAATTTAACATAATAACAATTGTTTTTTTCAAATGTGCATAGTGTCTATTTACAATTAAAAAAAAAAAAGTTTATATTGATTATTAAACTAAACTCTGTCCCAGAACTATGCGTGAAGAGCCCAGACCTGCTAGGTGGCTTTACTAGTTGCCACATCAGTTGGGTAATGTGTGATTTACAAAATGAAATTCCCATGGTCAAAATTTTCAACCAATTGTACTTCCCAACTTATGAAGCCCAACACTGTAAATCTTTTGAGCTCCCATTTAGATTAAATCCGGTACCTCTCACTCATGAAACGAAAATACTAACCACTAGAACCGCTTAGATTGATTAAGTCAAGATGATAATGCAATTATTTGTTTACATGTAAAATATATTCAGATGTTCAAATAAATAAAATATTATTAAACTAACAATTCTGTATATTTCTAAATTTATCTTGAAAACTGGCCTAAGGATTTTATTGTTTTCGGGTGCAAGAAAGCAGTTTGGGAAACTTATTTAGGTGTTTAAATAACCAGAATGGTTTCTACAAAATAATAATAAAATAAATAAATCTAGGAGGCATGTTTACAATTAGAACAAAAGTGCTATTTAATAAGCCATATTTATTTAATGTTTACCAATTTATTCAAACCTCCTACCATGAATTGAATTGTATAAACCACCCACTTTCAAACGTAAAAAAGCGTATACTTAACTGTGATCAGAGACAGAATAGAATGTACAGTTTGAAAATAAATATTTTTCTTTTAATATTGTAGCCCAACGATTAGTGGTACTTATAGATATAAATTAAATTACCTTTTTGGTATATCTACTAATCCAAAAGTTTGCTGTAGATGGATTATTGCAGTTTGAGAGTTCTTGCGCCCATAAACACAATATAGTTTATAATACACAATAATATAAAACACAATATATAAACAAAACAACATAGTTTAAAAAGCTCCAACTTTGAATAGAGGTTGTTATTTTTTTTAAATCACACAAAAAACAAAATATATGGAACACAAACATACTTGTATGGAACATGAGTTGGCATGTTTGGTTGGTGTGGATTCTTAGGTAGTTGATTCAAGACTGTCAATTGTTTCCACTGTCCTGATTGTTATCTTTATTTGGATGATTGTGATCATTTCTGTGCATCTTGATAACATTGCCATATATTATATTAGAATGAAATAATAGCTGATCATTTAATGTGCTAGTGGGTTCATTTTTAAAAACTTTGTATATCTCAGCTTTGTTTGTTTGACAACTAGTGCTTGGAAGTGAGTTGGAAGGATTAAACACCTCTTTCTTGCTCTGAGTTACTTCATATGGAATAAGCTTTATTAAACTGTGTTGTTTATCTTACTTATGTTTACGGATCTGATGAAGGGCACAAAAAGTCTGAAACTGCAATAATCCTTTTACAACAAACTGTTGAATTAGTAGATGTACCAAAAAGGTAATTGAATTTTCATCTATGAAAATAATTAATTGAAACATTACATATTATAATTGGCGTGTTGAGCTTTGCTAAATTCCATTATTGTTATTCCAAATTCTTAAATCATGTTCTGTTTGTTTTTACATGTTTAAATAATAATTACATATAATCTTGGTATTTTATGTATAACTCATTATTATTATGTTTTGTGTGTTATCTTCGGAATAGAATTAATTTTATTCCAAAAGTTCTTACTACAATACAAAAATTATTTAATCATAATTTTATCTAACATTAGTAACCTTGTTGATTTTAACTTAATATTACAATTTGTGAAAATTACATGATACAATATAAAATTATGTATGCACACAGCTCTCTTTTACCGAGCAATACTGTCAGTATTTTAGTTATTACATTATGCTTTATGGTCCTAGAACTATTAGATAATTCTAAAATTTTAGGACTTCACAATAGAATAATTATTTTATTATCAATATTATTGAATCATCTTATTATTAGAGATTAATCGGTCAGATTTAGTTATTTGCAACTTTTAGATGACATCATTGAGTATTATATTCTTAATATATCAAACTTTATTAAATATAGTACTATTATAATGCTAACAGTATAGAAAACACAATCTGTGATTTTCAGATATATAAAATTAATTGATAAAAGATCGGCCCTAATTTAAAAAGTCATGCAATTTTAAAGTATTTCTATTGAAGTAATTGACTTGTCACTAAACAATATCCCAAAAGATATTACTTTCTAGATGTTTAATTTAGAACTTATATTTTTAAGTAGAAAAACATTAGATTTCTAGATAAATTAAAAGGGGAGATTTTTTAGACACACTACTGAAAATATAATTGTATGAAATTTTAATTGAAAACATTGTTTAAAATTGTATACTATTAAATTCTATTCACAGAATTAAATGAAAAAAAATTAATGGATATATTACTAGACATTTATCTCTTTATGTTAAGTTTATGGCTTGTAGGGCTGATTTCTAAAACAACTGTTAAATGAATCATTAGTAAATGTTGGATTAAACTAATGTCCTGTTAAAATTGCAATTGTGTTTCTAAAATAAAATAATGTTGGATTATCAATCAGCTGTTTCAAAACATTGTTTCAGTTGTTTACATTTGGTAGTCTAACCTAGTTTAATATTATGTAATAAATAACTTTCATGAATAATAATATAATAAAAATGTAATCTAATATTTTATGTAAATTAAAAATTTATATTTTAAACAAACAATGAACTAGGGGTGTTCAGGTAAATCTTGAAACATTCAGAAAATTATTCAGTAATGCTCATTCCAGTAATGAGTAGAGATAGTCCATTTTAATTTTATGTGTTTCTTGCACCCCATACTTGGGAAAAGTTGGCACCATCCCCTACCTCATTTAAGATTTGTTTTGTGCTTACACTAGTTAAGTAAGAATAACTGATAGAGACAGTCATTTTAGGATCTATGAGCAGCTGTAAGCAAATAATTGATAATTTAAACGTATTTGTGAACTAATAATTATTGTTATAAGGAATAGTAAGATAATTAAATTTCAATCTAGTAACAGGAAGATAATTTCAATAATCTAATGAGTTTTAATTCAATCAGCCATAGAGTGATTATGTTTTTTTTTATGTGATTTGTGTTGGACATTACTTGAACTTAAATCATTTTCTCATTTATGAATATTAATGAAAATACAATCATAATTTTGTGTTGTTGTATCTATGAATTTTGAATAATTGTTAATTGCTATTTTCATTAGATATAAGTTATCTTCAATCTACTGAATTTAGTTCATAATAAACTAACTAAAATTTATCTATACATATGTTTTGTGTTTATTGGAATACATTTTCATATTTTACTTGTGTTTGTATTCAAATTAAATTTTCTCAATTTAATTTATGATTTTGTACGATTCATTCTACATCAGCGTTTGGCTATTAATTAGTTAGATAAAACAATTTTTGACATTTATTACCACTCTCTTCCTCCATTGTGTTTTGTAGTGTTTTAATATGTTATGTGTTTTTCTCAATTGTTATATTATTTTATCTTCACTAAGCAATGCAATGAATTTTTGTCCAAAATTGAAAAAAATTAATGAAGCGAAAAGACAAATTTTCCACACAGAAAAAAACTTTTTTCACCACTACAAATACAAGACGGCATTTCTTTGACTAAGTCATCATCGTCAATAGGATAAATTAGGTTAGTTTTAATGTTTACAACGAATTATTAGACTACAATATAGTGGAACAGTGCGAACTGGCGGCGAAAGTTAGAACTATCGTTATAATCTAGGCAGTGATATATAAAAACATAAATCTATAAAAAGTGAATGTGGATGAATTAAAACCTTTTAAAAACAGTTTTAACTACAGATATGTCTACAAACTAATAAATAATGTTAATATACTATTTAAAATGACTATGAAAGGACATTAAGAAATATATATATTTGATATGTTTGAATGCACGGCCATACGCAAAGCCGATAGTGGAAAAATATACCAGTGATGGCGGGACGGCATTGTAGCCCGGGTTGTTGGAAGAAAAAGTTTTTATAAAGAGTCTGAGGTAATACAAAAAATTTTAATATCGTCAAGAGTGAACATTTAAACAAATTCAAAATTATTTATTTGGACTTTAGTGGGTATAAAGATTTAATTATTATAAAAGATTTGAACTGTAAAAATTGTTAATATTAAGATGATTGGTATATTTTAGGATAGAAGTTTAAAAATGTATGATAGCCTAGTTGCACATTTAAAAAAAGCCCGAATCTTAAGACCCGAGAGTAAAGAGTAATTCAAAGAATTGAGTTGTTGTTATTTAATAGTTAATCATTATATTTTAAAGTAAAGTAAACGTGCTAGAGCAAAAACCCAACTTGACTAAAAAATTAATAATATAATAATTGTGTTATTATACTGTGCTTACATTTTTCCTATGCATTTGTTTGTGGAGACAATTTGTTCAATATAAAGTTGTGTATATTTTATTCTAAAATTTAACACTAAATTTCTAAAATAATTGTTCCACCTCTAAGAAAAACTAAGATAAGTCGTAAAAGTCGTATTTTGAAAATTTGTGAGGAGGCCAATCAAAATTTTGAAAGTTACTGTGTCTCATAACAAACATGTAGAAGTGATGATGGTGAATTTTCTCACAAAGCACTTGATTTAATCTGAAACTGATCTTGTGTGTGCTTTAGGGTATAATGGTTTAACACGTTAGCTGCCATATCGGTCCGATCGGACCGAAACTATATATGCATAATTGTAAATAAAATTAATAAATACTATTGCCTTATATTATTTAACATAGGTAGATGCAAAAATAATAATGGAAAAATAATTTGGTAATCGTGGCACTCCAGGCAAGAGTATCGTATTAGGCCTCGGCAGCTAACATGTTAAAGGACCTTAGGCCTACCTAAGTTCTAAGTATAGCGGGACTTGATCTAGGCTCATACCTGATTTCCTATTTATTTATTCAACCCTTGAATCATTTTGTTGTGTAACATAACATTTCCTTCATATTTTAATAAATATTTGAATTATATTTCAGCTTTTACAAGTGTTTGAATCTAGTGCAGAATATCTAGGACCACAACTGTTTAAAACTTATGCTTTGCCTTATCTTGTTGATATTTGTAAAAGAGTAAAACAAAAAATTGAAGAACAAAATCTTGGAGATATTCCCATGGTAAGTGTGGTAATTAATACAGCTAATTTAGAAAACAAATTTGTATATTAATGAAATAAGAAATATTATTTGGTGCATGGACAAATTATACGAGTCTGCTGTTACCCTGTTTTTATGTTATTTATCTTTCTGATTAAATCAATTACCTTTTTTACCCTACATTCTTTGTGCATCCTTTATAGTGTTGATATTTCATTGTAATCACAAACAGATTGTCTGAATTATTCTGTTTACTTAAAGTGTCTGATAAGGGTTTTGATGTTTCAACTGACTCTCCCCTTAATTTTTTCAATATGAGTTATTTCTGAAGTAATTCATGACAATCTCAGTAACCCTTCTTCAGAATTTTCCCCCTCCTAGGTGAATGGGGTTATGATGGCTATTTAAAGGTCTTGGTGATATTAGAAAAATGACATAAATAAAACTTACGTTGTCCAAATATCATGTTAAAATGTGAAGACAATAATTTGTATTTTTAGTCATAATGTAGATTAGAAATGCAATATCAAAAACATTGGTATTGGGTTCAACCTATAATATAATATAAAACCAATCATGGAAGTATGGAGGTGAAGTGCTTACAACAGCCAGCACCTCCACCCTCAAAAGCACTGAAAAAAGCTCAAAACAATGCATTATGACTAACTAGTGGAGGTGTAAAGACAACACCAATACTTCCTCTTCAACTTTATATGAGTAACCTCCCAATTGTCTCAAAAATAAACTTACCCATCTCTCTTACTAAAATTAAAATGTTGCTACAAACTGGGCAAAAAACCCAAATGTCTCTTCTCACTTAAAAATCCAAATCCTAAACCCACGCTGTGTCAGTACACCTTAAATACCTTGACATACCAACTCAGGTAGAATCACTCTGGCCATCAACCAAACCAATACAAAATACCCAAATGTCACTCCACACCTAAAGACCCAAATATTAAACCCATACTATTTCAGATTGTATTGTGATTTATTAGTTTAGTGAGTGTTAGAATTAGTTTTCTCTAAGACCTAATTTTAGGTTAAAGTGAAATTTGTACCATTTATTATAAAATGAGAGATATTTATTTAAGATAAAAACTATTAATGGTTATAAAATAGATATAGCAGTCAGTGGTTTAGTTTCTTTATAATTTTAACAAAATAAATACATTATTGATATTTAATCCCCTTTATTGTAAACTATATCAATTAATCCCATAATAGAGCAAGCTGAATATTATTGTGAAATATTCAAAAGAGTCTACTTTCGTTTATCTCTTATTAAATTCATTTAAGAATACATTATCACCTCTATTTCTGCAAGTACCAGCTACCATGTTTTTGGTCCTAATATTCCCAAAGCTGATTCTAATAAATTCCGCTGATAGTTCTGACCAATGCTCTTGGTCAACTGATAAGCAGGGCCTCCGGCTATCACCGTTCAATTATGACTGACACTCTTTTTAGGTCATGGTGGGTTTATATACCTTCTCAGGTTATTGAATTAGCTATTTTCTAGATTCAGCTATTGCAACACTTTTGATATATTTCACAACAATAGGTTGCCTTCTGTGTATTATTTTGGGACTTAGAATAAAATTTTATATTTGATAGATTTTATAATTTTACCCAACAACTATTGTTAACAGTGAGTTTTACCTAACTATATTGTTAATTCCTAACAGTGAGCTTCATTTTAATCAAAGTGACAGGATTCTCACAAATTTAGTAATTTTCTAATTATAGATCAAAATACAGTGGGCTTTTAGTTTTTATACATCAAAGTTTGGTGTAACATTTTGTAAAAAAATATTTATTAAAAATTAATTTAATTCAAATGTATTTTTATACAGACTATTTTTGCCAAAGGAGCCCATTATGCTCTTGAAGATTTGTCTACCAGTGGATATGATATTGTAGGTTTGGATTGGACTATATGTCCCGAGGAAGGCAGGAGAAGAGTTGGTCCATCTGTAACTCTTCAAGGCAATCTGGATCCTTGTGCCTTATATTCTCCTAAAGTAAGTTGTAATAAGTAGGTCAATAACAAACACTCAATATAAAATGTCATTAACTACTAATAATGTCAACATTTACTCTATATAGGCAACAGATTATATAATTACTCCCCTTCTCATCAGATGCAAAATTCTTATTGTATTATTACTATTGATAATAAATTAGCGTGATTTTTTTTTCATAATTTTAAGGTTGACGTTATAGCAGAGAGGGAGCGATAAAATTTAGTTGTCATTTTTTGTGTTGTCAGCTTCACTTTATGCTTGTTCAAGAAATGAAGACACTCTTGAGTAATGTAGCACAAGGAAAAGCGTAATGCCATCAACTGGACTCATAAACCTTTAAATGGTTTACAAGTCTGAAATGTAACAAAATAAGCTCTTGAATTTTTCTAAAAATATTCTGTTATGTTAAATACTTCTATTAATTTTTTTAAATATTCATAAATATAAAATTCATACTATTTATCCTACGAGTGGACTAAAACATTGTATATCCATGACAATTTTAAACTTTTACATGGAACTGTTTGACTATAATTTCTACCCCAAAAAGGCACATGCTGTCGTAAAAGAAATAAGGATATTAACAAAACCCTAATAAAAAATTGTAAGTTTTCAATAACTGTTTTCAGCTGTATGAGTGTATTTCTACAACCTGTTAATTTCATTGAATATTTTTGAATCTTCTGAAAATGTCTTATTTAGTATAAACAAATAAAAGTGCAATTATAAATAAATTACTTAAAATGTCTCCTATTTCCTAAAAAGAATAATACAGTACAACCTCGTTAAGTCGGGCCAGCCGGGACCGTGGCCAATCCGACATAACGAAATACGTGTTAGCCAGAGAAAGAGCAGAAAACACAAAAAATAAAAATATACATACTGTACTTACAATAATTTCCTTTATTACGGAGAAAAACACTTTAAAAATATTATTCATCACAATAAAACAACAAACACATCTGTGGACTGTACAGGTATGTCTACTTTTTGGAGAATAAGCTTGTAAGTTTCTGTTGCGTCAGCTTTAAGTAACGTTTACGTGCCGCACGGTCACGCAACCGGCAAAGTGCGCCAATCACCTGGGTGACAATCACTCACCACACAGGCATGCAGCGATACAGTTAGGTATCAGATGTACAGTCACAGCAAACAAACTCGGTTGCGTGAACTCGGCAAAAACACGATCACCGTGCAATACGCTATGATTATGCGCTCGTATAAAGCAATAGCGCTACCAAAATGCATATTTTATATTAATTTATATTTATGTTTATTTATTGCAAACCGGTCCGGGTTACCCAGAGATCCGACTTAAAGGGGGCCGACTTAACGAGGTTGTACTGTAATTTGAATACAAAATCAAGACTAAAGAAATTGGTAAAAAAAATAATAACTATATAACAGCTCCATGGAAGTTTTGATATTGTTGAAAACCAACAAAATAAAGTAGAGTCCCGGTAATTCGAGCTAATTGGCGCTGAGGTCATCTCGAATTTCAAGAAACTTGGGTTATTTCTTTGAGTAGAAAATAAGGTTAAATAATAATACAGTGCCTACTTGTTTATGTAAAATTACTAAAATAAAATAAATTTAAAAAAAATTGTATTGTATTGTATTTTGTTTTAAAATAGAACATTGTGTTTTAGCAGTGATGTCAATCGGTGTAGCTTCCACTTATTGCTCAATATAATGCAATGCCATATCTAGCGTTGCCAAATTTTACAAATTTTTAGCAACAAAGCATGGTGAGACTATGATTTTAAGAAAGAACTTCGTGAGCTAAGCAGTGCTGACTGTGCTTATTAACCATGATGCATTAGGTGGGAGGGGGGAGAGGTTCATTGCCTTGTATTAAACATAACTTCGAACTATCGAGGCTTGAATGACTAGGACTTTACTGTACTTAAAAACTGAGATGATTTTTTACATGTGTAATTTCTAATTATTTACCTTCATATTTAATTGAAATTGCATTGTTTAATTAAGAACGTCCACATTCTGACTTGAAATTTTCAGGGCAATAGTGAGCATTACCTTTTGTTAGTTAATAGTTTGTATTATTTGTAGATGTGAGAAAGTTTGTGTAATGTTTTTGGACAATATGTAAATGATCCAATTTCAACAAAATAATATATTTTTATATGTTCAGGATGAACTGGTGAAATTAGTGGATGACATGGTGGAAAAGTTTGGTAAACAAAGATTCATTGCAAACCTGGGCCATGGTATCTACCCAGATGCCAATCCTGAACATGTTAAAATACTAATAGACGCTATACATCATTATTAAAATTTTATATTAGAGAGTAAGAAGGTCAAATTCAATGTTATATGATTTTATTTTATAACCTGTTAAACATTTACTGACATGATGGATATCTATGGGAACAAAGTAATATATTGTAGTATCTAAAGGCTGATTTTTTTAAGCATAGATTCATAATTAAGGATTTATAATGTAAATGTGTGTAGTATATGTTATCTTTTATGAACAGATAAGATAATGAATTGTTAAAACACTTTTCCTTTCTTCATGCTTCTACTTATATATATTTGTGAAACTGGAATTTACCCAAAAAGTGTCGAACAACAATGTATGACTAACATAATTTTTAAATCTGGTGGGTTAAATAGATTTTATGATTGTTTTAATGAATCAGCAGTTAAACTTTCAAGAAACAGACAGCAGAGTTATAAGTTACTATAGACTTAATGTGCTTCAAATTTTGGGTCAATTACCATTTTTTACTCTGAGTACAAAACTTTAAATCCTCCTTTGTCACAACTGACCATAGTTAAGGACTCACCTTCCAAAGCTCTATTTTCCCTTGTAAACAGTGGGGGTTTTTTTTAATCAATTTCATAAATTCACTGGAAAAGCTGTAATAATGGCATTGTACATTTGTTACAATATTTTTAAAGTACTGTTTTTTGATGAACAACAAAAATTAAATATCTGTAGCCCTATAAACTTTTCAAAAAAGGATCAAAATATATAAAAGTGCAATAAATATTATACTAAATACACCTAAAAAATACTAATATGCATAAAAACAAAAACGCCTGGAGTCGTCCATTTTAGAGTGATTAAACATAATCTGCTAATGGTGTCCAACATAGCAGATTATAAAATACTATAAATAAATATTTTATCCGGTACCTGCTGCACTCTAGTGACTGAAACATGAACTACATACTTTAAACTATTGTTCTAATATTACCGAATACATCATACTCCGCAGTAATGAACTTAAACACATCCGAAAGCAACTGTGAGCAGTGTCCGTCGCAATTCTACAGGCTAATTTAAGTATTCCCGTTGTGAGTCCTAAAAGTGTTATAAATTGTGATGGTAAGTCAAATAAGTTTGTTACATTTCGATTTAAACCCTTTTCCAAGAAAAAAGTTTTCTTGATATTACATTCCTTTTTTTAATCACAAAAACGACTAACGATTTTCTCCATATTTTGTATATAAAGGGTTTTCAACATCAGGAATCCAATGGACTTGGTCAAAATATTGAGAAAAATCATTTTCTATGAGTTTTCACGATTCGAAAAATACATAGTAAATATATATAGGAGAAATATTAGCTACGCCTACTTCTATTAAACGAGCAAGGAATTGTTTGTATGTATGTGCCTATTTCCAGTCATTTTATCTCAAAAACAGCTCTAACGATTTTCTCCATATTTTTTTATATAAAGGGTTTTCAACATCAGCAATCCAATGGACTTGGTCAAAATTTCGAGAATTAATAAAAGCAAGTCTGCTAAACAAATTAGCAGAAATTTTCACCTAATTTGTTTAGCAGACTTGCTTCTATTAATTCTCGAAATTTTGACCAAGTCCATTGGATTGCTGATGTTGAAAACCCTTTATATAAAAAATATGGAGAAAATCGTTTGAGCCAATAATTCTACAAAAAAAGTTTTAAAATATATTTTTATAATTTTCATAATGGGAGATAATTATTGTACTTATAACAAAACCAAATAACTAACAACATACCCAATTTTTTATAGATGAGACAATAACGGTACTTTTACTATAATACAGTAGAACCCCTCAAACTCGACACAATGTGGACTTTAAGGTTGTCGAGTTTGGGGGTTGTCGAGTTTTAGGGAACTTTGATATTTAATGGTTAGGCTTGCAACAAATACTTTAAATAACTGTACATTTATTGAATATCAATGATTACACGTTTATTGCAAAAAAAGTCCCTGCCTGACAACAACAAAAATAGTGTGTTCAATCACACATTAAAATGAAATTTATAGATGGGTCAAATGAGATTTTAAAAGTATTGGCCTTGTACAATAGGCTCAGTAAACTAAATAGGCTTCTGTAATAAAATTTACAGTAAAGTCTAGAGTAAAAAAAACACGGAAATAACACTATTCTTGGAAATAACACGGTCCAATATAAATGCTATAAATTGAACTGCTGATCGCATATAATTAAGAGTCGGGTCATTTTTTTCACCTGGTTAAGACCTTTATTACAAAACTTGAATCATAGTTCTACGACGCTCCGTTGAATTGTTATGACAAAAGACTTGCCGCTTACTTTTAATGGAATCGGTGCTAATGACCGGTAGCATCCGGGTGGTAGGCGCTTGGGTTCACAACAATATGAATATTTTGACAACACATGATTGGGGCTGTCCCGGTCTACCTGGACCCTTTATCTTTAAATTTGGCCTCTACTATACAGTAGGATTAGAAAGTGGCTAGACAAAGGAGCAACCCTCACAGCCATATAAACAAAAGTGACAAGCCTCAACCTCCCGGCATCTGGCAGGCGCACATGACGTAAAACAATGCAGTAAATGACCTTGGAAATCCCATGCTCCTGGTCACTGTCCCTGTCGAGTTTGACGGAATGTCGAGTTTGAGGGGGTCGAGTTTGAGGGGTTCTACTGTATATTCAATTCCATATTTTTTCTTAATTACAGCACTCTTTATGTTTTAATTTCTTATAAAATGAAATAAAATCTTGTACTGTACTTTATATGGTATTTCTCTGCAATCGGGTATTACAAATTTATGTGAAGCTAGGTTAATATCAGCCTTTAGAGTACTGAATTTTATTATTAAATTGTATATGGCGGTGTTTGTTAAAATAAAATATATTCATGAAATGTAAACTGTGTTTATTTTCTCATAATTGCATACTGAATGTATTGTGAAAGACTCAGAGTTTGATGACTTTTCATATTTTAAGATCTTGAACATTTTTCCTTTATCAATGTGCCCATTCATGAACATTATTGAATTAAACAATCTGTTGTGACAATAAAAACTAAAATACACTTGGGGTTCTTTCCTCTAAACAATAGATTTTGCACTTGTGATGTCATAATAAATTCAATAATAGGATTTTTTTTGTAAAACCTAATGGTGCTACTGCCAATCACAGGATGTGATACACAACAATATCTATAGACCAAGAAGCAGAGGTGCAGATTGTATGCCAACATGTAAACTATGTTTTAGGGAAATTAGGGCACTTCTGGGTAAATTTGTGTCCAATTAAATAATATGGTTGGGGATTTTGATGAATTATCATATTTTAGGATCTTAAAACCATTTTGAAATTAATGAACATGATATAAACATCTAATTAAATTGACAACATATGTCAATAAATAGTTTTTAACACCTACAGCCAAGTGCAGGATATGATACATAACAATATTCATAGACCAAGAAGCAGAGTGAACGCTAGTATCCGAACATTCAAAGGAATTGAAAGGACAAAACAACACAAAATAAGCTCTGAGATTTTGATCAATATATATTTTGTATTTTCATATTTTAATTCCTGAAACTATTTTGAACATTTTCCTTTTAACTTCAATGTGTCTGTTTATGAAGAAGATTGAATTGAACTACATGTGTGGATGTTGTGACAATACAAACAGATATTCACTTAAGGGCCTTTCTGTAAACAGTAGATTTGGTCTATGAATGCTTTAATACATTCAATAAATAGTTTTTGTACAACCTAGTGTGGCTACTGTCAAGCGTAGGACATGATACACAAATTCATAGACCAAGAATCAGAGGTGCCCACTATATCCGAACATGCAAACTACATTCAAGTGAAATTAAGGTATAGTTGGGTAAATTTTTGTCTATGAAAAAAAAAATTAAGATCAGGGATTTTGATGAATTTTCATATTTTAAGATCTTGAATCCATTTTGAACATTTTTCCTTTTATCAATGTGTCCATTCATAAACTTGGTATAAACAGCTAATTGAATTGAACATGTGTAGATAATAGAAACTGAAATAGAGTTGTGAGTCCTTTTTGTAAATAATATTAGATTTTGGTTCTTGGATGCTTTAATGCATTTAATAATTTTTTTTTTTTTTTAAACCTAATGTGGCTACTGTCTAACACAAAATATGATAACCAACAATATTCATAAACCAAGAAGCAGAGGTGCAGACCTATATATGTACATGAAACTAGGTTTCAGAGGAAATATTTGTCCAGGTAAAAAAAAAAAAAAAAAAATTGGAACAGGACTTTTGATGAATTTTCATATTTTAAGATTTTAAACATTTTCCCTAATATCAATGTGTCAACATGAATATGATATAAACAACTGATTGAAAAGAAAAACATGTATAGATCTGTTGTAACAATACAAACTAAAATGCACTTGTGGTCCTTTCTGTAACCAGTAGATTTTGCCCCTGGGATGCTTAATACATTCAATAAAAACGTAATATATCTACTGTCTAGCACAAAGATGACAACCAACAATATTCATAGATCAAAAAGCAGAGCTGCAGACTATATCAAAACATGCAAACTATCTTCAAGAGAAATTAACATCTGGGGAAATTGTTGTCCAGGTAAATAAAATAAGGGTGGGGATTTTGTATATTTTAAAATCTTTAATTTTTTGAAATTTTAATGTGTCCATTCATGAACATGATGTAAACAGCTGATTGAATTGAACAACAGGAGTAGATCTATTGTGACAATAAAACTAAATCACACTTTGGATCCTTTCTGTAAACAGTAGATTTTGCTCCTGGGTTGCTTTAATACATAGCTTTTGTAAAACCTAATGTGGCTGCTGTATATAACACAAGGCATATAACCAACAATATTCTTAAACCGAGAAGCAGAGGACCAGACTATATCCGATTACACAAACTAGATTTGGTGGAAAGTGTTTGTTTTGGTAAGAGAAAACAAATAATTAACTTCTTAGTAACTAATTTAACATTCAATACTATTGACTTTCAAAAGAAGCACGCTGAATGCACTCGGCAAGGCAACAATACTGATGCTAAAAATTATACATTAGTACTTCAAAATTAGTCCAAACCTTGTTGATATAGCATCTTGTGTGGGACAATTTACAAAAGAGATGGTCACAAAATTCAGTTATATCTCTTAGAATTGTAATGGTGTACAATTTCAGTTTTGTAATTTTGGTCTGAATAGAAAATAGGTTTGACTCAAAGCAGTAAACAGGAAGTGAATCCTATTATAGAATAAAATAAATAGAGAAAGTAATTAGTACTAAATGGTCAGATAAATTTGTTAAAAGTATGTTAATAATAAAAACGTATATAATGTTAGTTATAAGAGAAATGTGATGTCAGCGTTGTGTGTAAAAGTGGGGAGACAATAACAAAGCAGGACTGTTCAAGTAAGACATATACTTTCTAATAGGTAAGACGTATGGAGAAATAGATATTTTTGTAGAGACAAAGCCGTACCGTGGAAGGAAGAAAATGTTTTCCAAAAGACAAAAGTTTGTGTTTAAAGAAAAATCATGTGACTTAAAATAAGTTTGTTTTGAGTAAAAGAGAAAGTAAACAATAGTGATTATTTGGGAAGTGAGATGTAAAACGGAATAAGTTATTTTTTTTTAGAGAGATGGGATGTGAGTTTGAAAGACAACATGTGGTTCAAAGGAGGTGAATAAAATGAAAGTTTTAAGTATGATACAGAATTTAGCTTCAGTGTATTTTGGCATGCTTGGTACAACATGCTCAAATTATGTTTCATAAAAAATTTAAACATAAAAATAACTAGAACTTACAGTTTATTAATAAAAACTTGGATAGGATGTTTGCAGAGATATCACGTGGTTTCAAACAAGAGAAAGATTTTATTTTTTTTTAAATAATAATCATAAACTTCGATAATAAAAAACATTCATTAGTTGATTTGTTAGATTAGATGTTTATAAAAATAATAATAATTAAGTATTTAGTAAAAGAGATTTTGTAATATAAAAATATTGCATTTTGAAAAATGAAAGATTTTATTTTGAAGTTAGGTTGCAACCATAAGATTAATCATAAACAAAATATTAATGAATTTTAAGTTATTATGTATTATAAAAAGATGTGATGATTTATGTATTTATGTCTTTTCCGGAAATATTTTAATTTTGTATGGAATTTATTATAAATTTCTATTAATAATTAAATGTACATTTCAGAAAATTGGATTCTGTATTTTTTTTTTAAATTCTCCAAGTACACTGTATTAAAGGACTTGCGACCCCAAAGAAATTTTTTATGCTCTCTTCAAGAGTATCTCTTTGTCTTATTTTCATTTTATTTTTGTAATAAATATTACACAATGGCGCCCAACTCGATTTAAAAATATTAAAATTATCACAACTTTAATTAAACTCTTACAGAATGTAAACATCTTTATTTGGACATGGTAATGAAAAATTAATGGAAGTAAACTTTCCATGTTTTTAAGAAAATGAAGTCTAAAAAAAAGTTTACCAAGAAGATTGATAAAGACTTACAAAAATCACGCTGCTCTCAAACTCAGCAACAAGCTTAAAATTATCAACATATACTTAATATACGATACAGTTTTGGGGGGAATATTTGGTCAGAAAATATTTTGCACCCATGCCAAGAAGTACAGTAAATAATACCACCATTATTGTTAATATATCACCACCATTGTTCTTTTGAACAAAACACCACTCATAATGAAAAATAAAAAGAATTACATCCCTTATAGATGGCCTACTCTTTATATTTAGATACAATTTACCATTCAATTAGGTTGTAGTAGATTAGATTTGATAATTGGGTTATGAGGATTTGACGTTATTGTACACTCTAAGGACCTAGCAATAACGAGGTTCAGGAGCTTCCTTCCTATGTTAGCATTGAAGTCATCACCCAGTTGTGCCAAATGGCTCTTATTTTAGCTTCAAGCCTCTCATATTCCAGGATGATAATATGCCTAGAAGTCTCATCAGACCATATTTATGTAGCCTACAAGTGGGATCACCATTGGTGATCCTGAGTGTTAGCAAATGTTTCCTGAAGTGGACGTGTCCAGTAAGTAACACCTAACTTTTTTTAGACGGCCTCTATCCAGCCTCAATAATGAGTGGTATGATTTTCTCAAGCCAATGCTTTGTTGTTTCGTTGAGGTAGGAAAGTATTAGAGCTCCTTTCTCCCCGTAGCTCCCAGAAAATGATGAAAAGGTCCCATCCTCTAAAGGTTGAAATTTATCCAACAGTGCATCCTTAATGTCCTCACCTTGTTTATTTGTGAGTTCAGCATCAGGATAAAATTCTAGCACCAGAGCTATCTTGATGGACAGAATGTCCCTGTGAGTTGTTACTTCCTGTCCAGATGGCTCCGAACATTGAGGATTTGTATCAGACTTGAGTCTCAACCCTCGCCTTTTTGGTCGCCACCTTGGCATAGGGTGGAGATGTCAATTCGCCTCTACGTTTGACCACATCCACCCTTGGTTCCAAACCCCTTTAAGAACCAGAGATGTTTCCAGACTCTATTTCCATCTCTTACCCCTCCGCCATTTGGAGGAATCCCATTTTTCACCAATTTCTTGAAGCTTTCCCTTGATAGCCTCTCTACTTTTTTTAATGGTGAGATTAAGTCTTTTGACTTTCAGTTCACCGATTTGCCTTATAGTATCATCAAATGAACCCAAAAAACCAGATGTATCTGGATCTTTAAGGAGTTCATCTTCTCCCGTTCTTCCTGATCCATGTAGATCCCACAAGAAACTAGGGAAAGAACTGCCAACCCAGGCAATACTATTTATTGCCAGGAGCTTGCCTAAGTCCTGGAGGCTCCGTTTGCATCTCCGCTGGATAGAGCTCAGAGACATTCACCTCATTACGCACAGATCACATGATAACATTAGGGTTCGGCTGAAACATAAGAATCAAACAGAAGAAGAAAGAAGATCTTCAATTGGCCACAGTAACAGTAAATATATGCTGTATCTCTTAAGTATATAAAACTTGGAATACTATGTTAACTGAGAAACATATCTAATACCCACAACTTGTGTGTCACACTAGCATAATTAGTTGAAAGCATAAATGATTAGAATACTGTTTACTTTCCTCCTTAATTTGCATTGACATATGTAAACAATTAATATGATCAAGTTTTAGGGAAATCTTGGTGAACAAAACAGCTAACTACAATTTACATAATAATATATTTGATATTTATGTCCCATGAAACTTGAAAAGAGTTACCCTAAATACTCGCATCCTTGCTTTAGAACTGCACAGAAACCGTCTTTCAGTGACTGCCATTTTAAAACAGTAAGTTTTTACAAAGCTTTGTACATACATCATTTAAGTGATAAATAACATTATTCCTAAATTTCATACCAGTAGGAGCTCACTTATGAACTAGTACAGGTGTGGCAATCTCAAATCACCATAGCAGAATCTACACCTTCTTTATCTAGTCTTGGGTTAGATTCTCCTCTTTCATCTTTTCTACCAGGTTTTTCGGGACCAATTCTTTTTCTCTTCCGATCCTGATACTTTTAGAGTATTTGAGAGCTGGTAAACCTCTATTTTATGGTCTTTTCTTTATATATATATATATATATATATATATATATATATATATATATATATATTGTGAAGAAAAGATAACAGAGATTGTTTTGCCTTTAAACAAGGGGGGGGGGTATTAAATTTCCATATAATTAATATGTGTTTGGCCGTAACTGCGTACCAAACATACAAGTAAAATGTAAAAAAGTGGTTGAATTAAAACAGAAACTCACTTCACTTCACTCAGTTAATAAATAAATATTTTTTTATAATAATCAGATTAAAATAAATTTGTGAAATTCACTCAAAATATTCCAGATGCAAGATACAGCCTTCCTTCGAATACTAGTTCATTAATGGGGGGGGGGGACAAATATGCTTTAATAATTATAGTGCAAAATATGAACCTAACTATGGCAGCCCTACGCACCAAATTGAATGATCCTAGAAAAAATGTAAACTGTAGAAAAATCTGTTTGACAACATTCTATTTTAACAAGTCTCAATAATTTATTGACAATTTTCCCAGTAAACAAACTTGTTCAAGAAGTACTCATAATTCTAAGCACCACTTATATATTTAATATGTTTATATACACAGTGAGTCAAAATTATTACCACAAGTCTCCTTTGGGCAAGATTGATGGATTTTTCATGAGGGAGATTAGTTAAAATTTTATAATAAAGAAAGTCTAAATTAATATCTTATGCAATGTTCTTTTAATTTGTATTTGTATTTGTATTTTGAGTTGCAGTAGGCCAAGGAGGTGACTGTAAAGTAAAATAACCGGTGCAAACACAATGTCAAAACTTTCCCACTCATCTATCCACAAAACCAAATAAAAACGGACCAAAATTAATGCCACTAAAATTGTCAGTTTGGTAGTTGTCAATCAAAAAGTGAAAATGGATGCCAACTTTGGAAAAATATTTATATATTTAAATTAGAGTCTAAGCTTGCTTCACTCAACTTAGCAACTCGTTATGCCTCAACGTAAATCACATTTGATAAATGATGGCAGTTCATTTTTGTTTTTTGCCAATTATTCCTAAAGTGTAATTTTTTTGTTATACCGATAACTCACGATCCAGGATTTTTTAGCAAAATCATTAGGGCCAATTATTAGAAAATTATTTTTTTGTTATGACCACTCACCAAATTTGATTAAATCCATCTATGTATTTGGTGAAAGCACAGCATATACGACAGACTACATCATTTCAAAAACCACGTTTTTGGATAGATTTAGCCGAAATTAATATTAAGTACATACCTTCATATTGTACTTTAGCATAATTTAGATTTTTTTTTATAAAATAAAAAAATAAGTAAAAAATATTTGTTTTATTTAAAAGCAATTATACAGACATATTTTGAAACATATTATTTGTGGAACTACAGGTACATATATTCACAATTGGTTAAAGAAATATAATATAAAGTGCATGTAATGTATTTTTTTATTAAATACAAGACGTGACTGAGGATACAAGTGACAGAAATTTTCATTCGGAGACAGTACCAGAACCATCTGTCACAAAGAATATTTGTTGAAATGCTTTCTTCCTATTTTCCTAAAACAGAACAAAAATATAAATATTATAGCAAATATTGGTGAATTTTTTGAGTAAAAAGAACAAACTAATTTTATATGAAGTGTCTGTCATATTCTTTATACTTAAGCTATTATATTTTAAAATATAATATTTAGGGATGAAACGATTCAGGGCTTATCAATTACAATTAAGGATTATTTTAAATAATGGGCGATTACCATTATTAACTATTAGTGTTTATTAAATCATTTCATTGTTTTTTTGTAGAATGAGGATTAAGGTAAGGATAATAAAAATGTAATAGTTTATTATCAGTGTCAAATTAACTAAACTATGGAATTCCATGTGTGAAACTTATCAAAAGATAGGATTCAATGTTGTAATTTAGAGTGCAAAAGCAAGTGGTAGAAGAAGGGGGACTAGTTGCCCTTGAACTTGTTTACAGTTGTATTTCCTTCCAGTCAGACTCAGACAGGTACAATCTCACTTCAACAAATTTGTCGTTTAAAGTTGTTACTTTCTCGTAGTAAAAAATAATGTATTTATATTTTATACTGTGATAAGTGTAAATAAGCTTTTGTTTGATAAGACTCCTTGACTAAAGTAAACGGAATTGGTTTCATAATTAGTGTAATATTATTTTAATTTATTTTATAACAGAAAATAATTAAGTACTGTTAAAACTCGAAATGTACCATTGTTTCAATGATTGTCTTGACCATTGATTTTTAATATTTTTTTTACAGGTTTTAATTGACATATTTTACTAGTTTTCTTCCATTGTTTTTTAATAGCGAAATAAAATAAAAATCGGCTTTGATTGACAGAAGAAAACTTATTTTTTAAATTTCATAATTGGTATAATATTCTTTAAATTTATTATAATTAATTAAATTTTGTAAGTTAATTTATATAATTATGTAATTAAAACCAATGTAATAAAAAAATGGTGTTTGTTGAGAAACAATTTTTCAAAAAATGTTTAAAAAGAGTAAGAGGTGGGGAACTCATATTTTAAACTATCACTGAATAACATTTTAAAAGAAACATAACAAGAGTTCATTCTCAAAACATTTGTTTTTCAAGAAAAGTTTTGTTTCAATTCTGTGAAGCTAACAAATGAGATCAAATGTTTTGACTTTGATGACTCATTCCTAGACACAATCAACAAGCCAGACCTTTATACTTGCTGGTTCTTTCTTATCACTATGTCTGTTTAGATTAACATCTGAATAGCACTACTGAATACCAAGTTCATTGATATCACCAGTTCTCCTTTACCCCCCCCCCCAAGCAGTTTAGCCTGTAGACTATGAGGGGACCAATGAAAAAAGAGAATTGAGGGACAGAACTTGTACTGCATGGTAACTGAAATATTGACCAACATATTTTCCTTCTATACTTTAACAGATAACCATACATACTTTTTTACAAGAATCCTACTTGGTTCATATCAATTGTGCCCCCTTTAAAACACATGTAGTATGCTCTATGTTTGTAATAATTTTCTCATTCTCAATCCATAATTTTCCTCTTTGACAATGTTCATCAATTCTGACATTATATATTTATTCATTTTTGTCAAGTTAAATTCAATTTTATTTCGTAGAAAAACCACAGATTGTTTTCATTATCATAGTACCACGCATGTACTGATTACGTGTTCTAAGTGCGATTAGTCCACGTATGTACTGATTATTAAATTATGACATGTATTAGACAATCTATTGTGTTCTCATTTGTTTTAAAGTTAAGTGCAATTCCCGGTGGATGTGAATTATTCATTATTTACAAAATAACTAAATCAAATTGGGTGATTTTATAAATAAATCTGAGCATGAGTTATAAATATTTTATCAAAGGTTTACATAATATTTTCCCAATAAAACAACAGTAGTAGAAACTGAATTAAAATTGGTAAAATGTTGAAAAATGGAGAATAAGACATTTGGTTTCCAATTTGACAATGCTCAATTATTTTTTATATTTAGAAAAAATTATTTGCTTATTTCTGAAGGAAAAAAAAAACTTGATTCTTTGTTATTTAGTTAGTTGTGTTTACAAATTATGATTAAACAACTACAGTGTGCTCCCCAGTAAAACTACGATAACGAAGTTGTGCAGTAGAGATAAGCTTACTGTCTAGAGTGGTTGAACTGTGACACTAATGAGCCGGATTTCGAGCGACTGACGAACCAAGAAATAGCAGACAAAGCAAGAGGGGCGTACGAAGAGCAAAGTGTAAGTGAAGAGGAAGAAGGAATGAACTGATGCTAAGAAAAGTTCAGTCAAGAATCAAGAGACGGTGTTTCCTCAGTAAGAAACAAAAAACAATGTTTGACTTTTTTGAAATATCGTTGGCTTTTAAAATTGCAGTAATGTAGCATAATGTGTTTCTTGTATTGTTCTTTTGTTTTACTACAAGAACATTTCTTTTATTACATTTGTTTATTTCATGTAAAATGTACATTAAAACGTTTTTACTGTATGTAATTAATAGGTTTATAAATGTGTTGTATGTACAGTCTTTTTAAGTCAAAACTATTTTTTAATTATTTTCCTTATTTCTAGCATTCTTCCATATTCGTGCGATTTTCGTCATCCGCGATGTCTGTGTCACCCAATTTTGCGGATAATCGCGAGTACACTGTATCATCAAAATTTTACTATACAGTCGGTCATAAACTGTACCTACGTTTTGCTTCTAAGGGAGAACATAAAATACGTGTAAACCGTAAATGGAAAGTACGTGAAAATAAATAGATGTAAACACCATTTCAACACCAACAAGATCTCCCACCTCATTTCTATTTCTACTAAGCTTAATGCTACTATTCTATTCTGTCACGTTGACTTAAAGTGATAACATCTTTAAGTCTATCATTTTTACTCTTTGACAATTTTTGTTTTTAATATGGACGACTTTGAGTGAAATCGTATATAGGCCTAGAAATGTGAAGAGAATGAACTTATTTACAGTTTTTCTTTCTCTTTTTTTTCCCTTTCTCTTCAGGATAGGACTCCCGCGCATGAGTAATTGTCATGATATATAAACCAAAAATAATTACAGAACTACCTATTATTTTTAGGGGTGTGTAAAGCTCAGGTTTTTTAATATAACTATTTTTCTATAACCAATAACTACACAATAGACGCTTTTTAACAACAAAACCACTAAGTTCATGTTTAGTAGTATGTCTTAAAACAGTATGTTCAGGATAGTTTTGTTCATGAAGTTTCTCAACGATAATTTTACTCTTTTATAATATTTAAAATTATTTGCTATGCTATTTATTTACCTATAATTCGTATAAAATAATGTAGCACAATTCACAATAAGTAATTTACATTTTCACGAAAAATTTAAACCACATTTTTTTTTAGCAAAAGCCGAACTATTTTTTAAAATTTAAATTTCCGTAAGTTTCCGCTTAACGTTTCCTTGTGTAGAATCAGTAATGACGATTTTCTGCCTGTAATTATTATCTCACCTCACCTCTCCCCAGCGATCACTGCTTTACCTGAGTTTCCGATTCCTGAATGATACACTTTTTTTATTTTTTTTATTGCGTCCCTTTTAACAATAGTGTAAGGTTCTATTATTTAATCTCTCTATATATAAAGGTTAAAACCCACTGTCTGATCACACGAAATCTCTGGATCCAAGAAGCCTAGAGCTATGAATTCATAACAAGGATTGGGGTAGGTCTGTAGACGCGTACTAAGAAAGGGATTGACAATGTTCCATTCCAAGGGTGTTTTTACCCCTAAGGCATATTTCTGGATCCAAGAAGCCTAGAAGTTTAAAATTTTTAACATGGTTTGGGGTAGGTCTGTAGACGCTTCTAAAAAAGTATTTTGAAAATGTTCCACTCCAAGGGTGTTTTTTATCTCTAAAACAAATATCATTTATTTGTTATTTATGGGTTGATTTTGATCAAAATTGGTGTGTTGCTGTATTTGACCATAATTTATTTCCATAGCACTGCCATTAGGGTTGTATTGACAAAATTATTTCTTTATAAAACTATCTTAACTATCCCCAGGTGAAACTGGGGCCATCAGCTAGTACTTTATAATTTTTTTCTTATTTATAGATTATTTAAATTCAATCATGTTGTTTTCATTAGTATAGACCTCACAGTAATCAATTTGATAATATTAATTACATGTAAAACTGACTAAATGACATGAATTATAAAATTCTCAACTTTCTATTTAACAGGAATGTAAATTAATTAATTTTTTCTTTTAGTTATAATTTTGAAATCAGATTTTCTTCCTTTGGGTTTTTAAATAAAACTATTATAAAACAGATCTTCAGTGATCCGTGTTGACATTAAGTCGTCATATTTAAAGTGGACTTCTGGTAACTTTCTCTGATCTAGACAAGTTAATACAAACTTGTTTTTATTTCATGAAAAGGGCGACTAAAGATAAATATCATATCCATTCGTTTCATATCCAATATCTATTATGACTGTTTTTCTCATTTCATCAATTCATGTTATAGCCAGATTTCATTTTGGAACTGTTCTATAAGTTTAGGCCTTGTTTTAAAACTGAGCCGTGCTCGTAAAATTGAGTCAGGGTCGTAAAATCAAGTCATGCTTGGAAAATCGTGCCAAGCTTCAAAACAAGCCGGGCTCGATTCTTTTGGGACTGTTGTCTGAAACTCAAGCTTGGGTTTGGATCAAATTTTGAGCACTTGCACATCCCTAATTAGTTTTTGTTTCAAAAGTAGTAAATTACACATTTAGTAGAAATGCTCACCATATGTTTTATTAAAAACATGAATTATGATGATATGATATTTTTGTTTTCAACACGTCTTCCTATGGCTTGATAACTTTTTTCCGGTTTAAAGGTAGTATGTGGAAGGGGTAAGATCTCTATTTTTCTTATTTATTATTTTTTTTATAAGGCTATGATGACTGAAAGGTATTTTTGCTTTTAAAGGAAAAACTTTTTTGTGGTGAGCTCTAATCGTTAAGCTCGAATCGGTAAGAGAAGTATAAATCGGGGATTAATCGTAATCAGGGTTTACAGTAATAATCGTGATTACGATTAATGGGTAAGCTAATCGTCTCATCACATCTTAGGAATATTTCCATATATCTTTTACAAGAACGTTTTTAAGTTTATATTTTGATTTTCAACATTAGCTAAAACCTTTGAAGGACTTTTGTCACACATACCCCAATAACATACATCCCTCACTCATTTCCGAAATAGAACAAAACATAGCCTAAATTACCTTGACCTTACTATCACCAAAGAAGGTGTGAAACATAATTTCAAGGTCTATAGAAAACCAACACAAACAGAACACACTATCCATGAAACCTTGAACCACCCACAAACTCGTAGCTTACATAGCTTCATAGATAGAACCAACTTTAACAGTCCTATGAAACCTGCCGACTTCAAAATAAGAAATTGACATAATTAAACAAATAGCTACAACCAATGGATATAGCACCTCCATAATTCATGGATGTATGCACAAACAGTAGAAGAGTATTAAAATAAAACAACTCAACAAACAGCAAATAAAGTACAATTTATTACGATAAAATATAATCACTATTAGAACACCTAATAAAGAACATTTTTCGTAAACAAGGTTTTAGAATATTTTATTCCACATCCAACAATCTCAACCAAACTCAATAGAACAAAACAATCTCACTATCCATATACAAACAGTGTCATCTACAAAAAATCATGCAATAACTGTGATAAAAAATATACATGACAAATAAGAAAATTAATAGTGATTTCATGATGTAATTAATGTTAAAAGTAATTTTAAGATGATTTAAACTGATATTTCTAAATAAATATTGATTGTTGAATGCAAGGTGGAGATGTGCATGGAAGAAAAAAGAAAGAAAAAAACGTCAGTGGCAGGTCAGCCATGCTGCTTGTCTAAGTTTATTAATTTTGGTTGGTATAAGGTGTATCTTCCTCCCCTCTTTGGTAAATTACTGATTTAAAAAAATTATTAATTATTTCCTCTACTTTACTACTTTACTGTACATCTGTACTCAAACTATAAAATAAAATATAGAGCTCCAACATGTGGTTGAGCACATGTACTCTTTCTAAAAAGAAGTTAATCCTGGAGTATGAATTCTTTCGAAGATAATTAAATTAAAACACAGTCGTGATATCCAAAATTCATACATTTTATATCAAATTTAGAACAACAACATACTTATTCTTAACATCAATCCAATCTGAAACACATAATAAAACCAAATCAAAATGTTTATCAATTAGTCTTAAAATTTAATCAAATCCAAATGTTCATAAAATAGTTCAAAAATTTAATTGAAATCAACATGTTCATCAATTAGTTTTAAACTTAATCAACTCAAATAAATAAAAAAACTATACTAACATAATTCAGACTTACTTTTTCTACAACAGCAATACTAGAATATGATTTCTGAACCCAATCCATGATTTGGATATGACTTGGTGATTTTAAATGACTAGTACCATCAGCCCAACACTCAGCTGTTAGTGATTCTGTCCAATATTGTTCCACTTTGTGCTGGAACATATTTATATACAGTGAATTATTCTTTTCATATTATTTGATGTAGTAATTAGTAAAAGTATCAAATATTAATCACTGGGTAGATGGATGATAGGTTTGTTGAATGGTCACAGCCCATTAATATATCATATCAAGAAAATGGACTTGGTAGAGAACTGAATACCTGTAGGTTCTGCTGTAATGGGAAGGAATCGGCAGAATATGTTCTGTACAAGTGTGAAGTGTTTGCTTGAAGGGAGGTTCAATGAATTCGGTAGGGCATTTGTGGGCTCTGAAGATTTTTGAGATGTTGAACCCATGATCCTCACAAGCTTCATAGAAAACCATTCATTAGAGCATATGGATTAGACAAAATGGTGGATGGTGGAATTTTTTGAAATGTACTTAATTCACAGTTTTTGTTGTTGCTTAAACTGTAGTTCAGAGTATCCCAAAACGTAAGCTAAGTATCCATCCACCCAATTATTGGGGAAACGCCATTTGAAAAAATAAAATCTGGCAATAACTGTTTTTCTATTGATTATGTAGATTAATCAGTTTCTAATAGATTTTAGAGTAGAATGTCAAGAGAGTAAAGTTGTCATAAAATTCATCTAAAACCCTTAGTTGAGTATTGTTAAAATCAAGCCACTTTTTGCAGGTATAAGGGTTTGATTATTTTTTTGCCCCAAAAACTGGTTGGATGGATACTTAGTATATATATATTACCCCAAACTACACGTTAAACATACAAAAACATAGTATTGTAATTATATGTTATTTGAGGACAAGCTGAATACCTGCAACAATCTCAATGTTATCTAATCAGGTGTAATGGAGTGAAATGAAATAAATATAATAAAACTGCGGTTGAAGCACATTTCTGGTGAAAAACCTAGTATGACTAGCTAACTTGGTATATAATCATGTGTCTTACAAACATTATATCAAAAAATTCAAATTGCAATAAATTTGTATTCATAGTTATTTACTGTAGTGCATTCAGTAATTTGACATCATTTTAGCTCACTGTAATCTGACTAGATGAGAAACACCTATAGTATATTTAACCCAAATGAACATAGATAGAATAAAATTCGAACACAAGATCTCACAAAAATTACATTTACTTAATCAAACATGTTTCAACAACAAAATTGCCATCCTCAGTGATACATGAGCTACAATATCTAAACTATAACTAACTCCTGTACGGTATAACCAAATGAACATGCAAACACACAGTATAACCCCATAGATAACATGACTAGTAAAACTTTCCCCTTTACCTAACTATTGAACCATGAGCTGTATGGAAAAATTGTAAATATTATAGCACATAGTATGTAGGTTGATCGATTTTTTCTAATGATTAGACATAAGTTCTGAACTTATCATGGAGTTCCAGCATAACTAACATCAAAAATTTCCCTTTGAACACTTATATGTATTTACCTTAAACTGCTGACCTATAAGATTTAACGGCTGAAGTTTAGAAGAGCAACCTCCTGGTATCACAAAATGTTTGATTTTATGTAGAGCCAGGTGTTCAACAGCTTGAACACATGTATGCTGTTCAAAACAGTCATTTATTAATATTCCATTTCCAATTATGTTCCTGAAAGAATAAACAGACGTAACAATTAAATATAATAAAATAAACTATAATTTATTCAACTATTTTTACTGTAAAGTATTGTTGTTTAATGTCAATATTTATTCCACAATAATAATTTAAGACAATGAGAATCTTTAAATAACATTTGAATAATATCAGCTGATTTTTATTTTACAGCTTTAGATAAATAGAATAAAAACCTAACATAACCTTTCTCATTCGTACATATGTACAGAAACGCATAAAAATCATTTGTAAGTACTTTAATACACCTTAAAGCAGACCACTTGTGTTGTTAAATTGTTTCTCGGTTTAAAAATTTGGTTACGTTTTGTAATCTTGTTAAAACATTCTCATATAGCATATATTTTGTGGTCCTAAAAATAAGCAATGGTAACAGTGTATCTAGATTTTAAATGCTATTTTTATTGTTTGTGTAGCTTAATTTCAAGTATACTAAAATTTTTATTTTTTTTTTCTCTTATTGTTTGAAGATAAAATTATTATTATTCGTTCATTTTGATCATCGCCTTATAAAAAAAGAAGAAAAGAACACAAAATAAAGACCTCCTAATCCTTGAATACTCTAATAGTGTCAGGGTTGGAAATGAACAAGAGTTGTTCAAGAGAGACCTGAAAGAAAAAATGAAATAGAGGGATCTAACTAAAGACTACATGGAAAAAAGGTGCATATACAGCTAGAGTCCCTCGAGATTGCTTAACCCATATTCACGATAAGTAAATCCCAGAGGATTGATAAACTAAAATACCTTCACAGGAAACAAAATTGAGTATTGTTAGTATAGGAGCTTAAAACACTTCATTTTTATTTCTCTTTGGAATCACGAGCCAACCAGTAGTGTTTTTTTTTTATTCTGCAACTTAAAATGGATCTACTGTTGAATGCAATTCCTCCCAAAATTTCCTTAAAAGCTTCACCCATAAAAACATTGGGATCAGCACCCCGAAAGATATCAGACTCTTCCATGTACGCAGAAACTGCATTGTCTTTTATTTGTCTCCATTCTGTAGGAACAGAATCGACAGACATGTTCTACCAACTCCATTTCTTTAAAGTAGTATCTCATTGGGCAGTTTAATACCTTACTCAATAGTCTAATAAAAGGGTATCTATTTATGTAATTGAACATAAGAGAAATGTTCGAAAAGTAAATACAGTAGAAGCCCTCTTAACCGGTCTAGTCGGGACTGACACCCGGGACGGTTGCCCGTTTGGCTGGTTAATCCGAGGTTCCTGTGAAAAATCGGTTTTCGTTCAAAGAAAGCTTATTTAATCAGGTAGCGCTAAGAACTACGCAATTAAGATGTTATTGCAACTCATTTTATTGTACATAAATGTATCGTATATATTATGTTATGTATATTATACATCAAACATGAAAAAATTAAACACTACAAAGCTTTTTTACAGATTCCCCTCTGTCAAGTCTTTTGACACATTTAACCGCGTCTCAAACAAAACCAACACACGCTTCCATTTTCGTAACTCGCTCATTTTTATTTACTGTATATACTGTACGTAGATCATAACCAGTCAAAGACAAGAAGAAAACTGAAAAGAAATGTTATATTTTCCATAATGATTTGTGGAAAAAAAGCGGCCCATCAAACGTTTTTGTGGTGTATGTCTGCTATACCGACGGGTGCCAATGCCGTGGTGCTTTATGCCGCCGACAATGGGATACCGCTATTGGCACAAAATCGTTTGACTCACCGCCGCTTTGGTGTTTCAATTACAATTTATTTTCGGAAACTCTCATCCTACCAGTACACTACGATATAGGTAGGCCGGTTAATCCGAGACCGGTTAACAGAGGTTCTACTGTACCCTTAGGCTATTAAAAAATTATGATAATATATTTTCAAACAATATTTTACTAAAAGAAAAGTCATACCTGAAAACACTTTAAAATGTAATATCCACCAACATTAAGACATTTGTCATAATGTGGGAGCTATTTCTGAATAACCTTTGCATAGAATAATGCTGCATGTGAAGACAGCAAATGTTGCATAGCTCTTTTAACACCATCACAGTATTGATTGCCAAAGAAAATGAAAGAACCGATGCATCTCGATTGTAGGGAGAGGGGATGATCCATTTTTTCCAATAAGTATATTGTTAATAGACAAGGTCAAATAATATAATAAATACAGAAATGAAATACTTATCAAGTCCTTATAGGACTAAGGAAACATGGTGTTATCATGAAGCAAAATAGACTGTGAACAAGCATTCCTAGCCTTTTGTTTCGGATTTAATTGCATAATTTCTTTCATCTCAGAAAAATATGCAGAATTTATTGTTGTACTCCGTGGTAATAAAAAATTAAAACTTCTTTACTGTTGCAATAAGAGTACACATGATCTGGATAGAAATTATTTGCTTGAATTTCTACTTTTTCAGAGATCTGGTATCCCCTCACTCTAGGGATTGTTTTGATTTCTGGTATAATGTGAGATACCCATGTTTCATGATGATGTGTCCTAAAAAAAAAGCATTGCTAAGTCGCTTCTTTTTGTAGTCAATGGTAAGCATTTTTTGCACCCAGTATGAGCATTCAACAATTTGAATAATGCGACAGACACAAATTCATTCAGAAATTTTTTTGAAAATACATAAGAAAGTGAGGAAATAGTAACTGTCTGTTCATACATAATTTTTCATTTACGATCTCATCATTAATGACAAATGGCTTGCCTATTCTGTTCCTCGTCATGCATATATTCATGCCGTTCATTCAAACAGGCTAACTCAGTTTTCATCATAAACTTAACAAATCTAGTATTGAATCTCTCTTTGTCTCATGGATTATTTAACTTCTCAAGATGTTTGTTATCTATGATTTCTTTGATATTTAGTTTTTGTGACAATTTCTGATTCTTAAAAGAATCGACTTATATTTGATTTTTTTTAATACAATAAAACTGAAATTTCGTTACCAACTTTACATAGCCTAAATTTTGGTTCAGATTAATGAGGTTCTACAAATACAGTAAAGCAGATTCATTTAATGTCTAAAAAAAGTTCACTTACATGAAACATACCCATTGTAACCATAGTAGCATTATGTCAGCATCCATGTATCCTTTTTCAGAGACAACAACAATACTATTTGGACCTCTCCATTCTGGTATCGAATGGGCACTTCCCTGACACAAAACACATCCATCATATATTGAACTAAAATATTTAATAAAGATTAAATTTAACAAGAGAAACAAAAGCAGGTATTCTTGAAGTGTACACTCTCACAAATCTGAGGTATCGAAAATTACAATTATTATTATTTATTTTTTTTAAGCTCTACTCATAAACAAGCTGAGATTATATTAATATTATATTTTATCAGAACTATTGAATTAAATACTTTTAATCATTGTGAAATCAAATAACAGGATTTTTTAAAAATTTACTAAGTATAATATGAATACAATAGATAACATTCAATGATGAGTTAATAGTCTTTGATTGAATATATATAGGTTAAATTTATTGTCTTATCTCGGGAAGGGAATTCAGCGTGCCGGCACTTTCCGCGGTCACTAAAATAATCATATGACATGATTCTTAATTATAATGTTAACAGTTTATAAATATTGAAAAATCAATTTGTTGATTAAGAAATTCAACTAAATGTCTTAGGTTATTTAAATGATAAAAATGGAATGAGGACATGTGAAGTTCATCATTCGGATGAACGTTAGGATTCACTAAATATTGTCTTATTGAGTTTATTGATTACTAAGTTTATATTTATCTTTGCATTACGTCTTATTCAGTTTATTGGACAACAAGATTATATCTGTGTGTGTGTGTGTGTGTATATATATATATATATATATATATATATATATATATATATATATATATATATATATAGTTCAAGTTCATAGTAGGAACTGGTTAAATTGCTTAAGTTAGGCTTATGGTAAAGGATAGTATTGGATTGGTCTCACCAATTGGTAGGATTACTGAATCAGGTTTCGGGTAATATTGGTCAGAGGTCTTCAATTTTCCCAGGTAACAGGTCAGTTTTGGTTATTTTTATAGGTTTCACTTCGTCTGGTTCCAAAATAACTCGCTTTTCTGCTGAATATTTTCCGGATTGTTTTATACGTCTGGATGCTTCCACAATTCTTCTAACAATGGCTATCTTAAAATCAGTGTATTCTTGGGTTAGGATCTGGACGACACTGCCTTGACAATTTCACTTTTCACTGATTTAGTTCATGAAAGGTGATGTTTATATTGATAAATGAAAAATGTTGAACTTGGACTTAAACGTTATTTCGGTACTTACGCATTAACGCCACCGCAGCAGAAGTTGCGCTAATGCGCATGCGCCAATAAAGAGCAAACTGGTTTAAGGGAAGCAGAATTCCATTTTTTTCAACTTTGAGATTCATATTCTTTCATTTTATGATTTGTCGTAAAAATTTTAGGTGTAGATTGGCGGCACTTCACTTTTAAAGCTCATGTTTATCCATGATCTAATTTTAAATTATTAACTTCAATAAACTTACGAAAGGTTTGGCCAGGTGATTATATATATATATATATATATATATATATATATATATATATATATATATATGTTGGTCAGTGAGATATAAGTATTTGAACTAGCTTTTACAATATTATGATCGCTAACCAATCAGTGATGAGCGGGCAGGTGTGGTTGTTTGGAGTGACGTCACGGTCTGATAATGGATATTGTAATTATGGTCGACATTGCCCACTTTCAAACGATCAAAACAAATTGTTCCGAATTTTCTAGGATATTCGAAGTGAGCATTTCTCTAGGAAATTTAGTTGGGAATCTGACGGTACTTCTCAAATTTCGCCTAGTGGTCTCATTGATTTGTAATATCTGATAAGCCGGAGCTATGTCGAGGTTTCTTTGTGAACAGAAACTGATTAAGAATTGTATTAACACTTCCAGTAAGTGTAGCATCTGGGGAGAGAACTTTTTCAAAAATAAAAATTATTTAAGATCAAATATGGCACAGGAACATCTTGTAGGATTTTCTCTTATGTTAATTGAATTTGATATTCTAAAAGAAATAGACAATGACTCTGTTCTAAAAGATTTTGCAGAAAGAAAAAAAAAAATCTTGCCATGAAGTTACTTTGTGATTTTGAAATTGGATAAACTAAAGTTAATTTTAATTTTGAATTTTCTATACCAAATTTTTATAAGATTACAATAAATAATGTCAATACACTTAGTTATTTATAGCTTTTTTAGAGAACACACTTGCTATTCTTAAGTTTGATTTAGGCCTTAATATTATCATTTCAATTAAAAAGGAACTAATAATTTAGCCTGTATTTCATACTATTGATAAGCATAAGATAACCTAACATAAAAATACATTATGGCAATAGTGTACCACAATTTTTAATGAAATAAACTGCAAATCATATTCCATAAAAATATTAAATCAACTAAATTCATTCAAGGTTATAATAATAGTTTATTGGCTTGACAACAATAACAATATATTGGCATTAACAAATAAATCTGTAAAATATTATATAAACAGAATTAAATACAAAATTAACAAATAATAAATAAAAATTCTGTAGAATTAAACTTTTGAAATTATATACTTGCAATTAAAAGAACATTAACATGTAAACCACTATCATATCAGCATTTGGCTGTTGAGTTTGGTATTTCAGTTATATTTCCTGAAAGTCCCATATTTTTTAATAGTTCTTTGGCAGCTAAGTGATTTAAGCCTGATATACTGCCCATATGAAAAACAGTGTTATCAACTCGGCTGTATATAAGTAGGTTCCACTGAGACCCACTCTCTTGCAGATCTATGCCTAATCTGTTATTTAAAAAAAAATAAACCGAAGTTAATTTTATCAAAAGATAATTGATTCATCATTTCTCTTATGTCATTTCTATCTCCTACTGCTGTTAAAAAGTGAGTTGTGCAAGGGGCAACCGGTAATAGTACCGGTACATCTTTTCTTAATTTTGAAATTTTGTCATTGAAAGATATAAAATATTGATTATTTAATATTAATATAAAATATTGATAAAGATTGATATTTGAATCATCTAACCATTTATTTAAATTAGTTTAGCTGATATATGATCGGAACGGGAAAACTAAGATGTCAACTGAAAGCCGACATGAGAGTTGTAAGGGTTAAAGTAACTTTTAAAAACTTGCATTCTGACTCTAATTCCCTAACTCTTCTAGTAAGATTATGATTTCCATCACTTTAAACCTTAACTTTGTCCTAAAGGGCTTTTTGTCTTGTTTGGACTTGAATTGAACGAAACTTGTTATAGCCTTTATTGATTATAATGTCAAATATATATATATATTGAAATATAAATATATTAAATTAGCAATTTAAAAAAAAGAAAAAGTTTATAATAATAGTGTTTTTTTTTTTTACAATGTGGCATAAGCAATAGTATTGCAAAAAAAAAATCCATCCGCATTTGTATGTCTCCAGTCATTCAAGTTTGAAAACTCTTGAAGGCATCTAATTTTTTCAAGCATTCCAAATAATATTTATTAGTCTCATTTATGATGTGCGATACGAAACCATACATAATCCATCAACTGTATAAATATTCGAATAAATATTTAATTTATCTATATAACATCTAAAAGCTTCCTACTTAAAAGCCACATGTTGTGGTGCTATTTTATAATATATTGATTCTTTTTAATATTAAATAGATTTGCTACTGAATTTGTAGCTTTGAATTTTACTCTGTACCTCACTTTGAAATTGTAAAATATCTTGTCTTACTTTCTAACACATTTATTTTAAGAGAAATAAGAATACAAACTACAATATAACATAAGTTATTTATTGTTATTAAACTTCAATGAAATCTGTTGATCAGTTGATCAGAAAAGACTTTTGTCTTAAATAGAAAATCGGTACATATATTTGATAAGTTAAAAGAAATGAAAAAGAAACATACAGAATTAATGATATTTTAAAATATTCACATCTCATGAAATAATTATCAAGGTTGAATAAAGTTTATATCTTGAGGAATTAATTGTCATTACACATACATAACAATAAAAATATTTTAAAATAACATATGAGTCTATATCTCTCGGGGAATTAACATACATATACATAAAAATGAAATCACAATTAAATATTTGAATCTATATCTCGGGGAATTATTTATTTAGTACTCTTGTCTATATATTTAGACAAGAGTCTCGGGGTATCGGGTCAAGGAAGTGGGTAAAATACACAATTAATACAAAAGACATAAAATTAAAAGATTAAAGAATTAGTTTTAGCTGATGGCACAAAAGAAAAAGAAATGAATGAAATTTGCAGCTTATAACTGTTCAGAAAGTTTATGCTGTACTCTTGGTACAGATATTCATATTCAGTTTATATGATTTATATTTATTCCACTTTTAACTTGTGGATATTAACATTTATGAAAATTAGGCCACATAGACTTGATAGTTTGAATAAATAATTAAATGAAATGTAAATGGAACTGTCTCACCAGTTCATAGAGGTTGCTATGGCAATAGCTTGATATTATATCTACCTTTTGGTAGATTTAAAAAATTAAAACTGTCACTTGACACTGATTCTTCTATGCTTCTTCTCAGCACCTTTTAGAATATGTAAAATATACTTTTATATTATTTAAATTTCTTCAAACTGGAGCAGGACTTGGAAACGTCTTGCCTGCTTCAGCTCTTCCCAACCATTTTTTTTTTTACAAAATTCCATTGTTAGAATATCCATAGAGATTCATATTTGTACCTGTATTTCTTTGTATTGGTAATGGATTTGGGACACTAATGAAATGATATATGATCCTATTTTTTTACTAAGCAAGAAGTTGTTAATAACCTCATTTACATTTACTGATTCTAATTCTATAAATTAAATTGTTGAAGACATACTAGGGATCCAAATAACTTCTCTTAAAGCTAAAAGGCCATCTTATAACTAACATACATATATCTTGGTTTTAATCTAAAACTAATTGAAAATTCCCGCATCACAATGTCTATGGAACATTCTCCAATCATCTTATTTGGTTGTCAGTGGGCATGTCTTCTAAAATATCTGTCACTTATTTTCTCTCGGCCGCCATTTTAACTAGGACTTTCGTTGGTTTTATACTGATTGTAAATTATTTTGGGGTTTAGATATGATCTCAGGTGACTTTTTATATCAAAAATATCTCTTTCTTACACATAGGCCAGGTTTTTTGATCGTAGCTATTACCGTTTTCTTATAATTGTGAAATTGCTGACGCTATTGTTCTAACGCGGTCATTTCTAGCTTGACAATTCGCTTTTGTTTGTGTCGATTTCTTTTATTCTCGTCATTCTACCGCAGTATTATTATTTTTTACAGATAGCTGGGAAGTTTAGGCTTTAATTAGATATAAGTTAGGCTAATGTTAAATTTCGAAATGTTTAGTTATTAATATTATTCGGTCGGGAATCTTGTAATCTAGGCCATTTTAATTTTGTTTCGCAAATTTGCCACTAGGCGTCGTAGTAATCAATCGTTCGTTTGAATAATATTCCTGGTATATATTTTCTATTGAACAAATTTCTTTAAAACGTCATTTGGAGTTGTTTTAACTGGTAGAAAAATTCAATTTCATTTGCCTCACGGCCTTGTAAATCTATAGTTAAGCCTGATTTGTTTGAGTCAAAATCAAATTTTTTCGGACAAAATTCATTGTTATGTTTCCACTTGCAAACAGGACAAATTGTGGGGTCAACTACAGGCTCGGCAAACGGAGGAATATTTGCTACGTTTTCATCAATATTATGAAAGAATTCAGAATAACATTTAATAAAAAAATCTATGTAGAATAAATATTTGTAGACTGCCATTCAAACAAGAGGCGACATGCACGAAATCTGACGTACACAACCGATACGTCAACTGAATAATTAGGTAATAAGTTATAGGCCTAAAAATCCGAAAAGAAAATCACAATTTAAAAATATTTCCTGATATTTTAAGACCATGTTTCCTACTTCAAAATCAATCAAAATTAAATCATTAATCTTGGAAAATTATTATAAAGTAACAATTCTACCATTAAAACGAAAATTTAAATTTTAAAATCACCTTCTAAAATAGTTAACATGAGAATCCGGTATAGGGCATCACAGAATCACAAAGATTCTAAGAAAACGAAAATCTATCAGGAGAAACTAGTAGATTTAACAGATAGATCGGAATCTTCTATGTTGAAAAAGTCGTTTAGAAAAATACAAAGGATATACCAGTCAATCGGTAGAAATTAAAAACTAAACCAAGTTCTGAATTAAATATGGTTGTCAAATTGATCTATTCCAAACTTCAAACTGATGTTACAAGGACTTTGCCCAAACTCGCGTTCTGATTGGTGAATTAAATTAGAAAAGTTGTGACATAGATATGCGATATAATTTGTATAAATTAGAGTAATTAGTTTAACCATTAATATTTCAATATAAAAAAAAAGTTATTTGTTTGTTTAGTAATATAATTTAGTTTATTTAAAGTCCTAAAGTCCCATTTTTCCAAATCGAATCATTGAAAATCATTGAAAAATTTTATTAATAATTATCTAAATTTTCTCTTAGCATACAAAACACACACACACAAAGTGATACATAAAAGGTCAGGTGATATAGAAGGCGGGCGATTGGAAACCAAGTAACACTTTCCCAAAAGAATAGATTGTTGTTGGCGTCTTGTAAATGAACAGGATGTTCCTACAGAGCTGAAGATTTTTGAATAAGATTTTAAAAGATAAAGGTACATCAACGAGTACAAGGTTGTCAAATAAGACTAGAAGAAGTAATAAATAGTGCGTGTTCAATATATAGTAGAATTTTTTCCGAATCTTGAAGAGACAATTAAGAAAAACGTACTTAAAGCTGAACAGAATTATTGGCGAGATCCAACCATTTTCATAAACTAAATTTATAAACATTATCCAAAGACAAGTATTAATTTTCACTTACCAAGTGATCAGAATGGATGTGGAGTTGATTAATTACATATAGATATTGTTTAAAATCGATATTTGAAAACACCTCGAATGAAATAGACCTTTTTTTACTTACATTTCAATACACATGTCACTTTATAAAGCAGTTAAAGACTGTTTTAACCCTACAACGGCCCCACGACCCAAACTCGGGTTGCGTCATCACGCATGGTTTACTTCACTGACTCTAAAACACGTATTTTTCAATTCAACATTACGCCCACTTAGAATTGTCCTATCGCAATAAATAAAATACCGTTGGAAAGCTAATGTCCGTAAATGCATTGATGCAAAAAAAAATACCACAAAACGTTATAAATAATATTCCAAAAATTGCTGAAGTTCGCATAGTTTTTATGCGTAAAATCAAAGATTTGAACTGAGCGGTTTTTAGTAAAAGCGACGCCATTTTTTCCTCATACGATCACAAATCTATTTTTCTGTCAAACAGGTCGAACAAAACACTGTTCTGTAGATCACATCTTTCTCTTTCTATCCGTGGTTTACAAATTGTTCTGTGTGACATAGATCGCAAGATATTTCTACTTGACCATAGTAGAAACCTAACGGAAAGAAATTCACTTGGCATTTGGAGCAGTTTACTAAATAAGATAATCGATTATTCAATCGATATTTTGTAACCGATCTATACAGTATATTGTAGAGGAGATTTTATTCTACAAGTTGGTATTACTTGATATAGGGTACGGTTACTCTCTGTTTCTTGTTTTCAAGTCTGAACATAGGCATTTTTAGGCAAGTGTGTGACATAAATTGACACGGAAAGGTGTGGCGCTATGTTTTAGGATTACATATTTTTGTTATTCTGAAGGTTTGTGTATACAAATTGTATATAAATTGTGTATACAAGTTACAATATATGTGTTTTTATTTCTAAAGTTTATTTTTTTGAGTGAAGTTCTAGTTTTTGAATGGTTTATATTTGGGATAATCTAGAGGTATATTGTAACCTAGGCCTAAAAGCAAATTTTCTTATATGTAGTGTTTTATTTGATTATACAAGTGTATATGTGTGTTATTCTTTGTAAAGTTTATTGTTTTAGTGAAATCTAGTGATTTTGTCTTAGGCCTAGCTTTAGATTGTTACTAATTAGGCTAAATTGTGGAGGTTACAAACCTAACCTCACTTTGTCCATTACTACATTTTAAATGAAACAATTATTTCTATTTTGAAAATTTTAGAATTATTTTTGTTTTACCAATTGTTATTCACATTTATTTACTAGGAAACGTTTGTAATACTTTAAAAAAAATGTAAATCAAAATTTTCTATGCTCAATTGGACTTTGAAGTGGAATTTAGCCTTCGATTTTGTGTGTGTTTTTTTTTTTGTTCTTTGCCATACTGACTCCAAAATTATTTTTCAAACTTTTTTTTCATTACACTACTATTTTATATGTTTGATTTTTAATATTGCAATCATAAAATTAACAAGAGTAATTATTGACAAAGCACATGTTAACTTTCAAAATAACGCCCAAACAGTAGTTTGGAGATAAATACAACTTACAATATTTGTTACTCATTGGTTATTACCTTAAGGATCAACATCAATGGTAATAATATACCATTAGCTGAGCTAGAGATTACCAGAGATCCTTGACAATTGTCAAAACCAGGCCTTCGTATTAATAGCTTCCGTTTGTTATTCCCTGAAAACATATAACAATAAATTGTATCATTCCCTTCAAGAATAGAAATTACAAAAGAAACTTCCTTATCAATGAATCAAGAGTGAAAGGAAAGAGGAATGGGTATTAAAGGAATTAATCTTAGCTTTAACAAATACTTGGGTCTATCTTCCGATCAGAGATACAATAAATAGAAACATCATTCTACTTTTTTAAATTAAAAAAATAAATTAATAAAAAACACACTAGATTTCAGGAGAGGACAATTTCTGAAGTTTTTTTTTAACTAGGAAAAGATATAGAATGTTGCTCCCTTGTTATAAACTCCATAACGACATTTGGTCCCTTTCTCTAACAATGAAGGACTTTCACAAAAACTAAGTTTTAATACTTTTAATTCTTATTTATGAAGTTGACAACTCAATTTTAACATTGTAAATATAGGAAATATGTTTCAGTCCCGCCAGAAGGAAATTAATAATAAATACGCAAGGGAAAACCGATAAAAGAAAACCTGGCCTATTGAAACTTTAACATGTTGGCTATCACCATAAAAAGCCTGAAACATAAACCAAAGCCGTTAAATAAATAAATAAAGGGATAAGTTGACAAACACGATACCAGTGAAGCAAATATTCCATGACAACACGACCTAGCCAGTACAAATAAGGCATAATAGCGAATTATCCCAAAATATCGAAATACACTGTGGGATGAAGAATTAAATTATCTTTCAAATGGTCACCTCACAATTTTAGTAAAGGTCCGTTTAATTAAATACGAAGTCTTCAAAGGTGATGAACTCAGGGAAATTTACCAAGTCAAATTACAGACGATTACAAATTACAAGGCAATTTTTCTAAATTAATAATTCAGGCATAAATAAAGAGTTTGTTTCTCAAAAATTAGTTTTAAATTAAATAGAATTAGTTAGAACATGTAAATTAGGATATAATCATCATATCATAAAATCATTTTCAGTCACCAAAAATTGTATCCATTTAAGCCCATGCAAATAATCGGTAATAACGATTTTGGTAATGAGATTAAAAGTGAACTCCGACTTATGTATTAATGCGCTAAAAGGACGCTATATTCATTCCTAAGCAGACGCTTGACCCGGACGGACGCCTAAAATCCACACCAGCTCTCTTCATTTGATTTTTACTGCTAGAACGCTTCAAAACGTCCAGGAATCATTACTAGGAAGAAGACAACAGATACTGGGTGAGAGTAAACCAATTATATGAACATTTCATGGTTATAAACTTCTATTTTCATCAAAATTAATAACCCAAAAATATCATAGTGATCCAAACTTTTGTGTACCAAAACCTACAACGATAAGACACTTTTGAACTCTCTCTTTTAATAATCATCCTCATCATTTAATGTTTTCACTAGATTTAAGTTAGTTAATAGTTAATTTTAAGATTTAAATGCAAACTGTAATTAACTGTAGGTGTGGATGGATCCGGCCGAATACCCCTAGCCCGAGATTTATAATTTAAGTCTAAAATATGAACCAAACCCGACTGAGACTATAATAATTTATTCTTTTAATAACCCAATTTGTACAAATGATATTGATAATATTTTAATAGAATTTCAAGTGAATTTTATGTATAATTCAGTGATTGAGAATCCCAAGCGACCAAACTAACATTCAGTGAAGGGATCAGAGACAATAATAGATTTTAGAATAATTGTAAAGATTTTGAATTCTATTTGTGAACCATAATTATTAATGTCATTAAAGTTTTCTTTCTTTTATGGTTATTGTGTAAAACATATTTTGGTGCTTATTTCTTACTATAAATTAACCTAAGATTTTAGTTAATTTTTTTCAAAGGAGATAGATCAATTTAAATTACAGTAAATCAAAGTAACTCTCTCTATATATAAGTAAAGCATTCTTAGATTCAATTAAATTGATTTAACCAAAGATTTTAACAATATTAAACCAGCTTACCATAGCCTGTATATAAAGTGTGTATATGAGTTAGCTTTCAATTTAGACTGTAAGGCTTTAAAAAACCTCTATTTTTATTATTGATATAGTTTTAAGCGGGTGTTTGTTTGCCATCATTTGTGTATATACAAATTAATACAAAACATTTTAAGTTATCAAGTGATAAACCTAGGACTTGAAAAGTACCAACTTAGCCTACTATCATGTTGGAACTAAACTTAAAAATAGTAATCTAAGAAAGAAACCCACGCCTAAAGCTAGGCCTGATCAGTCAAAATAACTAAGACTAAATACAAACATGATCAGATAAAACACAAGTTACAGACACTACACAAGGCAAGGGAAACTGGTCAACTAACTAACAGGGGTCTTTACCATCAGAATGGTTTATCAGGGTGAACAACCATTTGTCTTTTCTTTCAAACCTTCAGTGTGTGACCTGGTGACTACTATTGGAGATTTAAGCAAACAAATTTCAGCATTATTTAAAATATAGGAATTTGTCCTTATTCTATTCATGTCACAAAATAAAATGAACCTTTGTGTAGCACAAAATGAATATTTTGTAATTAATGTGTATTCAATATTATTAGTAATTTGTTTACAAATGTTAGATTATAAATCATAAGTAATCCATTACTATTCTTGTAATCTATACACTACTCCTATTTAAAATAACTTACCAGTTAACAAGAAATTAAGAGGTATTTCATCCATTGTGACAATATTCTCCAATGCAATATTTCCTTCTTTAATATATGATAATAAATTATTCTTAAAAGTTTCAACTTTGGTTTCCATTGTAGTAGGTAATGGGGTTGTAATATCAGGTATTGTCTGTAATAGTTCAGGATAGCGCTTACAGAACCTTAGAGCCCAACCTAAGGATGACTGAAAAGTGTGAAAAAACGAATAATAACTTGTGAAACATAGAAAACAAGTCGGCTTAGAGTATAAAACAAATTTTAAAAGTAGAGTTTATATTAAATTATATTACTTAAAAATGTTCTCTCTGATCTTATTCACTAGTGTAATATATAAGAGACATTCTAAAATATGGCACAATTCAGTGTCTTTACTCAAATTAGATATTATAAATATAGTTTCAGAAGTCTGGCCAGCATCTTGTAACTCTATTTCCAAAGACTACTAATGTGCACATCGCACTTGATGAACTGTTGGGATGTAAATTATTGAGATTTAATATAGTATTTCAGACGATCAACACAGATGTTTAATGGATATACAGTACAACCCCTCTTAACTGGTCTAGTCGGGACTGACACCCGGGCCGGTTGCCCGTTTAGCCGGTTAATCCGAGGTTCCTGTTAAACTTGTCACAAAGCTTTTTTACAGATTCCTCTCTGTCAAGTCTTTTTAACACATTTAACCGCGTCTCAAACGAAACCAACACACGCTTCGTAACGCGCTCATTTTTATTTACTGTATATACTGTACGTAGATCATAACCCGTCAACGACAAGAAGAAAGATACAATCTTGTTGAGCACTGTGGTGAAATTCACAATAATAATATGAATTTGCCCCTAACCACAATCACTGGAACTTAATAAAACACAATTATCTGATTGATTGTTCTTTATTAATTATATCCACTTAATGCACATATTATTATTGACAAGAAGAAAGCTGAAAAAAAAAGTTATATTTTCTTTAATGAATACTAAATTGATTCGAGGAAAAAAAGTGGCCCATCAAATGTTTTTGCTGGTGTATGTCTGCTATACCGACGGGTGCCAATGTCGCGATGTTTTTACGCCGCCGACAATGGGATACCGCTATCGACAAAGTCGTTTGACTCGCCACCGCTTTGGTGTTTCAATTACAATTTATTTTCGGAAACTCTCATCGAACCAGTACACTATGAAATAGGCCAGTTAATCCGAGGACCGGTTGATCCGAGGCCGATTAACAGAGGTTCTACTGTAAATCAATACATTTATATTGGATTTACATTCAACATTTGATTAAAGGGACTGTTCAATAATCTGTTTAGATGGTGTACAATGGATTACCATTGCCAGAATTTACAATAGGTTACTTAATTTCAAAGTTTAATCGTAAATTAAAAAAGGAATTTTATAACTTTTAATTATACTTACAGTAAATATGAGGGCAAATTTAAAAAAAGTTTACAGGATGTTTAATACAACTCTCTAATTACACAACTCTATTTTGAATCTTCAAAATTATAAGGAAATACAAAGGAAGATAAATCCAATTACAGTGGAACCTCCCATATCCGACCTTCCCACATCCGACTCCTCCCGATATCCGACCTAGTGTCCGACCGTCCGTCTGTCTATTGTTTACTCCCGCTCTCACAGTCCGTTTCCGTTCGCGAGCCTGTACAGACTTGAAAAAGTGACTCATCGATACAGTAGAGTCCCGCAAACTCAGCGTAATGTGGACCGGAAGTGTGCCGAGTTTGTGAAATGCTGGGTTATCGGGAATAAGGGCAAAAAATAAATTGTAATTTAAACCCAAAGCGGCGGCTATATCAAAAGACTTTGTCGAAAGCGGTATCCCATTGTCGGCAGTGTAAAAACTCCGCGGCACCAAAGCGGCGGCAATATCAAACGACTTTGTCGATACCGGTATCCCAATGTCGGCGACGTAAAAACACCGCGGCACCAAAGCGGCGGCGATATCAAACAACTTTTTCGTTAGCGGTATCCCATTGTCGGCGGCATAATAACACCGCGGCATTGGCACCCGTCGATATAGCAGACATACACCTGCAAAAACGTTTGATGGGCCGCTTTTTTTCCACGAATCAATTTAGTATGCATTATGGAAAATATAACATTTCTTTTCAGTTTTCTTTGACAGGTACGCACAGTATATACAGTAAATAAAAATGAGCGAGTTACGAAAACGAAAGCGTGTGTTGGTTTCGTTTGAGACGCGGTTAAATGTGTTAAAAAGACTTGACAGAGGGGAATCTGTAAAAAAGCTTTGTGACGAGTTTAACGTAAAAGTAAAAGTTTAACGTAACAGTAAAAGTTTGAAATGTAAAATCATTACAACTTGTAAATGATAATCAATAGTTTTACAAGTTGAATATACAATATTTACGTATTTAATTTCATGTCAGAAAATGTTTGAAATGTATACACAATATTTTTAAAGGTTTAATAAAGTTGTATTACAGTACTGTGTGGCAATTTTTGTACCTGGGAACGGCATTTTACGCTCCTCCCGATATCCGACCTTTTGGCCGTTCCGACCACGGCCCGGTCCCGTCATGGTCGGATATGGGAGGTTCTACTGTATATGAGTACCTCATTTCTTTTCACTTTCACCAAGTTATGAAAATTAAGTTTTAAATGAAACTTAATATTTTTTGTTCAGATCTTTTTAAAAAACCTCATAAGCAAATTGATAAATATCCGGCCATTAATGTATGTTACAAATTTGTGGTTGTCTCTACAGCCCAAAAGGTAAAACCAGTATATTTGCAAAGTTCTGAATGTGCTGTATTATCAAACTTTTGCAGTAATATTACATAACACTATAATTCAATGTTGAATTACTCTGACTAACATTTGAGAACTAATGGAATGGGAATACAAAGTTTTAGTCAATATAAGAGTCACTTAGAGGAGAGTCATAAACAAGAAACTGTTTGTTTTTTCAGTACATCGCTCTAAGCAACCTTCCTTATCTTGGAAGCTTATATTAATGCCTCTGCCTTCATTGTTCATGTAGGTATGCAATTATATTATTTGTTAAAATGAATATTAATAATTTTATATATAACACAAATATCCAAACACACAATACTAGAAATAAGAAGAATATTTTTGTTCAATCTCGTAGAACTTCAGTAAAATGGTATGTCAAAATGTTTTTCATAATCAAATAAAATTGTATGATGCTTCACAAATATTATTAATGTTGAAACATTTAGAACAAAAATTAAAGACTTCTTTCTGGATAAAGCTTATTATTTGGTCAACAAATGTGTAGTTAACTAATGAAAGTTTTTTTTTCTGAAACAAAATATTTTTCGAACTAATTGTTTTCTGTATTCTTTTTAATGATATTTGACTTTCTCACATATACTTACTTCTTAATACGTGTGTCTAATAAACTCCATCTTGTATTGATAGCATGATAGCACGTATACATAATATAGAGAAAGTTATTTGTTGAGCCAAAAAATCAATATCAAGTTTCTTGAAGATATAACAGTTTTGAGGTCCTCTGCCACTTAAAATTCAGGGGTAACTGCCATAAAAAAGAAATAAAATTATGATGAGTTAAGGGTAAAAAAAACCAAAAAAAGTATGCCATGGAGCTTAAACTTAGACATAACTTCTCAAAATCAACTCTACCGATTTCATTCACAAATTTATTGAAATGTGAATGTCAGAGCTGGGTTTCGGTTTAGACTAAGGATAGAGATACTATCTTTCAGATATCAGAAGGGATTCGATAATATGCGTATTCAGTAGGAAATAACGTGGTAGAATTTAGAATGAGTTCGTCCCGAAGGGATCAGCCCTAAGACAACAAAGGAGGTAGAGTACGTCGGGATCAGCCGACAATACCACTCGGATGTTTGGAACGTTCGTCCTGGAGGGATCACAATGAACAGAAAAGTCCGTGCAGCCGGGATCAGCCGACAGACAACAGAGGTAATGAGCCCTTAGACAACGAACGGGGTATCTGTGCTACCGGGATCAGCCGACAGACCACGGTAGGAAAAACAGTAAGAAACAATATAGAAAAACAAGAGAAATTAAGTAACAAGAGTAGCGAGAGAGAGGAGTGTTGCAGGTGACTGTGAAACAGAATGATTTTGAAATCGTTACGGCTTGTATTTATAGGTCGCAATGCAACCTAGTGTGTGTGCATGTCCCCCACTCTGCACGGCCTAGAGTAATTCAGTGTTTCTCCCCCTCTGCTGTGTTATTTATTTACAAGTCTAGATGTTACAAATATATACAATTTTATTTTCATACAACAATTTAGTGTAACGATACAAACCTCTAGCGTGTCGCTACAGTAAAGATTAATGGCCCAAAACCATATGAAAAAACCGTAAGTAAAAATTACAGTCCAGGAATAATTGGCAAAACACAAAAATGAACTTTAACTACCACTATTGAAAGTTTCTATTTAATCAAATATGATTTACGATGAGGAAGCGTTTATAATACAAGCAAAGTAAATTTAGGCTTTACACTCAACTCTCGATTATCCGGGATAATATAGGGTTAAGGCTTCCCGGATAAGTAAAATCGCGGTTAACCCGCAAAACGGTAAAAACAATAGTAAATTTTAAAATAAACAGGTTAAATGAGTTTTATTAACATACATACCTCATAAACTGCAGTAAAAAGAGCATTATTATTATTATCATACACAAAAATTAAACAAATTATTTACACACACAAAATAAACACTTTTTTTAAAACTACTTCACGGGAAAATATTTAAATTACTGTACTGCAAAAGTAAAAAAAAAACATATTTCGAATAGGCTTAGTCTAACTTTACTGTTTCTGAAAATAATCAGTCATGGTTTTCTGTTTTTGTGCTGAGAAACATACCAAAGTTTGTATCAGACGAACAAGCGAATGATAAAAGTTTATCTTTGTTAAGCACAATATCCCGCACTGTGACCTTGGCCGGCACGTGACTCACAGGCTAAAAATAACTTGAAGGTCGACACGCACCTGCTACTGTTCCGACCCAACTACGAATATTATCGCAACACAACTGCACATTGTACATAATAAATATTAGAATATTGGTATATATTGGTATCGCGGTTAAGCCGCAACGCGGTTGATCCGATTACGGTTAATCGAGAGTTGACTGTATTAATTTTTTTTTTTATAGATGGTATACAAGGTTATTTTTAATTTATAACGAGAACTAGCTAACTAATATTTTTGGCAACATATAGTTTTGTTTTGTTTTCATTTGGTTTTGGGAATGGGTAAGTGAGAAAGTTTGTGCAATGTTTTAGTGTCGATTATTCCCATGTATAGCCCTTCCACCCTGCACCTCAGAATCTGTAGGCCACAGCGGCTATTGTATATGTTCAACAAACACTAATTTATAATCAATAAAGTACACATTTTCACCTTAAATTGTGAATTAACACTGGATTTCTTTAATTTGGAAGCTACAGATAATATATCATTATGACTTATATTTTGGTTATTGTCAAGTTTAGTTAATATCCATTCCAATAAGAATGAGTCATGTGTAGTAACATCATTGCTAGCAGCAGGTAGGCCTACTCTTGATCTCCATCTGTAGTACCAACCATGGGAACAACTCAATGAATAGCCGGCTTTCTTATAAAGTTGTCGACCCTTTTCTCTTACCTACAAATAAAACAAATCTATCATTTATTATTTTGTTGAAATTATTCAATGGTTTATATTGCTATAAACTTTTTTTTTTTTTTTTTTTAACTAGTTGGTCAATTTATCTTAAGAGTAACAACAACATATTCTACTTTAAAGCTGAGAATTTTACATAGACCTACATGTAAACATAAATAATAAAGCACAGTATTAGTGGTAGCTGGTAACCCACCTATCGAATTCCTCCCACGGTGGCATAAAAAAAGATTTGTTGGTATAGTTGGTTTAGATAACAATATAGGATTCAATAAAGCACTGAAGCACTGTTTTATAGATTAAAATTTTGCTAACTATTTATTAGATTTTGGTCATAGTTTTGATTCCACTGAAAATTCCAAAGTTTTGCACATTGAAAAAAAAAAAAAGTAGTAAATTATTTAGAAGTTTTAGAAATCAACAGATCTGTTTTCAATTGCCATGCTTCCAACCTCAATGAACAAGTCTTAAACCCATCTCCTTTGTTAAAACCCATTGTCACACATCCTGTCAGATCATTTACCTTCTCAGATAGTCCTGGCTCAGTATTTCCTAGCATTCTATCCCCCATTTTCTTAGTATAGATGTTGGTACTTTAAGTTGAATTTTGCAAATTTTTGTTCATAGAGAAATTTTACACGCGAGTTATTATTTACCTTCACATATATTATTTGTTTGCTTTTCTGCAGAATATTTTTTTAAATTACTTTACAAAGGTAATTTATATTATGTTACAACAAAAATTTAAATGGTTATCAAAGTGAGAAAGGGTTAGCTTTTCAAATGAATATTAGGAGCCGTACATATTTTTTAAGTCTATATAGTTATAGAACAATATTGAGGTAGGGATAAAGGTGTGCTAAATGCCATGAGCGTTGAGTGGGATATTTGAGAAGGGGAAGATGTTATTGTTCAAAGAAGTATTATTATTATTAAAACAGAGAGGATTATTGTTGTAACAAGTAGGATTCTTATTTAAGAAATTAGGAGGGAATTTTGGTGCTCAAGGAATGTTGCTTATTGGTTCATCTGACCGGTTTCTATCTCGATATCCTCTTCATCTACCTCTGATATTGTTTTGTCGGATTCTATTCATGTTCTGATTCATCAGATAATAAATATGTTATGATATCCCCTTTATGGATAACACCTTGTTGTGGAAATGGTGTATGATATATTCCTAGTGGTTGGTATGTCATCATTCCTACAGATGCTTGTAGACTGAAACTACTTTAGTCTCTGTATTTATTAAATGACTGTTGTTTTAGTCAAACATTTTACAGGTATTATCATTTTCTCTTAGAGATGTTATTCTCCTGATTTTGATTAGAAGTAGTAATATATATCATCAATCTTATAAGAAAACATTTCCGCTTAATGATAAGACAAAAAATAATAAGCTAGAGGAAATGTAGTAAGTAAAGCTAATAGAAATGATGCTGTTATAGTTTTTAGGTATGACAAAAGTTTAACTGGAGCTGGAGTTAGTAGGAGTGCTAAGAGTGTGGGGTAATAGGTGGATAGTTGTAACGTTTCAGATTTTATTTTATAAAAGGAGTGGAATAGGATTAAGTTATGAATAGTATTGGTAAAATTTGGCAATTCTACATCAGTTATGTGTCTCACTTGTATATCGGTTATAAGTTTTATTAAGATGTGGTATTCAGTATTAATGAAAGGTGCTAACAAAGAAATTATGGGGGAAATTCTTCTTGATCCTACAAGAAGAAGTTAGAAAATATTTCTCAGAACCAAATATAAATGTTGATACTTTCTGGCAGAGGTAGAAATCAATATATCCTCACTGTAGTACCATTGCCTTCAAATATTTATCAGCGCCCACAGAAATAGTTTTTTCAGAAAGATGCTTTTCTACTTCAGGAATAACTTGTGATAATAAGAAGAGAAATCTATTAGTTCCAGAAAGGGTTCAAATGTTTGTTTTTCTTAACAGAAACTTGAAATACAACTCTCTGATTTCTAAATTCCGATGATATGCTTAGACTATCCTATAATTTTTTAGTTTATTTTGGTCAATTATTTTTGTATAGATTCATTTCAGAAATATTGAGGTAATTATTTATTAGGTTTGGGCCAATAATTTATCACATTTTGGTGTTTTATTTTCAAAATAGATTAATTACATTGTGACGAATAATGTAAATGTAAATATTAATACAAATAAAGTAGTCTATGTTTTGTATCAAAATGTTAACTATAGTTTTTTAGTTTAATTTAATCAAATATTTTATTCTTTATTAATTTCAGAAACAATAAGTAATTGATTATGTTTAGGCTAATATTCGATTACATTTTGGTGATTTATTTTCAAAGTAACTAAATTGTGACAAGTATTCATAAAATAAAAATAATAAAAAAGCCTATGTTTTATATCAAAAGGTGACTACAGTGGATTCGGAATTGAATAGAGAATCAAGATTGAGATTTTGGAATCGGATTACATTTACAGATGGGTATTAAAGCTTCGGACATAAATACCACTACATAATGGACACACTGTATGAAGGTAGAGTTAAAGTAGACAACCTTGGTTACTATTACTTCTTTATTTCTATATGTAATTACTATGAAAGTACTTATTTTAAAATTGTTGAGTAATTATATTATTGATTTAAAGATTTAAAATCATTTGTGTACAAAAACAATACAGTAAGTAATTTTTGTGAGATGTTGTGTTCAAGTTTTTTTAAATTTTTTAAATCTAATATTATCTCACAAGTCAACCTCAATAATTATTTATTTATAATACAGTAAGCATTAAGAGTATGAAACTAAGACTAATTACTAATTAACCTAAGGGAGTAAATAACCGAGATCGAATAGTCAAAACTGAATAAGCTACTTAAAACTCACCCCAAACTGATGTTCACGATTATATAGTATCTCATGAACTATAATGGTATTAGTTGTTTCTGTTTATTATTATTATTATTTTTTGTTTACGGTTGAACATGGTTGATGTTTCAGTAAGCTAGTGTGTTTAGTATCGTATTTGTGTTATTCCAAAATGCATTATTCTCTGCAAGGAAGCATTCCAATAATCATAGTTTTTGTTCCTAAGGACCCTTCAAGAAAACTTAGGAAACATTCACTGATAAATTCCTAATGCAATATTCCAGGAAAGATTGGGTTACAAAATGTCACATTGTAGAATCTGTGACAAGTGCAAAAGAGTATAAGCCACCTTATGTTAGTTGTCAGGACTCCTAAGGCCATAGCTGACATTCAATCACAAGATTTCTGCAAGTCTGAGAAGATTTGTATGAAAATTATCACAACAAAGGGGTGTAAAATATACATTCATATATCTTTCTCTCTTTCTCTTCATTAAAGCAGTCGAAAAAAGTATGTACATATGTCAATAACTGGTCTTTCTAAACACTTGCCAACATTTTCGGCACCAATCGTGTACACACTTTATGATAGCCTAGAATGTCAGTCATAATTCTGAAGAATGTTGTCTCTGAAACTTCTGGACATTCTACGAATGATCCCTAATCATAAAGCAACAATTTTCTCTCACTTTCACATTCATATGTTCAGTGAGATCGTCAATCCCGGATACTAGGCCTACCTTCAGCCTTCCATAAACTCACAACACCTTTGTCTCATTTTTATTTCACTAATTATGATAGGCCCATGATTGAAAAAATTGGCATTAATTGTAATAACAACAGTTGATCATTATGTTCTTGAAACATTATGTACTTTTCTATGCACAATAGTCAAATATAATCATACATTTTGATTGCTTAAGGTTATAATTACCTGCTTGCTTGAAGGTGTAACTGGTTGTTCCTTGTACCAGATCCAAATCTGATTATCAATTGCAGGGTCAGTTACATAAGCTGATGGGTTTACAGGACATTTTGCATTGATTGCACCTAACAAAAGACAAAATTAATAAAGTAACTGATAAGAAATTAAATGCAAGTAATATTTTGAGAAACACTAAACTTGTAATTTTGGCCTGAAAGGTAATAACCCCCAAATTCCGAGATAATAAAAATTTTAAGGGGTATGCCAAAATATGCCCACAAAACCAATTTAATTATTAACGATCCAGTCGACTAGGTCTTACCACTAGTCTATAGACAATCATCATTACATACACTAATTTTTAGAACTCAAGAGATTTAAAAATATGAATATTTCTATGCAAAACTGAAAGTTAATTTTGTTGATCTATCGAAACACTTTCCCTATATTATTATATACGTGAGAAAATGAAACAAAAGATCCAATAATTCGTTACTATCCACATTTTAAAAAAAACATATAATTCTTAATTATTTTGAGTATTTAATTGTATATTATTTCATTATTATTGCTTAACTGTTATTATTATACTAATATTTGAACAGTATTACCTGTACTTTTTACTTTAGACAGCCACTCAAAAACTCGTTTCCGTGCAATAACAAACATACGAGCTGCTGCTAGTTGAGTAAACTTCTGAGCATATCTTACAACTTGTAGTTTAAACTTTTCCGGGTAGATAATGTACTTCTTATTACAAGGCTTATGAACAAATTTCTTTTCATTATACCTAAAAAAAAAATACAGTTATTTAATTAATGTTAAAATTTGTTCACTACTAAACTCAGTACAATACTTAAATTTTACTACAGACAACATTGATTAATTGTAGCATAGACCCATTACAAATTCTGTCCAACTTTCACTCCTCTCAATAAAAAGATTTCAGAAAAAAAAAGTAAACAATTTTGGATAGAATACAACAGTTGTATTTGTTATATGTAATATTTTCCAAAAGAGAAAGCAAAAAATATATAATATTTGCTATAAAACCAGAAGTTACACAACTGAACTTTTCCAAAAATGTTTAAGGAAAGCAAATAATAAGGAATTCCATATCTCTTTGGGTCAGACATAAAAGTAAGACTAAAAAAATATACCTATAACCACAGTTATCTTTAAATGACAAAATTAGAACCCTACACTGGAACGCAAGATATTTGAGGAGGAAAACAGATGAACTCAAGCAGAAAATGGAAGATAAAAAAGGTGAAGATTATTTGCATTCAAGAGACCTATGAATGTTAAATTCCTCTCTAAATTTTTTTTTTTTTTTTTTTTTTTAAATAATTCAATCTCTCCAGGAGACGGGGAAATGGCAGCTGTTTGTTTACACTGGTCCACGAGTCTTCGTATGTTGAGGTATGTAACAGTAATATTAGACAATTTGGAATATATATCAATGAAAATAAGAACTAATATGGCTGTAGCTTTAATCTTGTAAATATTTATAAATACCTGGTAAGACTATTCAGGAAAGAAATCTTATGGAATTCTGCCTTATGGTCGGGCCTATCTAATAGTCAGGAGCTTCAATGGCAAGCAATCTAGTACTTGCTAATGGTGGGATACTTTTTCGATAGTTGTAGTTGAACTAAGTAATTTTGTTAAAAGAAAAAGAGAGTAACATACCAATCACCAAGTACCAGGATGCTCATCACATAGATATCTCAGCACAAGAGGATTTAGAACCAGATTATTGGTGATGATCTTGGAGGACATTCCATGAAGTAACGCAACTGGAAATAAATGATGATGGGTCACTCAAAGATATCGAGAGGACACTGCAACCACAGTCAAAAGGGCTATTCCTAAGAAAAAAAACCAAGTAAATACCCCAAGCACATAAACTGTTTGTGGAATGAAGAGATAAGTGAATTGAGGTGGAAAAAAATGAAGGCCATAAAAATGTTGAAGGAAAGGAAAAGTACAGAACGTAGAATAGCCTATAACAGGTGTAATGCCATTTTTAAAAGGACGATCCTGATGGCTAAACGTAAATCCAATAAAAATTTTGGAGGGTCAAAAATTGAGAACACCTCAAGTAGCATAGTATGGAAGAAATTTAGATCCATTGGGAACACCAGCAAAAAAATTAACCAATAAATCCCTCAGGAATATGGGTTAACAATGATGTCGAAAAGGCATAACTACTACTACAAAGCAAGAGTCGGAACAAAACTTCTTGGCCAAAATACCTTACCCCAAAAGAAATAAGACTTAATGCATGTTTCGAGCACTCCTTTCTGGAATCTTCCTCAGAAAATGTGCCATTTATTTCAAAGGAGCTGGAGGATGTTATATATAAACACAAGCCCATTACTCTGGGAATGGATGACATCCAGAATGATATGTTAAAGAATTGTTCGACAAGTTAAAAAAATATCATACTTAAATTGAAAGTACCAGTTCTGGAGGCAAAAGGAAGAAAACTCGTTATGGTTGCAAAAACTGTAACAAAGGAGTTCATCCCATGTACTTGACTAAGCACAGGTGCTAAAAAGAGAAAGTGTTATGTTTTACATAATAGTGTAAATAATTTTAGTTTCCAGTTTTTTTATATGTTTCTAGGTTACTTATTTACGTTTTAAGTGTGGTAAAAAGTGTACAAACCCATACAACTAACTGTCCAAACATCTACAGAATCTGCATTATTGACTCTGTATTAAATAAGGTAAAAATATGTTGTAAATAGATTTTTCCATGTTTTAGAAAATAGTTTATTGCTTTGTTGTTTATCATTATATTTTCTTGAAATTTTTTACAGGCCTCCATTAGTACATTTACTTTAATTAAAAATTAAATTTTATGTATAAAATATTTTTTGTTTATTTTTTTTTTTGAGTTCAAAATAAAAATTTCATTGTGAAAAAAATTTTGTTTTAGGTTTTAGTACTTCTTGAATATAAAAAAATTGAATGAAACTTTGTTTTGATATGTTTATCCTATAGTATAACTAAAAAAAAAAATAAAAAAATTGTAACTTCAATAGCATGGTTTGTAGAACGATTTTTATAGAGTACTACAAAAACGGTGATTTAGGCCGTGGCGGTCAGGCGCGCTGGACATGCAGCGGCCAAAGGGTTAAACTAGTTGCTAACGACAAACCTTTTGATATAGGTTAGAAACCAGGGACATGTCTTCTGCAATATAACCTCACCATACTCTTCAAACAGCTCTAAGGTTTTTCTTATAATCAGTTGGCGAGTTAATTTGTCCTGATGGATTTCCAACCATTTTATAAATACCAAATCTGCAACTTCTGAGCTCTGAAATAAAATATTTTCATTAATAAATACTAAAATCAATTTTACTCAATATTTCATTTCATAAATCATTATTAACAATAGACATCTTTCTAGTATTTATTCTAATATAACATAGTCTTTTTTTGTATCCATCCAATGTTAGCGTACCTAATATATATTACATAGTGTTACATATATATGTCCAAAGCTGTAATACCAAAAAATCCCAGGTTTCTGGATAAAAACATTATCCTGACATAACTTTTATCAGTAATTTTTTATGCCATTCTAATTTTGTAAGTGAAAATATCGGTCACAATTTAATCACATATTTTAAGATAAGGACAGAAAGTGAAGGTCACGTTAGGAGTGTAGTTTGCGGATGTGATCTACTAAGCTGTGATGGAATTGCATAGGAATCAGCAACATTTCAACCTAAACCAAATCTGCATACGACCTTGAATTTTTATAAGAAGCAGAACGAAGGTAAATACAACGAAGAGTGGCTGAAAGCCTGGAAGAACAGCCCAACAGGAAGATATCTGTACAAAATACAACAGGAACTGAGTGATCTCAGGTTGTACAGTGAACTCAGCAGAAAATAGCAAACCTTTGATGCACTAGCCAGAATTGGACTCCTAATTATGGAATAATATCTGTATTGGTACAATCATACAGATTCACAGTATTATAGGCACTGCATGAGAGAGGTAGAGGCATTATATAAATAATGTCTATAAATAAATTCTATTTGACTGCAATGGAGAAAATAACCTTTTAAGAACAAGTTGGAGGAATTTGAGTCAGGAACTATAAACACATGAACGAACATCCCAAATTATTACATATATATTGAGAAACTATTCTGTTGGACACTACTGCTAAATTGTACAATATGCATCGTGTAATCAGCATCACCTGAGGCTGGATGGAGAAGTAAGACTCTAGTAATGAAATGTCTTCAGGGAAAAAGTGGTTGTTAATTTAGTATCTACTAGTATAATCCATGGAAATATATTAAAAACAGTTTGGCAAAACCATCATAATTTTTTGAAAGTCAATGCTGGACTAAAATAAATCTCAAGTGTACTTCATGATGACAAACATATTTTTTATTAAGAATGTGAAACGTTCGTAAACTAAAACATTTGGTTTAATTTGAATTTTGAACTTACAATTTTATAAAAAGTTTGATTTGGTTTAAAAATCAAACAAATTTATAAAATTTTAATCAATTTTCGAACATCAAAAATGAATAGTACATATTAGTTTGATCTATCACTCCTAGATGTATCATTTCCCCCATTAATTGTACAGATTTAGTGACCCAAAAAGAAACCTGATAGCTTGTTTACAGTGTTCATAGTTCCTTGGAGATCAGTTTTTCCGGATCAACTATTCAACAATTTAGTAAATAATCGATTCAGGTTCAAATTAAATTTGTTCAGTGGGTTTGGATAGATTAGGATTCTACTTCAAAAACAAAGTTCGGTTCGGATTAGGTTTTTTAAATTATAGTTTACGTTGAAAATTATAAGTTCACATAACAAATATATTTTGTAATTAAGTTGAGTTAAAGGTAAACAGGTTTTGTGATGTTTATATAACTTGCTAAAATTTGTTATATATTTTATTACGTAAAAAAAAAATTGAAGTTATTTCTTCTTGAATTTAAAATTGCTCAACAATGGGCGCCAGACGAGTTTTCGTCAATTTAGAAAAGTTAAAATTGTATTTATTTTGAAGTCTCAGGGTCTTAAGTTCTTTTTAATACGTACTTGGCTAAGGTGATTTGAATAAAAATTCGAAGTCTTTTTTCTGCTGAAATTTCACATAAACATTTATTAATTGTTCAAAAAAATCCTACAAATCATTTACAAAAAGAAAAAAATATCATTTTTTGTAATTAACAGTTATCGTTTAGCTTTAATAAACAAATCATTAATTTATGTTTCCTTTTATTATTTTCAAAAATAATCAACTTTTTATTTTAAATGTTTTCTTTAACTTATGTTGCAACAGGAATTTAATTCATGAAAATTTGAGTAATAATACAACTCTCAGAAGGAGATGTTAATTTAGTATTTAAAATTTTCATATTTTTAATTATTTCATCTTGAAATAATTTAATTCAAATGGTAAAAAAAATCAACTTAAAATAATACAAATTTCTTAATGTAATAGGTAATGTATAGCGTCTATACCAAGACGCCATTATAAACAAAAATATAATGTTTTCACACGAAAAACAACTGATGTCCAGCAAGCTGAAGTTCTACGGCTCCTTATTGGTTCTCCATCGTTCAAAAGTCATTTTCTCGAATAGTTTGAGAATGTTCATAACTTACTAACACGTTCAGTCTTTCTGAAATCATTTCACCACGCGGTATATAGTTTTTTCTAACACAGACGTATAGAATAATCGTTCTATATTCTTGTAACATTAATTATCAAATATTAATGTCTTGGAAAATTACATGAGTCTATTGTCCACTATAACTTTTCAGTTCTATCGTAATGAGATTTTATCACTTGAAAACACTCTTTACCTTTACAGTTCAAGCTCCTAATTCCAACTTAACAAACATTTTTTGTCACCTCAAGCTCCTTAGTGCAACTCAACAACATCTTTCCGCTCCAACCTCCTTAATACGACTGACTGAAACCACGAGATTTTCTGTGTTGTTTCCTCCAAAAAAGTCCTTGACACATCATTTCATCATACATTGTTAAAAATCACTTTTATATTTTCTTTCATTAAAACATTTATTATAAAATCATACTAAGACTAAATATTGTACAAAATTGTTTTCTTGGATGATTTTTGTTAATAATTTACAGCTTTCCTTACTTAATTTTACCACAATTGCAAACGCTACGACCAATCAGAATCCTTGACCTACTCCTGAACAGCCAATCACGTCGCTTGTTTTAACCCCATTATTTTACTATGTTACAGTTTATACTATGATGTCCACAGTCCACAGTCATTTTTGCCAATCACAAAACAAAAGATGTTTTATATTATTTTTGCCAATCACAAAGCAAGCATACCAAACCGGTGAGGTAAAATCTAAATACAGTAGACGCCCGTAAGTTCGGCCACCTCGGGACTGGACCCTAGGCCGAACTTAAAAGTGGCCGAACTAACCGATGCCTATTCTAAAAAATGCCCATTTATTGTTTGTAAGGATCGTGCTGGAATCGATGTGTATAGGAAAAGTTAGCAAACACAAAACAATTGCACATTCTGTAGAATACAACACAGAGGAACACTGACATATATTTAACACACATGAAAAAACAGAAGGTTACAAAACAATATTTACAGAACTGTAGGCCTAATAAAATTTTAAAATATTACCGTACAATGGTGGTTTGGCTTCTTAAACACTTAAAAAATATTTTTGTTATTTTTTTCTGAATTTCTTTTCGAATGATTTTTTACGTGCAAAGTCACGCCACTTTTTAATAAACATTACATTGACGGCAGTTGCTTCTTTTTGCTGTTCGATGTAGGTAGGCAAAGCTGCTTTGCCTTCAGCGTGGCTCATTTTATTTTCTTCATCTTTCTCTACAATCTCAGCAGCATCTGTGTCGTTATCCTTATCATTTTCCTGGTGAATGACACACTCAGCGACTTCGTCCTCGTTCAAAACCTTGTTGTCTAGCTCTTTTTCAAAGTTGATCCACTCCAAAACATCTTCTTCAACAATGGGACCACAGTTCGGTAGTTGCTGAAGGTTGTGCAATAGAGCTGCATTGTCATCAGGTTCGTTAACGAGAATATTGTTTGGCTCATCTGCTGTTGTGTTTTCTTGGTCAATCTTATCTTCTATATTTGGCCAAAGTTTTTTCCAAGACTTTACAAACGTCAACGGTGGTATTTTGTCGTATAACTTGGCCGACATCTACACAACATCCTTCATATTAACTGACTTCAGCACTTTTAAGAGGTCTAAGCTGTCATCAGTCTCCAGTTTGGAAAGAACTTCAGAAAGTAGTTTACGGCGATACTTCCACTAGAAGCACTCAATGACCCCTTGGTCCATCGGCTGTTGAAGACTGATTATATTGGGTGGCAGGAACAGCAGTTTAATTTCTTTTTCACCGTCACACTGAATATCATCCTGGTGAGTATGCACGTTGTCAAGAAGTAGAAGTGCTTTGATGGGCAGTTTTGATTTTGTCAAATGCTCTTTCACTTTGGGAACAAATTCGCAGACGAACCATTCTCTGAACAAATATGTGTCCATCCACACTGATTTCTGCGACCGATAATACATTGGGAGAGTTTCCATGATTATGTTCTTAAAAGCTCTCGGTTTTGCTGCTTTGCCAATGACAAATAGGGGTATCTTGTGAGTCCCCGAAGCATTTGAACACAAGGCGATCGTTATTCTCTCATTGCTGACTTTAAACCCTGAAGCAGATGTTTCTTGCGTGGTGGCAAGTGTTTTTCTGGGCAGAAGCTAAAAATTTAACCCAGTTTCGTCAATGTTGTATATTTGCTCTGGGCTCAAGTTTTCATCATCGATGATTTTTAAAAATTTTGCAGCAAAATTGGTGGCCACTGTTGGGTCTGCTGACAGCTTCTCACCAGAAACTCCAATAAAATGGACTCCATGTCTCTTTTTCCATCGAGAGAGCCATCCCTCACTAGCCGAGAACACCTCTTCTGGTTGAAGCTTTGAGTGCAAGATCATAGCCTTTTCTTTTAGGATTGGTCCACTTAATGGCGTTCCTCGTTCTTGAACGAACCACAACCACAGAGCATCTTCCACCAATTCGTGTTTGGCCTTCCTCAATGTGCAACGCTTTTCTAGAACTTTTTCAGTTTCAATTTGTGTACAAAAGCCTTCGATAGTTTTTCTATTGTGCCGCCAGTCGTTGACTGTACTTTTGCCCACGTTTAAATCCTTGCAAATACTTTGCACAGATTCTCCTTTGTCTAATCTTTCCAGAGCTTGTAGTCTCTGTTCCATTGACTTGTACTTACGTTTACGCCTTTCACTCATTATAAAAACAGTTTAATACACACAAAAACAATGAAAAACAAGAGTACATACACAACAGACGTACAGTAACAGTAAAACAACAAGTATATACACAACAGTAAAAAACGCAAGTGAAACAAAAACCACTGACTGTAGGCCTACTGTAAGGATGAGTGCCACACAACTGCACAGTATGAATACACTAGGCGAATTGATGAACTAAACAAAGAATACAATAAACAAGTTGAGACTTGCTGCCTGTTCGCGTCCGGCTGGCGTGCGCCAAGTGCGTGACTCATGCTCAGAGAGCTGGCTGGACTAAGCGGAGACCGAACTAACAAGAGGCCGAACTTACAGGAGTCTACTGTAGTTTTATATTCTAAGTCATCACACTAAATCTTCACACAAGCAACAAGTATCGACCTCAAATGTAAGTTTTACACGTCAATTATAACTGTTTTGTTTTTAAAAGTATTTATTAATCATTATTTTTGCTGTCAACAAATATATAATTTGTATAGCATGAGTCAAAAAACTGTCTAATACTTATATCTATATACAATTTAAAATTTCATACAAAGCACCACTATTTTAATTTCGCCAATGTTAATTGTGGCCTATACATTTACTGTGACTTGTGCTCTATGTTTTTACACATACATAATCTGTTAATAAGAAGTTGTCAGAGATGAAAATTCCTATACCAATTTAAGTAGCAGGAGAAACCATTGGTCGGCTAGATTAATAAAAACTGGATGTTACAAAATAAAAATTGTGTTTTATTATATTTAATAATATAAATATGTTAAAAAATGGTTTTTACTCTACTACTGTTTACTGTACCTACCTCTGTGACAGGTAATGTTTTAGAAGTTAACTGCACTCTAGCATTTTTTTCTTTTTCCTTCAGCCATTCTGAAACTGTTCCTCTACTGACATTAAACTTCACAGCTGCTTTTTTAATTGTACTTGTTGTCGCATACGTTATAACTTTGGTTTTAAAATGAGGTAGGTAACGTTCACCTTTTCTAAGTACTTTATTTAGAGTTAAATCTTTATCAAAACAGCTTTCTATCTGTTTTCCTTTTTTAATGTTTAATATTTCACATCTTTCAGTACTACTTTTATTTTTCGTACACTTTTCTGGTTGATTTACAATATTATTACTGAAAAATAGTTCACTGTTTATTAAATTTGAAGATGACATTTTATTTCTGTTACAAGTATAATTTCTTGGAATGAAATCGTCACACTCTTTGTAACAAATTTCATCACTATCGTCTAAAATTGATGTGTAAAAAAAATCATCCATCGATGAATTATCAATACACAGCATTGTATCTTTAAAAATGTCTTTTTGTGAATTACTATTGTAAACATTTTCTATATTTGTAACATTGGGGAACGTACTCATATTCGTATTTGAATTTGATAAACTATAATCATCTATATTTATTAATAATGATGATATTTTAACATCACTTTCTAAACTAATTCTTTCTTTTTCTTTATTTATAAAATCAGTCGTTATGATTTCAGTAGACTCTTGACTACATGTAGATGTGTTATTCAGTTTTAAATTTACTTCATTAACAGTGCTTATATTTATAATTTTTGGAGGTACACCATTTATTGTAAGTATTTCAGTTTTTTCTTTGGACATTTTCAGTTTATTGTTGTTAGTGACTTTTGGTTCTTTACTTTCCTGTTTATTTAGAGTCACGGGATTCAAGTCTCTTGTTTTATCCTGAAATCAAATCAATTTATATATTATGGTTTTAAAGTTATTTGATATTGATGAAATGTCCAAATTATTAATATTGTTTAGTCAGACATTTGTGTATATAAAAATTAATACATACTCTTGACGTTTGAAAGTATAAATCAACTCTCGTTATCAAGTCGTTGGTTACAGTCAGTTCCTTGCCATCCTATGTGTTGTGGTTTTATATATCCACATTTATATTTATTTTAGTCTTAACCTTGACTGCTCAGACCTAGTTTTAGGCTTGATTCTTTTCTTAGATTATAGACTTAGTTTTAGTTTCCAACATGGCCCTAGACTATGTTACTGTTTTTTTCTTTTATGTTCTAGTTTTACACTTGATAACAAGAGTTGATTTATACTCTCAAAACATTGAGTATTAATATTCATATATACAAATGATGATAAATGTTCGATTAAACTGCATTAATAATTTATTTATGTAAATAAATATTTTCAATATACTTTTGAACAACATTAAACTATGGTAATTAATAATTGAGCAGTAAGTTCCACTTAAAAAATAAACTACAGAGTGTATCAAAATAACAATTATAACGTTAAATATAAATTTCCACATCCTTTTAATGTTCTACGGTAATGCCCTTGAAAAATCCGGTACATGTTATGTAATATTTTAGACTTGACTACTTCTCCACACCTTATATAATTTTTAAAGTACTTTGAGGGCTTAGGCTAGATCTACACCTTTTCCCATGTAGGCTTGGGTTGTACACCTCTCTTTCATCTTTCCTATTTAATCTCTCTTAAGTAACTCTTATTCATTTCCAACGCCGACTATTAGAGTATTTAAGGTCGAGGGGTCTTTATGTTATACTCTTATTTTTTACAATAATGATAACCGAGAGGTTTTTCACTTTTAAACAAGATAAAACATGTTATTATTATTATTTGGTATTTGATAAATTGGTTAAATTACAGATCTACTAGATAAAATAAAATATTACTTATATTTTATGGTGGGCAAAACAATTATTTTAAGAAATATAATTATAACCATTCAATCAACAAATAATATTTTGAAAAATGGTTTATACAATTATTTAGAACTTAAAAAAGCAATGCGAATTTATTTACGATGTTGCATCTTATGGTTAAAATTTTTATTTTATGTATTCAAAATGGCAGTTCTAGTGTGGCAACCAAAAATTGTGAATGTCCACAAAGTGTTAATGAACCTAAATAAATGAAAACCTTGCCAGTAATAATTAAAACTTCTTTTAATGTTACATTTATTGTGTAACTATAAAAAACTTGTTAAAATGTTAGTGTAAATAAGACAAGAATTTCTCTTTTGCTCATATTTTTTTTAATGTTTACAATAAAGTTCAACCCCCCCTGCCTCCCCATCTCCTTGCATTTAAAATGAATGAAAATGAATACCACCTTAAAATAAAATGCTTGTAAACCAAACAGAAATTGTTATGTTGGGTAGGAATCGATATAACAAAAAATATATACAAAAGTAAGACAAATAAACACTCAACCTGTATATTAGTTTTCAGTGACAGAGCTTATTTCCTTTTAACTTATATTTAAAATGTTTTTAAGTTTGTTAGTTTAACAAACATTTCTAAGCAAACTCTATTACTGATATAGTTTATTCAGAGATTTTCCATCATTTGTGTTTATAAAAATGGTATTAATAGCAAATATTGCTAGCTTCACCTTTTCAATTTGTGTATTGTTTTCTTGTACAGTAGATTGGTCCATCAATGATATGGTACAATAATTAATTTGTTCAGTACTTTTTTTATATATATGTGGGCTATAGTTTTTCAACTGACATCTTGTTTAAGTTAACAAATGTCAAGGTATATCATTACCAAAGATAAACTATTTAACGATCTGGTACAAAGAAAATCCACTGCTACAGTCAATGAACTATTAGAGTGTAAAATTCAGGTAATGTGGAAATGGCTGATTGAAAATTATACTATGTCAAAATTTGAATGCAGTAACACATTACAATTTAAGGGATATATGGGAATTCTGGGGTTTTAGCAGAACTAAAAATATTACTTTGACATGTTTTACCATATCAATATAAAGGATAGTGGTTTTAGGTGGTGGGGTGGGGGGGGAGTGCAACATTATATGATAGAACATCTCTTCAGTGATGAATTGTGAGTGTGGATCTGGCTGAATAGTACTGTCCAATCCATAGAATATCACATAATAATATTTGGAATCTACATAACAAAGTTTTGACATCTAAGACAAGTTAGGTTAGGTATACTACTATTATTTTCATTTACAATTTAAATTTTATATTTATGAAAGTGTGTTTTTTTTACAACTTTCCAAAGTGTGTTTGGAACTATAAATGATTTTACAAAGTAGTTGCTGATATCTACCAAAGCAGTGTTTTTGTATTGTTATAGCGGATGCATTTTGAGTTGTTATGCCATTTTGTTCTCTGTCACCAGGTTAAATATGACTTGAAATAGTTGTGAACATACCCTACATAGAGTTCAATTATGCTGTTTGGTTAAGTTATTAAACAATATTAGTAAAAATGGTTTTGCTTGTACTTTTACACAATTAAAAAAAAAGTTTTGCAAAACCAAGGTGTACAGAATGTTGTATAATTACCACAAAAACTAATACACAGCATTAGAAATGTGCAGAGCGAATACAGACTACAACATGGAGGCCATGTTGAAAACTAAAATTATAATTAGTAATTTGAGAAAAGCCTCAAGCTAGGTCTAAAACAAAACAAATGAAGACATGGGAGTAGGCCCCTTCACCATTACAAAACATAATATTTTTCACTGTTATCTTATAGACTGCGTCAACCCAAAAAAAAAAAAAAATGACCAAACACTTTTAAACTTTACCATTTGATATTTAAAAATGCTATTACTAAAAATACTGCAGTAATAATGATATAAAAGTTATGGAAGAAAATATAAGCTTTCAGAAATGTTCACAATATTTCGATTATGAATACATGCGTCCCCCACAATTTATCATTATGTGGAGGATTGAAAGCATTCTGGTAAATAAATTTAAACCGTATTACATCAACCAAATATATTAAAATACACACACACACACACACACACACACATATATATATATATATATATATATATTATGATAAACACGAACCTTGTCATTTGTAATGAATTCATTAGATGTTCGTCTATTTAGCCATCTGCGATACCAACCATCACTGGCCTATAAAAATAATAGAATTAGGTTAATAAAGTGTGATTGCTAAACAAATTCTAATAAATAAATCAACAAAATGTTTAAAGTATTTAAAAACTAATGGAGTACTCCATGAATCTGTCATTAAAAAGCAACTATGACAGTATATAAAAATTATAAATTACCAAAATTAAAAAAAAATTAATAATTGGTTTCTTGGCAAAGGAAGGAATGCAGTATATCTGAATAAAAAAAAGACCCTTTTCGATAGAATATTGTTGATTGATATATATATATATATATATATATATATATATATATATATATCAATCTACATTAGAAACGGGCTGTGGTCAATTGACCACTAGCCAACTTTCAGTTTATGTTATCAAGTAAATATTTGTTTTCCAAACTTCTTGGTCAAGGCACTGTCTTGAAGAATCAGTTCTATACACAAATAATTTTTTTTTTAATGTGTATTGTTATTATATATATTTTTTTATTTACCTAGAACCACAGCTGTGGTCTAAATGACCCATTCTAAAATTTCTGTGCAATTTTGTTTATAAAATTATCGTTTTCTCTAAAATTAATTTATAATTTGTAAATACATTATACTGCTTATAATATTATGAAAATAGGTAATACAATTTCTAAAAGCAATTTAATTTTCTTACTTTTAGAATTATTGATGTTTAAATTTTCGAAAATTTATACTAATTATACGGTCGGCATTTTGTTGTGAAGAATAGCCTCAAGCTTCATTATGCAGCTGATAAACCAAATTCTGAGAATGGCAAACTAATTTTTTCCCACAGTTTTGTTTAGACTGATTTGTAAAATGAGGTAGTGAAAATGACATAGTGATAGTATTTGAGTGATTGTGATCTTGCAGCATATTTGACTGATATATCAAACCACAAATCTGGAAGTGAGATAAATTTTGCAACTGATCACCACAAACAGTGATGATGAATATATTCATGATGTAGATAGTTTTGTGGTTAACACCGATAGTGATAGTAGTCTTGAAAATGTAAATAAGAAGAGTACTCACGTTAGTATAGACTGTTAATAATTAGAATGTAAATAGCAGTGTTAGTGTAGATTGTGATAATTAGAATATAAATAGTAGGCAAGTGCAGACTCTGATATTCAAAGTGTTTATCAAGATGTACAAGTAGATCAAGAGAAGGGATGAACTATTTGAACAGTTGTTGAGACAGCTGACTGTCAATTATGCAAACTAAGTAAACAAAAAACTATACTACGAGAAAACCATACGCTAAGCACAGGAAAGGTAAAAGAAGTCCAGCTGGTGCTTGGCGGCTAATAATTATAGTTGAAGCCATTCTCAAACATATACAGAAATGTACACATGAGGTGGAAAGGAATCTAGGAGGAGGTGACACATTTTCAGTAAATGGATTGACTTGTTATATTTACATGGAGTAAAGTGTGCAAAAAGTGTTGAGTTAGACACCCTGGTCCGAAGAATGGGGTTCTACAATTTTCAACAATACAATGCCAAGAGGTCATTTTCATAAAGCGTTGAGGTATTTACGGGTTGACTTGAAGGGAACAAGATTCCAAATTTTCTTGTCAGTTTTCTTACTGACAATTTTTTGCTCATGTCAGAGGAATAAATTCGTTTTGTTGTCAGATCTAATTGTCATTAAAAGTTGAACCATCTTCTCCAAGTAAGAAATCTAGCAGCCAGTGTCACATATAAAAATTGGTGGAAACAATTCTGAACTCTAAACATCTAAAAAGAACTTTTAAATTGAGGTATCCCATCTTCCATCTTGAATACTGTAACTGATGTGATGTGTTACTCTAAGTAGTATTATAGTATTTTGTTAAGTTACTAAGATTTTTATATATATGGCTCGTGTTACTTGTCTAATGTTTAGTTTCTATCAATACACTTTCTTTGTAATAAGTATTGTACATTTTATATAGAATATTATACATAGGCCTAACCCTTACCCAACTAGTCCTAGATGAAAAACATTTATTCATCATTTATTAACATTATTTACTGCAATTTCTTATACCTGAAACTTTTAATTTTACCTGATAGTCAGCAGTGAGCATAATCACAAAGTTACCGATACAGTAAACACGTTTTAGTTAAATATTAATCATACAATGAATAAATTTTATCCCTAGGACAAGTTAAACTTTATCCAATATTATAACTATAAAAACCTTATTAAGAAAAAACCTGATGTCATGACAAGCAAATTGATAACTGTAATCGTGGCCGTAGATAATCTATTAAAAATTCACTAATAATCAAGACTCATATGATAAAGATGGCAGTTGGTATAATTGATTTGAAATAGCTTATTACGAGAAAGTAATTAAGAGATTGTGGAGATTTCTGTTTATTATACAATATTTTTTGTTAAAAAACTAAGATGCTTTTTTAACTTTTAGTACTAGTAAAAAGACAACTAATACAAACAAAGGACATCATAAGATATTCAATTGCAATAGTATTAAAATCTTTGCTTTTTCTCTTTCATGTTTGACTATTGTGAATATTAAGATTACCACAATTTGGAAAGAAACATGACCTGATGTACAGAAACTAATATTATAAACTGAAAACTAATGATCTTAAGATTCACAAAGTATAGTCCTTAGTTCACTATATCACACCGTCCTTGAATAATAAGTTACAGCTAATTTATTTTTCAATGTTTGGGAACATAAAGTTTATCTAAATCAAAATTTACAATTATATTTACCTTAAAATTCAAAATTCCCGCTTTGCTATATGCTTCCCTTGCATAATTCTGTACTTCACTTTTTGTTACAAGTTTCCCACATCGTAATTTTAACAATGAATTCCTCCAGTGCCATATGTCACAATCAACAGCTCTATTTTTATATGGTAAGCCTTGACGAATGATAGTTCTATAACTATTCTGAAAAAAATAATGAATTAATAGAATCACTTATTTATAATACCACTGTTTGTACATGGTGGTATTCCATTTTAAATTAAATAAATAAAAAACTATTGTACTATCTATAATAAAACCATAATTTTGATATTATTGCTGCACACTATTCTGCACTGTAGATGGCTTCGCTATGTGACAGATAGGTTTGTTTTTAGTTCTAATATTAACTCTATTCACATGCAATGAGGGTCAACTTTATTACTTATTCCAAGGCAGAGGATTGGCATATTCAAAAATCGTTTTCTGCAACAGCTTGTAAGTTTTGGAACTCGTTGCCCAAAAATATTGAAACATCAATGATCATTACTCAGTTCAAGGAGGAATTTTGAGGTATTGGTTTTGTGGTTGATTTGGGTAGTCTGAGGTTTGGGGGTTAGGCTTGAATGAAAGGGAGTATGAATGGATATGGTGTTCTACTTCAATTTGTATTAATTTTGTTATTTTTAATGTTTGTTCTGTTTATTTTAAATCAATATTATTGTAATTTTGTTTCGTTGTAGACCATGTATTTAGCATCAAGTGTTTTCGTTTAAACTTGTCTGTTGTATTGAAAGTTTATTTATAAGTTATTCTTTTTTATATACAATTTTTATTATTTTGTTAACGTTTTATTTTGTTTTGCGTTTTGTTTAACTTTGATGAAATTAAGTGGAAGAGAGGACCTCGTGGTCTTAATTTCGTCACTAAAAAAAGCCTATACAAAAATAATATAACAGTTTAATTCTAATGTATATTTTAAGATTCTCCATGTCTATGTTAGTGGTAAAAATTCACTGGAAATGTTATAAATTAAGAGATTATTTTATAAAGAATTAAACAAAAATTTGATTTCAGTACAGCCTGTCACATTTACTTAACTTAATCCTTAACTTTGTCACTCTTTCCTTAACCTCATGTAGCGGATGGAAACAAGACACATTAAACATGACCTAACTCATATATCAAGCCAAAAATTAAGTATGAAAATGAAGTATTTGCACAGCAAACTCTGTTAACCTAAATACCTTGAACAGAACACAATCCAATGTACTACAACGAGAAAACTCAGCTCTGTTTTCTGAATTGGATTGTACACGTCCCTCCTTTTTCTTTCTAACACACACAAATCCTAGACCTTGTAATTTGTTATTACAGGATCTGTTCACGCGAATACAGAACAAATTGCACAATCCACTGGAAGTTACATCTTCTTTTTTTTGGCCTGGACTGTTCAATTCCTTCAACAGATTGAGTTTCCTCAAACTGCTGGTACCCTCTTATTTGTTAAATCCTTCCAGTAATTATATTTAAATTATTCCCTTTTGTTCATGGAGACCAAGAGTAATTTTGAAATTTTTTCATTCACTCGAGAGTAAGTTCTTGAGAATATTTTTCATAACACACTAATTTTACCTCTGTTGCAAACTGAAAACATATGATAAGTATGTGGATTTAAAATTTAAAATAAGACTTCAATTTAATATGCTAACTATTATTTTTAATTAAACAAAAATCAAGCAATCTTTTTATAAACACTTTTGACATAAAAAACAATAAACCTTAAATCATTTTAGTTATTAGCAGATTGGCAAATCTTAATTATATTTATACAACCGATAAAAATGTTTAAGTTTTTGAATAAGTTATATTCCAATTTAACAGAATAATCCACACACAGAATTAAGAATTGATATTTAACAGAAATCTTACTATTACAATACAAAATTAAATTTTTAATTATCTCAGGAAAATCAGTTGATTTTTATTTTCACTTTCACTTTAATTTATAAAACCATAACACTTTGAATTTTAGTAAAATTATTTGAATTTTCAAACCATGACCACTCCTGGAATGATTTGGCTTCTGGTGTCTGTGTTGTGAGTTATCCTATCTTGGATCCATGGATTTGTTAGTTGATTAGAGTTGACAGATACGTTGGTTTTTATATCCATTAGAATTATAACACTTTTGGATATCAGTCTTTTTAATTTCACCAGCACTAACTAGCCCACTTCACTGCACAGATTTTTATTTTACCACTTTTTTTTTTTTTTTTTTTTTTTTTTTTTTTTTTTTTTTTTTTTTTTTTTTTTTTTTTTTTTTCTCTCTAACCGACTCTAATTATACTTTACTTTTTACTTATTTAAAAATTTCTACTTGTTCGGGCATAGTAACTCTACAACTTTTTTCACAATTTCTTTTAAGAATGCCTAGGGCATAGTAACCCCTTACAACTTTTTTCACAATTTTTTATTTTTTCAAAGTCTCCTCTGTGAGAGGCAGAGTGGCTGTATTTATAGAAAATTCTCTTATTCTATTAACAATTTTTCTCCCTTCAGGGAATTATCCCTTTTTATCTTTATTATTTTTATTGTGCTGTTAATTAACTAATTATGGGTGCTAGTGCTGTTAACTATTTGCCCTTAAAATATTTACATTCATTTTCACCTGTGTATTCTTTTTTTGTTAATTTTATTGTAATTATTCATTTTTGCTAGTAAAGTTGTTAGTTGGCAACATAACTCCACCCTCTGACGTCCTAATTTCCTAAAGTTTTAGTCTTTGCAGCCTGGAACTTGTTAGTGAAGAAATCTCTTTTGTTTTTTCTTTAAACTGTTCCTAATGCTTTCCCAAGGGATTTTTCTTATTTTTGATACAATCATTTTATTCTACTCGGCAGAACTTGTCCTGGAACTTTGAGTGTTGATTATCGGTCCACCCTTTCTTACGTAATTCATGTTACAAGAATTTACGTAATTTGCAAATTTTACTTTTTACACATTTTGAGTTTTCGTCTTGAAACTTCACACTTTTTTCTGCACACAGTGTATAAGTCCGATAACCGCAACAGAAAAATTGTCAGACTTTCCACTGTTACACTTATAAACACTTATTTTCAAAACTTTCCAAAACATGTTTCTTAATCAACTGACCACCTGATATTTACAGTATCTATTTGTTATATGATTTTAAGCATTGTTGCATTTATAAACATGTAATTATGTTTGAATAATTACATTAAAAATTTATTTTTTATTCTATTTTCCTTTATAACGTTAATATATTAGTGAATTGTTTACTACACATTATTCAAATTCTTTTTTATTCAAATTTTATAGTATTTTTATAAATTTATCAATTTAATCTAACTTCAACAATATTCATTTCCCCCCCAAAATTATTAAGAACATTTTATTCTTATTTTATTGGTCTTATTTTGAAAGTATCAAGATTTTTAGTTTTTGACCAATTTTGAAATTGTTTAATTTTTTACTTCAATTATATTTTTTTTTAGATTTATAAACCATGCATTAGATTTATTTTTGTTTTTTGACCAAAATAAAATCCCATACAACGGTTTTCCATTGTAGTGCTTAACACTGCATTGGTCGCGCGGATCACTATTGTGATCCAGAGATATATTTTTTGTTGCTGCTAACAGTTGGTACAACGCTTGACCTTGAGCGTCCATCTACCTTCCCCCCCAGACCCAGTGAAACATTCTAATGCTACTACAGCTTTTCTGTTGTCAACAGTGTGTATACCGGGTGCTTGTTTTTGTAGTTGGATCACTATTGTGATCCACGCGACCAAACACGCACTAAATATTTTTTAACTTGATCCACTTTAGTTTTTGGTATAACTGTTTTATATATTTTATGTATATTTAGTGTTGTTTTATATATTTTGTGTATATTTAGTGTTGTTTTATAAATTGTGTGTATATTTAGTGTTTAAAATGTCGGAACGGGACCATGAACAATTATGTAAGTGGTTAAATGAAACCGATTGTGACTGTGAAAGCATTAAGACTCAGACGAAATAGACATTGTGATTGATAATGAAGTTTCTTATGAATTGGACAGTGATGAAGATGAACAAAACGAAGAAGCAGAGGCCTACAGCAGAACCTCCACTACCTGCTGAAGTTCCAGAGGAAGATATTCCAGTTGAAGCCGGACCTGCAGCAGAACCTCAGCAATCTCATCTTGATTTACATGAGTTTTACATAGGTAGGGAAAAAGGTAAAAATAGAGAACTAACCCGCTGGTATTTGCAGTCTCAATTGCAACACTCTTCTAGAACCCCACGTATCAACATAATACCTCCTTTTCACGCACCTGGCTCTCAGGGTGATACTAAAAATGCTCATACCGCTGTTGAGGCGTTTGTTTGTCTGATTGACAATGAAATGATTGACCACATTGTTCACTCTACTAATATATATATTGACAAAATAAAACAAAAATTCGGAAGAGAAAGAGATGCAAAACCAACAGATGAGTTAGAAATTAGATCGTTGTTTGGAATGTTATATTTAATTGGGGTGTTAAGATCTGGCAGGCGAAATATTTTTGATCTTTGGGATAACAGTATGGGAACAGGATGTGATGCAGTTTATGTCACTATGAGTGAACATAGATTTAGATTGTTGTTACGATCCCTGCGATTTGATGACATTCGTGACAGAGATGTACGTCGATCACAAGACAAGTTGGCACCTATGAGGCAAATATTTGACAAATTTGTATCAAACTCAAAAAATTCATTTAAGACTATTGACTATTTGACGATTGATGAGCAACTTGTGGCTTTACGTGGAAGATGCCTTTTCTGCATATACATGCCAAAAAAAAAACCGGCAAAATTTGGCATAAAAGTTTATGCCCTTATATTTGCATCCAACTTTTATGCTACCAACTTAGAAGTATATGTGGGTAAACAGCCAGCAGGACCGTACAGAGTTAGCAACAAAACCAAAGACCTTGTGCTTCGTATGGTAGAACCAATATCCGGGTCACACAAAAATATAACAGCTGACAACTATTTTGGCTCACTACCCATATTTCAGATACTGCTGAAAGAGAAAAAACTGACTTTTATTGGAACCATTAGAAAGAACAGGCCTGAAATTCCTGCTTGCTTCCTCACTGCTGAAGAAAGAGAACCAAAATCTAGTATGTTTGGTTTTCAAAAGGACTGCATGCTTGTGTCATAGGTACCAGATAGAAAGAAAGCAGTTTGTCTAATATCCACTATGCACTACACAGCTGAAATTGATGCTGACACTGGTGATGAAAAAAAATCCAGCCATAGTAACTACCTACAACCACACCAAGCATGGTATAGACATTTTGGACAAAATGTGTCGGCTTATGATGTGGCAAGAAACTCCCGTAGATGGCCACTAACTTTATTTTTTCATGTAATAAATGTAGCTGGAGTAAATACTCTTAACATTTACAGGGCAAACCAAAACTACTCAGATGTAGTTAGAAAGGATTTCCTGAAGATTTTGGCTCTCGATTTGATGACGCCGGCAATACACTGACGTTTAGCCATGGAAGGTATTCCTAAGGAGATCAAACGTAGAGGACATCTTATACTCGGTATGGTAGAAGAACCTCCACCACCTCGACAAAGAAATTCAAGCATGGGAAGGTGTTTTATCTGTGGAAGAGCTCGAAACATCTACAAGGAAGACATGCGACAAGTGCTACAACTGGGTATGTCCAGACCACCAGAAAAGTGTATGTAACAGCTGTTTTGAATGAAAGACTTGGCAAACAACACTTGATAAACCATTTATGATGAACTGATACAGACACTACCTGATTCAGATATTTTTTCTTTGTTTTAACAGTAATCGTAGGTGTTATATGTTTTTTTTTCCCCAGAAATACAAGTTTTGTAAAAATTACAAAAAAATGTTATTAAAATGTGCGTTATACTTTGTTTTATACAATCCACCCATCATATGATACAATACTATAAAATATAACCGTGTAAAAAAAAATTAAGCTGTGGATTACAATAGTGATCCGCACGACCAAACCCGTAATGTGATCCGTGCGACCAATGCAGTGTTAAACTAATTTCAGGAGCTGTAAAGACAACCCCATTACTTATCTACAACAATATACAAACAATCTCCCATTCAAGTATGAAATCCAAAAACCTGCCAACAAGATTCCTGAAAATTAAAGCATCTTGTAGAGTAAGTTGGATCTTCAGTACCAATCTGAACACATCCTTAAAACGCAGATAATTCCAGTCACTGCTTCATTGCAACTACTTGCAGAACTAAAAATACCGAATAACATTGAACCAATTGGAACACTACTTAAACCCATGGTCTACATCACAGTACCAAACAACACACATCTTCCAAAAAATCTTGTGCAATTTTATTTGTGTGTTTTTAAGGTTAAAAACCAATGCGGTCATTATCGCTTTCATAATATTGAGCATTAAAAAATAAGTTCCAAATTAAAACTACTACAAATAAAACTAAAAACAATTTATAAAATTTAAACAGCAATAACACACTAAAACTAGTTAACAAACATAAATAAACAAACAAATAACATGTTACAAAGCTGTAAAAAAGCCCTGTAACAAATTAACAATTATATATAATGGTAAATAAAATTAACAACAATTAAAAACAAATAGTGCAGGACTGTAAAAGGGGCCCTGCAATGAGTTAACAAGGATAAAATTTAAACAAAACGTAAATAGACAAATAAATAAAATATTAGAGCTGTAAAATGACTGCAATTGATTAGAACATTTTTTAAATATTGTCAAAAATATTCAGGCGACCCAAAAAGGATAAAACCCGATTGAGGATCTGAGTATTATCCCCTAACATCATCTGAATAGAATATGGTAGGACAAATATCCTACGCACACCTCCTAAAACAACACAGTCAAAAAAAACGTGCTTAATTGAAAGTACCCTTTGAAAAAATGGGTACTTTGGCGGATTCCTGTGTTCCATCAGAAATCCACAAGTAATCATGGAATGACAGATATGAACACGGGTATAACGACCACTTCCTCTAGATGATTGGCACGTATGGATTAATTCCATGTACAGATAGTATCTTTTACTTTCTCAGCTTATTGGACTCTGTATTTGTACATTCTTCTTCCCATTGCCTATGCAAAATGATTTTCACAGACGATACAAAGTCAGATACCATAACACACTGTGTGACTGGCATCTGACTTGTAGCTTCCTTTGCTACTTCCTCAGGTATTGTGTTTCCTGAAATTCTGCAATGCCCAGGTATCCAGCAAAATGATACTCCAATGTCCCGTAGCTGAAGTCTGTGAAAGGAACACAGAATATCTTCAACCAAGGGATTCTTAGAATAAATATCCAGGATAGCCTGTAAAGCACTTTTGGAATCGGAACATAAAAGATAGTGACAGAAACCAGATGGAATGGTATTAAGGCTTATATTTTAAGGAGAATCAGTGTCTCCAAAGTTCGGAGGTGTTTAATCATGGAATGAACTATGTGTCAGGCCCTAGAGCAGAATCTCGTACCGACAACATAACAGACTCCAATCCCTTTAAGAAAACTGGGGTATTTAATGCTGATTTTTCCGACAGACCTACTGTGAAAGGAATAGCTTCTTGAGACCTTTTATACACACGAAAGGTGTTGCTGTAAGATTTGATGAAGAAAAGATATCAAATCATGAGCCCAAAACATTAGCAATTTCATAGTTATTTGTAGTCAAAACTCCATCGCTCTGCTTAAGTCCCAATAAGGAAGCAGAAGGACGAGGGTCACAAACAGAACATAACTTTTTTCACACCGTTGACATGGGTGTGGTTCTTGATATTGTGCCAATGTACTGGGCTCATAATTCTTTCTGACTCTGCCTAAAAAGTCAACATGCTTTGGCTCAGAAAATTTTATACCTTTCAAGATTTTCACAAGTAGGTCTACAGTTGAACTTCCTCAGGGCTTTCGGCTTTTAAGGCATAGACAGAGAGCGTCACTACATTCATCATTCCACCATGGACATAGTGATCTTGTCGGCAATTTCAGAACGTCTTTGTCCGGTACTGTAACCATTGCTGCTGTAAATGAATGTACTGATTCATTTATAGGAACATTATTATTGTAAATAGATGATACAAATTCATCCATGAATTTTTTTCATTTTGCTTTGCTCGATATTCACCTATGAAGGTGATCATTACGATGAGAGAAGTCAGAGAAAGTAAGCATCACAGGAGCACGATCATTTCTGTATGTGTCAGATAGAAAGGACCACACAAATTTAGTAGCCAGACACAGGCTACAAATCAACAGTTGTCCAACTACTTGTAGAAGCTGCCAGATAAATTGGTAAACCGTCACTGAGCAGAATCAAATCCAAATTGGATTGAATCCTGTCAATATGGTTCCCTCCAGGGCTGCAGGTGTTTGATCCCCATGCATAGTGGTGAGCATTAAAATCCCCCACCAAAAGAAATGGGGCAGGCAATTGTTTAATAAGGTCGATTAGTTTCACTTCCACAAACCTGAAATTAGGTGGCAAGTACAAACAACAAAGTGTCATTTTATATGGTGTCAACTGATGGAGTTGTAGGCAAGTAATGCTACTCCACCCAAATTTTTAGTGGTTTAATTTTAGTTTTAATTTTTGAAGTTTCAGAGTCAAGCTCCACAGCAATATCAACAACTGGATGTCAGATGTTGAAGACTTGGTACGTCTGAGGTGATTTTGGGAGGGGTTTAGAAAACTCACACCTGACTTATTTTTATTTTGTAGAGGCTTGGCGATTACACCTAGTGATTGCAATTTAGTCAGAACAGACAGTAAATGCGATTTTTGTTTAGCTAGCTGTCCAGTTATTGTTGGTAATTTGGTGTACTTTAGTAGCGAAGGCATGGATTTAGCTTTGGATGCAATAGGTTTTGTTGATTTATCAAGAAGGTCGACATTAGAAGAAGAAGAGATGTTACATCGTACAGCTTTGGGTGTACAGCTATTAATTGTTTAATCTGATTGCCAACCATACAAACTATCTCACCCAGTTCCTTATATGATGAACATGTATTCAGGTTTGAGTCTGATGTCACTTATGTATACGATTTCCCTATGGTAAGAGGTAAAGCAGTTCCAGTCTGTACACTTTCCTAGCTTCAGGAAAAGAAATTTTCTCCTTAATCAATTTCTAAAATCGCCTTCTCGATTTGATATATTTGGCATTTTGGTGAACGTGCGGGATGATCACTGTTATAATTTGCACTTATTGCCTCAATATTACACCCTTCACTTTTGTGGCCTTATACACCACACTGTCCACAAACTTCCGGAATGTACGGTGTAACAGTTAGAATGTAAAAACCAGCAAACACTCGCTTAGGAAGATTTGGAGTAGCAAAAGTTAAGATGAGAGAGCCGGTTGGTTTTTTTCTCACCATTTTCTGTACGAAAAATCCATTCCACATTGATAACATGTTGTTCTGAGAGCTCTTTGTTTATTTCCTCTGTGCTCTTATTTAAGAGGTCATGCCAAGAAATAACGCCTCTAGAGAAATTTAAACCATTTGAGGTTCAACAGACATGTTAATGACTTCGAAAAAGAACTTCATTTTCATCAGACTATGAGAGTCAGTCTTTATTAATAAAGCCCCATTCTGAAGTTTCCTATCAGGACGAACATTCCCTGCAGCACTAGTTACAGCTTTGTTGTTACAAAGGGCAAGATTCAACAGATCAAACCTCTTGACACTATTTAGAACAATAAGGAATCTGGGAGCTGGACCCTGGTTCCTTACGTCCAAATTTTTTTAGTTTCTTCAAGCACAGACTCTTCAGACGAAGCTGATAGTTGTCGCTTTTCACAACCCGGGATGACTTTATTTGTTGTAGAGGCCATATCAGAGTTTACCAGCGCAAAGTGTTATGAGACTCTGGAAACGGGTATACCCTTGGATCACTTACGATCATTTCCAAACCCCAGAACTATAAGGCCCAGATTATCCTCTCTAACCAGACGAGATAGACATCAATCGAAATCCACAACTGGAGAGGGAGGGTCCGACACCTCCTCCATCGTGAATACTTCTTGACCAAGGACCGAAGTGGTTGACTACAGAACAGAAACCGTGCATACGTCTTCGGCAGAGCAAGCACACATCAGCTTACCAGATTCGAAGGTTGTCACACTATATCATACTGTACTAGGAATGTACAGTGTATATGTATCCCTAGTAATTTGTGAAGAGCAACAGCCTCTACCAAATGTAAAAAGTATTTGAGTGTTGTATATGTGTGTATAATCGGAGAAGGTGTGTTATTGTTCGCAAGGGACACTAAACCCCTCTCAATAGGTGAAGCTAGTCACCACCCCCTTCGATTTGAACCCTAAATTAAGATGAAAGTGAAATGTATAATGTAGGTAAACTGTGTGTACATGACTATATGGATGATAGTTTTTAAGTGTTGAGAGTTTTAGGTGAGTGTTTGATTGGGGACTGTGAGGGATGCCAACTCCTTCTTATTAGGTGCAGCTAGTTTACACCTTCCCTGAAAAGAATTTTTTGTTCAAAAGCCAACACACCCAACAGAACTCCGACAATCTGTCTTCGAAATGCTGAATGTAACGTACCTAAAGTAAGAATGGCTGAGAGTCTACACAGACAAATCCAAAAATAAAGAAGTGATACTGTGAGTGAGCATAAGTATACAACTGCCTATTCAACATGCTCCAGTAGGTAGGCAACACAAATAATTAATTGAGATACTGAGGAAATAAATGTAGTCCTGCAACAATTTTCCTCTGTCTAAACATTTTCCAAAACCTGTTTGTTCGTTTCCTATGGAGATTTCACGGATTTCACTCCATCAGTCTTCTGGCGTCGAAATACAGCTAATGTATGTTCTGTGATCTTCTCTGATCAGCGTCAAGCTTACAGCATACTGTTAGATGATCCTTATTCATTACAGAGTTTGTGTCGTGGCACAGGTACATTCGTCAGAGGATAAAATCTTCATTTTGTGCAGATGAGTGCCAAGCAGTCATGTCCCGTATTTAGGCGGAATGCAGCCACTGCCTCTCTTCTTGGCTTACACCTATTCTTCTCCCAGGTCTTCCCTATATCTTGCCACATCTCCCTTCAGAGATGATTTTTGTCCTTCGGTAGAACTCGCTGGTTGCCTCCTTCTTAATTATTGTTTTGGCTGTCAGAGTGTTCAGAGCTGCTTTCCCATGATGGAGCTGTGTTCCCCTCTTTGCCAGTTTGTCTGCCATCTCGTTCCCCAATATTCCAACGTGAGAGGGAACCCATTGCAGGCATATACGTTTCCCCAATCCTTGCAGACATTTGATCATTTTTTGAGCGTCATTTACAGTTTCGCTATTTACTCTTTTGTTGGAAGATATAGCTTGTATTGCTGCTTTTGAGTCAACCATGAATACAGCATTCTGGTAGGCATTGGGTCTGTAGAGAAATTGTTGCAAAGCAAATGCTATTGCCTTGGTCTCTCCATCAAAACTGCTTTTGTTTTCTCCCACTGAGATATAGCGTGAGAAAAGATATATATATATATATATATATATATATGGAGCCAACTATTTGTTGGGTATCTCTCTTCTATCGTTGCTAAAGTCAACTGTCTCAGCATCACAGGTGGGCATTCGCTTTTCTTGAGGTTTTCAATTAAGTGCAAATTTGTGTCAAACTGCAGGTAGTCCAGGGGACTCCTTAGTTCGCAGAATGGTTCGATGTTTTGCATCGAGTATGTTCTTTGTTGTTGTCAGTGGGTTTTTTTGAGTTTTTAAGGTTTGCCTTTGTATCGTCTTTTTGCTCAGTTTGTATGTGGTAGAGCCTTGGGTGGCAAAGTTACTCGCGTCCGTACCATACTTTAAGGTACACGTGCCACCTGGGTAGTGCTAAATGAGTAACAGTGTTGGCTTTCAGCCGTCCCACGAAACGCATACTTGATAAGGATGAGACTGAATTTACTCCAGTGGAATGCTGGAGGACTATCGAGAAGCAAAATGAATGAGATTAAAAAAATATTTTCCAAAACCTCTATCTAAACACTTTCCAATAAGCTGTAGTGCTGATTGACTTCAGAGCAACCGTCCAAGCAGTCACTTCAAACAGATTCTACTTACTGCCTTTGTTTTAAAACATGAAAGACGAATCACTAAAATACCTCAATACCTTCAGAAAATGTATAGTATAATGAATACCAGCACATGTAGGAGCGGAAGGGAATGTGACCACAGATAAACTGGCAAAAAAAAGTTCACAAGTTTATACAAATGAAAAGTACTCCTCATCAACGTCATTAAAAAATATATACTACTGTATCCACCAAACTTATGATACCAGCAAAAGGGAAAAGATGGGAGAAGATTCCCAACCTGCAGAAATCCAACAGTCTGAAACTGAAGAAAAAAGCTGTTTTAGCCTTCAGACTAGCTACGGATCATGACTGTGTACCAGCGCATCTCGACCAACTGGAAACTTACACATGTCAGGAGTGTACCATCTGTTGTGAACAAGTTTCAGTCATGGACACTGACCATCTCCTGATCTGTGCTGGACTTATCCCTACACTACGGCAAGAAGAAAATATGACAGCTTTATACTGGGATAGCAGAAACAAGATGGAATGACTCTCTACAAATACCATAAGAACAACAACATATTTAAGTAACTCATCACTACTTAAACTCTTGACTAGATCCTTGAACCCTCTTCCTCCTATTGTACCTGCTATACCGTGTTGAATGTACAGGCTATTTATTGTTTTCTTATTAAAGTCCCATAACTGGTGAAACCTAGGTCAGCAAGACTCATTAAATATTGTGGAAAATACAATATAGTAATGTTTTTATTTATGACTATTTGATTTAATAAATTTACAAAAAATTAATGTTTTTAACACTTATTTATAGCCGATAACTAATTTACCTTTACATCAATAATCCGTGATATTCTAGTGAACTACTGGTTTTGACGGTATACCGTCAAATTCAGGCCCAGGACATCATTCTTTGTAGGCTACTTCATTCCTTTATGGATTTCGTCAATAAATAACTTTTTTTTAAATTTATGCTTGTTGATTTTTAAAAAATTAGGTCTACTTTAAAAATTATCTAAAAACACAAACACAACACTACAGACACAAATTTTAAAACAAACATGGAATAAGAAAAATCAATTGTGCATTTTTTTTAACCCTTAACGTTATCAGCCAGTGTGCATGTAAATACTATATTAAGAGGCGGCCGGAGTCAACCCAACCGCTCACAGCTCAGATCCCCAGTTTAACATGGAGCGGGTATAGTTTATGTTTTCCTCACCGAGAACCAGCACGTTCAGTAAAAAATCGTAACGGCCAAATAATTTGTTACTAGCATACGTATCAGTCTATATAAATTTGTTTACGAAAAGTTTTGTTTTCTATTTTTATTTTAAGAAATGCAACATCTATTTCTCCATAAGACTTCTATGTTTTTCAAACAAAACTAATTCCGTTGTAAAAATTCGATCTTAAAATAAGTATGTTTTAAATTTAAACATACATCAACTTAAGTATTGTGACGTTAAAATTGCCGTTTAATATTTCAGTTATATTCACTAGAAGTATTTTATTTTGTCGTTTACAAATACCTCTGCAATTAGAGTTTACAGAGTATGTGGATCGGCGGCCGTGGTGGTTCATCGATGCCAAGCCAGGTTTCACTAGCATCGTTTACCGGCAAGGAAGATTGCAAACGTCATACAATTACCGGTATCATTCTTTTTTGTATCAAAAGTTTGTGCATTAGTTACTCAATACGACCCTTGAATAGAAGTCACGGGTAACAGCTAGTATAACATTCAAGAATAAGATAATTGAATTCGTACAGTGATTGGCTGTAAAAATTCAAATAAACTAAAACAATTACATGAAAGCGTAAATTTAATAATAATTATTTGTAGCAATCACTCACTAAGAGGTATGTCTGAAAATTGAAAGTACTATACTTGATATTATTGAAACTACCTAAAAGCGTATGTTTTGGTCTTCGTGAGACTAAAGGTGATTGCCCTATAGTTTGTCCAAACAGCCGTGCGCTCTGAAGGATTAGGGCGACCCTTGCTCCTCTACGCGTAGACACACTCACACGCGCGGCTCGGCCTACCTGCTGCTAATGGTTCTTCTATGAATCTAACCATTGTACTACAAAATCAAATTTTTCTAGATTTTAACTTTACCTAATTTTTACTCTAATTACTGAAGTCTAAATATTATTTCTCGCAAAATGAGTCCAAACACGGTACAATTGTAACAAATCTAACAGGTTTTTGTGAGTTTAAAAACTAGAAAATAATTAAAATGAGTCCTTTATCACGTATTTTATATTGTAATAATCAGACGTCTTTAATGTAATAGTAATCAGATCAATAACATGGAAACTGTTATTGTAAAGTAACATTTAAAACGAATTTGTAATTATTTGTATTTTGTTTTACTTTAGTATACGTTCCCTGTTATCTTGATTCTGATTATTGTTTTTTTTTTTTGCGTACGTCCATGCTGATCAGAATTGTTATCAATTGTTCATTTTTAGGGTTTTATTTATGGTAATTATTACTTTATGCATTTTCACTGGATTTTTATTAGTAGGCCCTACTGTATTTGATTTAATAGTTTTATGCCTTTATTGAATTTTGAACCGTTCATAGGTTTAGATCTGCGTTGTTTTTTCGGATGTAATATCAATGTATACTTTGCGTTTTTCTTTGTTATCTCCGTTGGTTTTTTTACTCGATTATAACATTATATCGCATTTGTATTAATACCTATTTTGAAATTGTTTACCATTATGACCATTTTAATATTTATACTATTGTTTTACTTTTGTTAATTACCTATTGTCATGTATTATTTACTTTTGTACTTTTATAATCGATGTGTAGGCCTACTTATGGTTTTTGCCATTTATCTTTACATTAGTAAATAAAAAAAAAACAAAAACATTTATTTGTTTAAAATAAACATTTAAAAAACTGTTTTGTTATTTTTTTTACCTTTTATATTTTGATCTATTTTATGTAAAATGTATTTAAAAATGTCAACGAATAAAGATTTATATTGCAAATAAATAGGGGAAAGTTGGTCATGAAGAGGCGCGTTGTAGTCTATGTGCTAGGAAGGTTGTTACAGCCAGACTTGTGTATGGAATAGATAGGATGCCAAAACACAAACAATGTGGAAACCATTGGACCATGCTAATGGTCGACCTCTTGGGTCTATTCTATTGTGTCTGCTCAGAGTTAGGGACACGGCCGGCGCGCGGTGAGGCAGCCCAGTGAGTCACACCCCTAATCCCGTTATACAAACAGAAGACATTCGGCTATTGGTTCTCAATTATTTCAACATCACAATGTCAGGTGTCGTAGGCTGTTTGATGATATATAACAATAAACTATCTTAAAAATCTAACCCTCAAAATAATATATTTGCCTAATGTATAATTAAAATAAATTTCAAACAAGCGTGGAAAAATTTGCACTTATATAAATCATTGTAATAAATAACTATTTCAAATCATATTAAATGTTATTCGATGAATGTCTACAAATTTCCCCATTTTTCTCATACGGACTAATATGATTTTTGGTGTAATCTCTGGTCTTGTAAGAGTTACGACGGTAATTAATTGAATTTTAACAGTGAGTTGTTAAAATTTACTACAGTTCTCTCAAATTTTACAAGGCAGCTATTTTTAATTTAATAACAACACAATTAGAAGTTTATATTATTGTTACATATTTTTACAGAATATGTTTCTATTTATAATCTAATATTCTAAGAATAGTTTCTTTTTCAATCTATGAATACCAATCAATATGACTTAATCGATTCTTAAAAATAGCGATTTAAGAATTTTTGGAGGCCCCTATACGCCACGGGGGTTAGTGTACGGCACGCGAGTACGGGACAGCAGGACACAGTAAAATATAAGAATGATTGTACCGTACACACTATTGGTTACCGACTGCCTTTCTAGTAGTACTAGTGGCCACGGCGATAGTGGCGCTACCGTATTCCTGCATGTGAAGGCGCTGTGAAACAGCGATATTTTTGTTGACTCCGGCCCCCTCTTAAAGGTTGATTGATAACTCACAAATTTATTTATAAAATCCACAAAGGAATGAAGTTCTGGACCTGAAGATGATGGTATAGTGTCGAAACCGGTAATCCACTATGATATACAAAGATTATTGAAGTTAAGGTAATTAACCTAAATTAATACATCTAATTCATAATCCTGGAGGATAACAATACCATGTTCTAACTTATTTATAAAACAGTAACTTAACCCAAATACAAATTGGTTATCTTATAATTGAAATATTAAACCTTCGTTTTAAGATCACAGGTAACAATCACTGTAGGCTTAATCTGATATATCATAACCAATAACTATATAGCACATTTTTAGTCAAATATACACTAGGGCTATAGTATTATTATTTATACTTGCTATGCAATACATGTCAAAATGAGTGTGAGGCATTTGAAGCAGATCTCAAACTTAAAAATTTAGGTGAAGTAGAACTTTTCCAATGAATTGGAATCTTTCTAGGTATGATACAACTAGCAGTTATATACTAAAATAAAAAATGATTATAAATAAGTAATATCAGATTTTTTTTTTTTAATTAACATTATGCTACCTTATCTTTTGGTTGATCATTGCCAAGGATTTTACCCCCAATTTTAAGAACTTCCATACCTTCCTTCATTCTTTTTTTCACTAGGATTAGCCTGTAAGTAAATATTATATCATAAATCATGGGAAAAAATGTGCAAACTTTTTCATACAAACATGCAAAATTCAACAAAGAAAAGTTAATTCGTTATAAATATAACAATTTATTTTGTAAATAATAACAACCTAGATTTAACTGATTAAATGATTACTTGCAAAAATTGTGATATGTTTTTGAATGTGCTCAACCTTTTTAGTCCCTTAAAACATACTTAGAACAATGTCTATGGCCACAATTTCTAAAATGAACAGTAAATGTTTGTTGTACTTATTGTAACAATTTTATAATTTAGTAAAGAAATTTATACATATCATTTACTGTATACATTATTATGAAACAATTACATCATATTTTACTACGGACGACACTTTTAAAGTACCAAAATTCATTAGTTCATTTTAGGTCTGTTGAGGTTAATACGTCGGCTTACATTAATACATATGACAATGTTAGTCAATTTAATGAATGTCTCGTCACTCAATGTTTATGTTCATTCACCAATTCCTTTATTAGGTCTGGCTAGGTTTATATCTAGTTCTCATGATTCTTCAATCATACAGCATAAAAATATTAATCTGTCTGATGACATCTAAACCAGATGCATAGGCCGATTGCATACTTTGAACTCGAATTCATACTTGTATAGGCTATTAAAAAGTGTTGTCCGTAATAAAATATTATCTAATTGTTTCAAAATAAAGTATGTGGAACACGATTTGCATAAATTCCTTTACTAAATCACTACAACAAGTACAATACATATTTACCAAATAAACAGTTAGTTTAATTAATTTTTAAAAAATAAAATTAGACGTAGGATGGGTATCAAATCATGGCATGATTAGATTATGTAATAATTATAATTGGGGGGGGTGAGGGTAAACTGTGATGATCACATATTATTTTAATGGGTAGGTTGAATGGACCAAAAAGAATGTTTTTGTATTACTCAAGGATTAACAAAATTAATGTTTTCCAAAAATATTGAGACATAGGCCTATTGGTAATTATGCATTGAAGGTCATCCAATTTTTAGTCCTTAAAAACTATGCAAACTTAAACTATTTACCTTGTTTGTCATTGTAACGTCCTTCTTATCTTCTTTACAGATTTAATTTTAAAAGGTTCAAACTCTATTGCAATAGCCGGTCCGTCAGGTGGGTGGCCCCTGGCGTATAAACTCTGAAAACAGTCTCACCTGATTGCACCGTGAACTTAGCCCGACCGATAAGATCCAGTCAGTCTAGATATTACGCCTAAAATGTTAAGTCGTCTTCAATGCACGTGACCATTTTTTCTTTCTTTTCTAAACGTTGTTAAAACGTTATTCAAAAATGAGTCAAAATTTCACAAACGCGTGCAAAAAAACTTTTCTAAATTGAATACGGGAACATGCTTAGTTCAACGAAGTGCCTAGTCATCACCATCAATAACATCTGACCATCAAAAATTTCCATTCCATCAAACCAGGTAACTCAAAAATTTCAGTTTAAAGCATATTAAGTTAACCATATTAAGAAAATATGTATTTCTATTTCATAAATGTAAAATTTTGAAATCTTTTTTCAATCATAATTAAACCTTAAGTTGTCTGTAAATTCTTTTAGAGCATAAATTTATATAATCTTTTGAACGAATAAAACAAAGCTTCATTTTAGTAATTAAGAAATCAAATCGTCAATTAATGAATCATTAAATTTAATTACAACTAATATTGAATTGCTTGTAAATTGTACCAGCTTAAATTCAAACTTTAAAAAAAAAAAAGAAAAGCTTCTTTTCTATCTTTAATAACGTAAAGTCATTTAGTAATTTATTTGAATATATATATATATATATATATATATAGCATTTTGTCTTTAAAGAAATTGCCTTTTTTTTAAATATAACTTAATTACAGAAAAATATGTTGCTCATAAACCTGCAACAGAAATGTTTAAACCTGTCTAGAAGTGTCTGTGCTCTTTTTTAATTGGCATAAGTATTTCTGCAGCAACAGCTGGTTCGAGCATGCTGTAATAATAAACTAAGTTCCAGCAGCAAATTTCAAGTTCATGCAAAAAACTGAGGACTTCCTTTAAGTTATGTAAAAACACAAAAATAATGAACAATTTAAGCTGTGAATTTAATCTAGCGAAAAATAAACTTGAACTGGTTTTGTGGAATAATGTTTGAACGTTTGTTGAACTAGACATAATATTTTTTTTAAATATGTACAAAATGCAAAATAAAATGAATACGGATGGGATACGCATGCACCTTTAGGCTTTACGACCCCAAAGGGATTAATCTTCAAAATTTAAAATATTGACGTCAATATACTTATTTAAATATATAATCAAAAATAAATAAATATTTACCTTTGTTAAAAATATATAATTAAAACTAATTTTCCTTTTACAGTTGGCCAACTTACATTTCCAGATGTAATTAATTAATTCTTATATATTTTATTTGTAATTAATAAATTAAAATTTGTTAACCTTAATATATAATTTTAAAACTAAATTTGTAACATTTCATACTTTGATGAATTGTCCTTTTCTTTTTAATTTACTTAGTAATTAATTGTATGGGGGGGGGTCTGTTTTAAAAATTATCTAAATTTTCTTTTTGGGGCGCATAAATAATATAAAATTTCTAGATATATATATAGTGTCAATTGTTACCTTGTAAATTGTTCTATTTATCTATTTAATAAGTAAGAACTACTAATCTATGTTACATGTCTTTTATGTAAATAGTTAACTTGATTTTCATCAAAGGTTAAATAAATTGCAGGTCAATTGAAATTCTACATTTTCTCATTCAAGCATGTTACCATACCTGGTTCCAGAAAAAACCTTTTAAGGATCTCATCCTTAAATTCTTTAAAAATGGTAACATCATTTTTTAATAACGTGAAACAATTTTCAAGTTTCAAAATCCATTAATATTGGAGAAAGTTATAATTTTGAACAAAAGGAATTTAACAATATAAAACACTGAAAACCCATATCACAAGAAACTTATATTGTGTACACATTCATCACAGTCCTCATTGAACATCTATTAAAAAGGAATTTAGGCTTTTTCGGGTTATGACAAATATGTACAATGACAATGAGTGTTAAGTTTGTGACTGTATTACCAGTCTATGTTTATGTTATAGCCTACGGTGTACATAACAATAGTGTAAATTAAAGGACAAAGGTCTGGGAAGATAACTATATGTATCATTATAAACATAAACTCGTAATGCAGTCACAAACTTGATTCATGGTGTCATTGAATACATTCGTAATAATCCAAATAAGCCTTAATTCCTTAATGTCAAAAAGTGTCAGTTTCTTCAATATTAACACTTTAACCGAAACACCGGTCATTTTGACCGGAGGTGTATTTCATTTGTCGATATTGGCAACACTGCGTTGACTCACTATGCATAGCTACTCAGTACCTCTCCCCCAACCCCATCCCCAACTGTCAGAGCGGTTTTTGTTCAGTCTGTCTGCAGTAGTGGAGTGGCATAGTTAAATGTTTGAAACTGGTGCAGTCATTTTGACCGGGACTTTCTAGCTAAGTTCGTTGTGCGGTGGTAAATATTACCGGATGTTTCGGTTTATGTTTCTTTTTACTGAACTTGAATAGTTGTTTGATTTTTATTTTCTCTGAAAGCTTTAATCGAAATCAGTGTTACTTAAGTATAGTTTTATAAAGATATTTTGGTGTTTTTGTTTGCAATTTACGATGGATTTGCCGCCAACAACATCTCGTGGGACTGGTCATTTTCGGTCTAGGCCCCTTCGTGAACTGAATGTTTTAGCAGATAATTTTACTTTGAGAATGAATACAATGCTCAATGAAGTATTTCGAGATAGTGACAGTGAAAGTGAAGGCACAGACGACACAGATGCCGACCCAGACTTTGTGTTACCTAATGATGAAGTTCGTGAGGACATCATCAACACCCAAGAGAGTGAAGATTCTGATGAAGAGGTAATGGCAGAAGAGGGAAACAGAGGTGAGCCAAATTAATATGACATTTCATCTGATAATGAAGCTTTACCCCTAACTCAACAACCTAACATTGAAGAACAGATTCCAGATAATTTTTTTAATAGGCAGAGAAAAAATGAATTAGGACCCCCTTATTGGTGGGCCACTACCCAGCCACCAGTGAATGTTCGAACCCCTTCTACAAATATTGTTCGAGGAGGACTACCGGGTTTGACTCGAGTTTCTAGAGTATTGGGAAATAGTCCTACAAAGGTTGCAGTTTGGGATTTGTTGTTTGATAAAAATATGGTTGAGTCTATAGTTACACATACGAACCAAAAGATCGAAATAAAAAGAAACTCTTTGGGGGAATCAACTAACAAAGTAAATTATCGACCAACAAACTCAGTAGAAATGAATGCCTATATTGGTTTGCAGTTATTGTCAAGTATTTTGAAAGCTAGCCGAGAGGATATGACATCTCTTTTTTCAAAAGATGTTACCGGCCGACCATATTTCACTGCCACGATGTCGTGTAAACGTTTTGAGATACTAACATCATGCTTACGATTTGATGATCACAACACACGGATGCAACGAAGAACCACGGATAAGGAGGCCGCAATAACAGAATTATTTTCTAAGTTTGTGTTAAATTCACAAAAAGCTTATTGTTTGACCGAGTATGTGACTATTGACGAAATGTTGGTTCCATTTCTCGGACGATGTTCTTTCAAAGTCTATATGCCGAAGAAACCGCACAAGTATGGCATAAAAATTCAGTGTTTATGTGATGCTACAACTTCATACCTCTTCAACGCTTATATATATATATATATACTGGAAAAGACTCAGATGGAGTAGGACTGACACAAAAAGAGTTACAACTACAGAAACCCACAAAAACTGTTGTACGCTTGTGTAAACCAATACAAAACACAAACAGGAATGTTACATCCGATAACTATTTTACTTCCATTGAATCTGTGGACATATTGAGTCAAATTGGGTTGACACAAGTTGGTACTGTGCGAAAAGACAAACTTGTAATTCCACAACCAGTTCACGCTTGTTTCCTACGTACCTCAGAAAAATAAGGCAGTTGTTCTGATCTCCAGTATGCACCATTCGGCAGCTGTAAATGCAGAGAACCAGAAGCCTGAAATTATCTGTTTTTACAACGAGACAAAGTGTGGAGTAGATCTCATAGATATGAAGTGTGCAATCTACACCTCCAACAGAAGAACTCGTCGGTGGCCGCTAGCCATGTTCTACAGAATCTTCAATGTATGCACTGTCAACTCATACATTATCTTCCTGAGCTACAGGGACTCGCCTGTTATTACAAGATATGAGTTTATCAAGGAACTGTCAAAGGAGCTAATCGAACCGCATTTGAGGCAACGTCTCTCAACTCCAAACCTCCCTTGAGATGTGCAACAAGTCATCAAAAAAGCACTTGGTATAGAACCTCAACCGGCAGGTCAACAAGAAGGGGTCCCGGAGGATAAACTAGAGAAGAGGAAAACATGCCGCAAATGCCCAGCCTACAAAGAAAGAAAAGCTGGGCATAAATGTATCAAGTGCTCTGAACCAATCTGTGCTGAATGTAGCGAAGAGTGTGCAAAGATGTGTGTGTAACTTCTATCGTAAGAACTAAGTATATTGTAGTGATTGTTTTTATTTATAATTTATACAATTAAATGTAATTTATATACAAAATTATTTTTTATTGCATTTTTTATTGCCAGTTATTGTTAAATGATGTATATATTTTGATTTCAGAACAAACAAACAACAAAAACTTTGAAATTAGGTGAACCGGTCAAAAGGACCGGATGTTTCCGATAACGTATTTATTTTTATGTTTCGGTTAAAGTGTTAATGGATTTATACAATTGAAAATTGTTTCACGTTGTTAAAAAATATATCATTAATGACAAAAAAGGTAAATAGTTTAAGTTTGCATGATTTGTAGCAAATAAAATCTAGGATGAGCTTCAATATATAATTACAGTGCTATTAATATGTATTACAAACATATAACACATACTATTTGGGTAAATGTTCAGTTGATACCGCATTGGAATTTAATAAAGAAATTTTATGAAATCGTGTTTTACATACCTCGATTTAATAATTATTACATAAAATTATTAAAATTATCGTACATAATATTAATAATTATGAACCTCATTATGAAACAATTTGATCATCCTTAAGTTGGGAAGACCATTTTGAAGTATGAAAATACATTATTTCCGTCTAAAATAAGCAATTTAAAAGATTGCACTTAATGATCGGAATAAAAGATGAGACTATGCATCTAAGTTTCATAAGTTAAAATTAGCTAATAGAATAGAGTGTCGTTAAAAGTGTCTTATAACAGATATGTATTACTACGCTATATTATTTTATAATTATGTGAACTAGATCTCGAGAAGTAACTATATAACATATAGTTTCTTTACAAGGTTTGGTTAGATAACTGTATATATATATAAGCTACCTTACCAGACCTGTCTTTACGAAGTATACATTAATACATATAATTACCTAACCGGACCTAATGCTTTCTACGGATGAACAGAAACATTGAGTTATATATTTCAATATATTCACAATCATTGCCATGTAAATATCGGTACTGATGGGACCATTTGTCTCTGCGCGCGGCTCTGACGCTACTAGCCGACCTGTAAAAGTAGGGCTCGCTCACCCCACTATGTGTGTCTACCTTTCGCTAGACATAATTACAGTTTACAAGATTTGTAGTGCATATAGAAACATGATGTTTATAAACAAATTTTATTGTTTTACGTCCTTTAAAATATCAGTACTAGCAAAGGTAACATCTAAAAAATGTGGTACTAAAAGTTGATTTACAATATTAAATTTATTGATTGTCTATATACATTTTAATCCAGCTCTTCAATGCCGCTCAAATCATCGTCGTCATCGTCCTCCTCACTGCTGTCGCTGTTTCCTAGTGATATAATCATTGATTCCACGAGGTCGTCGATCCGCAGCTCAGCTGAATCGTAATTATTTTCAATAGTTTTTACATGTTCGCACTTGTTTTCCCATTCTTTTACACCAATGAGGTTGAATTTTTCCTCTGCTAATGACTTGATGCTCTCGAAGCTACATTGAAGACAGGAGAATAATCTAAGTCCAGCGCACCACGCGGGACCACAGGTTTTTGGAAATGAGCGATAACCACTCCCCTCTCCCCCCGCGCCATAGCCATCCGCGCGCACAGACAAATGGACCCATCAGTACCTTATCCTTCAATTTTTCTATAAAAAATTATAAAAACAAAGTATTTACCTTGTATTCAAAGGATCAGATCAATATTATGTGTCGCAATAAACAAGTCCCAAAATGCATTTCTTCACTGTTAAAAATAACACATAGAAAAAAAGTAATACAGCTGTTAGGTTAAAATCTAATAATGCAAGTCGATGTTAATATGTATGACTATGTTAGTGAAGTTAGAGTATAATTTGTGAGTACCTTATTTAAAAAAAAAATCAGATTATTTTTTATTTTGTAACACACTTTTAAAGTCAGAAAATGCATTAGTTTATTAGAAAATAACCTAGTAACCTTTAAAGCGTCAATTGTAAATTGTAATTTTTCAGTGAAAAAGAGGTACCTCTGCAATGAAAACATTTTTTATTCTTAAGAAGTAAGGTATGTAGTATCAGTTAAAAGATTTTTAAAAAACGAAAATTACAAGTTACCTTTATGTAAACAATTACCTAGGCTACATGATTTCATGATATTTCTATAATAAATCGCAATGCACTGTCAATTGAACATTTACCCCTGTTTTTAAAACATTTAGTTCTAATGAACTCGATGATAAAGATAATTAGGACTACATAAGTATAATTTTTTTTTTTTTTATTTGTTGCAATATAAGCCTTCTTATGAAATTAAAAAGGTAGGCTACTTAGGATAACATGCTAAATATTATTTCTGTAGTAATAATTATTTTTAAATAGTTCATTTTTGTTTAGTACATTAAATGTCGAAGCTTGAAATTTGAAAAACATACAAAATCTTAATGTTACCTTTCCTTTTTTTAGTGGGAAGCATATTGAAAACTAGGTTAGAATTGCAAAATTACTGAATTTCAAAATAAAACAGAATTATCCATTACGAACAATTTGCCACTATAATGTTTAACGTGAATATCATAAATTGATAAAAACTTGCCCAATAATAACTTAAAATGATTTACTGTTAAATAATTATCAAACATAAAACACTTAATATGTAAACAAAACACAAACACAAACACTGGGCTAAAGCTGAACCTCTAGACCTGGCCCCTACTCCCTACCCCTACACGCATTCTGTTCGTTTAGTTATGAATGAACTCCCAGTTCCCAATTAATACTCCCATAATAGAATAAATTCCACTACTGTTGGCAATGCTTCTGATTGCAAAAGTTTAAAGTTTGACATTTAAGAAATAATGTTCTTACTTTATGAGCGACGCCAAATTTTGAAGGAAAATTTTTAAAAACACATCACCAAGTGTTTCGCAACTATGTTGAATAAATAAAAACTATATTCTGAATTTTACCCAGTTCTCTGGGTCCACCATAATTAATATATTTTAATTAACTATAGCTATATGAATATGAAGGAATATGTAAGTGTTAGAAGAAATTAAATATTGCTAGTTAAATAAATAACGATAAATTATTTTGATTAGTTTAAATCATTTAGTAATGTTGAAAGTTTAAAATTGATTTTGACCGTTTTGATATTTTATGTAAAAATATAACTTCAGGTCTAGCAGATATGAAGTATAATAAGAAAATTTACTTTTAAAAATATATCTTATTCTAAGGAACACTCTTTTAGTTGATCAAAGTCCTAAAATGAGTTCTATTGAAAATGATGAAATTATAGTGAAATGAAATGATTTATATTTTTTATTGTGTAAAAGAAAAATCACGGTTTGCAAAAAAAGTTTCAAAACATATAAACAAATCCAATCCGCTATTGAGTTCGTTAAAAAAAAAAATTTAAAAAATTTAATGTATGAATTGTAATTATTTTTATACAAAGCTTGTCTACTGAAATCGTAAGAGTTGAATTTGAAAATAATGTAGTGTTAATAATGTAATAATAAATTAATCTAGAGAGTTTCCTTTAATTTTATGTAATTCAAACTGTTAAAAAAACAACACTTTTTACACTCGTGAGAACTTAAAACTGTTAGTTGTATGAAAAAGTTTCAAATTTTTTTTGTCCATAAAAAACCTTTCTCTATACTATGTAATTATTATAACGTATAATAAGCATAAGCTATGAATATTTTTAAAAGTTCACTTGAAACGACTTTTAATCTTAATGTAACTATAAATTTTATTGTCGGATTATTCACAACCACCAAGATAGTTTTGTTTGTTCTAGTTCTGCCCCCACAAATTACATAATTAATTTTATCTTGTAAAGTTATTTTTATACTCAGACACATGATAGAATGAACCATAAAGAGATGGCATTGGTTCAACATGAGTCACGGGTGTCAAAGGACAAAACAAAGCGCCCTCTCTATGGGACGTGAGATCTTGTTCAGACAAAATTATTCATTCTCGTCTAAGATCTCTAGCGGAAGCGGGAAATGAGGGAAACAAAAAATATTATAATGGCGGTGACTCCACATTGGTGTGTTGATGTTAGATTTGTAATGTAGTTTCCTAGGAAGAATGTATTATAGTTAATATTTAGTTTATTAGTGTTTATAAAAAATTGGTAAGGCAACATGTGTATTAAATATTTAGTTTATTTAAAGTATTTTATAATTCTTTAAAATTTTTAGTAATTAATAATATTGAGATTTTTAATCAATAGCTTTATTCAAGCCTTCTATGTGTAAGACTGTAGGACCTTGATGTGCTGCTTAAGCATCTGATGTAGTTTTTAATTCCGCACTTTTCTCGGCCAAGGCTAAGGTATCAGTTAAAAAATCGGTGTATATTTTCAGAATAGACCAAGAATAGATACAAATGTTCCTTCAGCCTATAGTTGGATTAAAATTTTATATTTTGGCGGAAATACACAGAATGCTTGCTGTATTTACATTCTTCCTTCCATATTTATATTGAGAACAGTGGCGTTTTAAGGTAGCCATAAATTATAGGAGGATGAAATTTAATTTAATTTTGAAAATGTGTTAAAAATTCATTAATTTTTTTCAAAAGTTGAAAGCCAAATATTATTATTTAATATAAACACCATTAAGTATAATATATTAGTATAATACACCTTAGTAAGTCTTTAAATTGATATTTTGTAATATGAATGTGTAGGTTAGGTTGGTCCTAGTTTGTCCTTTTAATAATGTAGTGAATAATTCTTATAGATGATTAAATAATTAGTACTGTAATATGTATTATTAATTGTAAAATTAGATATTGAGGTTATGTTTTGTAGAACTTATTTAATATATCTTATGTTGGTAATAATATAAATTATATTGCATAAGAATTGGGCATGTCATATTAGTATTTGAGCTTGGCCTTCATTAAATTTAAAAAAAAAATTATATAATATAGCCTATCAGTAATTATTTCTAAATAATTCTAGAAAATAAATTATAAATTGAATATATTAATAGGTCTATGTCTGTATGAAATAAACCTGTAGCTCTTGTGGTAGTTGTTCTATTCTACTTGCAGAAAACTGAAAGCATTTAGACCCATTATTTGTATATATATATATATATATATATATATATATATATATATATATATATATATATATATATATATATATATATAAATTCGGGTGGCGTAAAAGTTTGTCACATTAGATGGTGATTAGGAAAGGTCAACAATTCTAATTTTTAAAGTTAAATTAGGATAGATTTTCCCACCTGTAAGTTATTTTTATGCTGTAGGATGAACATTAAAGTTGGTTTTCGGAATTTGTTTACATAAAGGTGATTGCTAATTTGTGATATTTTTTTAATCGTTTACTACATACCTTACTTCTTAAGAATAAATAATGTTTCCAATGCGGAGGTCACTTTTTTGACTGAAAAATCACAATCTAAAAACTACCAAATCAGCGTATTTATAGGTTAAAACAATGGCAATGAGAATAGCGTATGGTTTGATGCACGCACATTACACAATGACTATGCCAGATCGCTATTTATATGTCACGACAGGTTTGTCCATTTGGTTATAATATATACATAACCACCGAGCCAAACCTTTTGTACGTTTATTGAAGTTAATAATTTGCTTACTATAATACGTAGGGTGATATATTTATATGTCATGACAGGTTTGACTAGATGGCTATATATGCACCTGGCCAAGCCTTTCGTAGGCTTATTGAAGTTAATAATTTGAAATTAGATTGTTAATATGTCGGATTGACAGCATATCACGTGATCTGTCATCTCAGATATAAGCATTGAAATTTCTTTAGTAATTAATGAGACGTGTATGTTAACATTTGCTATTATGTCTAACCTGTAATACTTTGATTTGATAGTTTTTAATTGTGATTTTTTTGTGAAAAAGGTGATCTCCCCTATTGAAAACATTATTTATTTATTCTTAAGGAGTAATGTATGTAGGAAGCGATAAAAAACATAAAAAAACCATGAAAATAAGCAATCACATTTATGTAAACAAATACCTTTTTTTTTATAGCCTACATTGACATTTTCTACTTATATTTTATGATAAGGCTTAAATTAGTTTGTAAAACAAATGTTATTAAGAATTAGGGTGTTTTGTTGTTTTCTAAACCAGGCAAATATATTATTATCTAGGCTACTTGTTTAAAAATACACTCTAGAATCAATTTAAACATTTCGTTCGCTAGGATTAAGACTGCAACATTCCATAATTTTACAAAATTATAAAATCGAATAATATTTACAAATATAACGAAACGTAATATCGCGGATATGGCAGGCCGGGAAGACGGAAGGCAACGCCTACCATAGTCAGGCAACCGGTGCAGAGCGAATGGCATCACGGGAGATAACGCGATCTTATTGGTTAGGACAAAAGATGTTGATTTTTCAAACATATTTAAAGTATTTAATGTAAAAATTTTAGAAATAAGGTATTTTAGTTATAAGGAATATAGAGAAATAATTATATTACGAGATCGTTCAAAATAAAAATAATAATATAAAAATCTTTACATATCTTTCATATTAAATAAAAAAACCTATCAAAATTATGACAACGAATTCGTTTCATACCGTGTATTAAGATAACTGAACCCCCATACGCCATCTTATAAAATTTTGGAAAAGAAGCCAAGCAAGAAGAAAGCGTCCTTTGAACATTCCAGTTTTAACATCGAAGACGTATAGACGTGTATAGAGACGGACTACAAAATTTGAATTTTCAATTGTGAAAGTGAAGAAAAGTAGTTTTTTTTTGTGCTTGACGAGAGGATCTATAGGTGCCAAGAATACCAGAACTCCAAATAAACAGTACCAGGACTATAATACCACAAATTGGTGAGATCTATCCAAAATATTTCAAACTTTCTAATTTTCAAAACAAAATTTTCAAATTTATTTTTTCATAATCGAAATTTAATCTAATATTTGGTTGAGAATTTCAATAATTATGATCAGGAGACTGGATAAAGTCGGCACGTAACCTACCCTGAGATGGTTATATATATATATATATATATATATATATATATATATATATATATATAATAAAGACAATATAATTTTTCACTGGTGCTTGTTATCAAACAATTATATTAATATTTAACTTATTTTTTGTTTCTAATTCTTGATCGTTTTACTTGTAGTTTTTAAGATAATAAAATTTAATTTGATTGTTTACTTTGTAAACCCTTGTGTGTGTTCATTTACCATTGAGAGTAAAACTCATAATTAAATTAATTAAATATATATACAGTAGAACCCCTCTAATCCGTCACCTTCGGGACTGGGGGCATGGTCGGAACGCAAAAAAGGCCGGATTATCCGAAAAAAAAGTCAATATTTATTACAATATTATATAAAGAGATTTTTTAAAAAGTGAAATAAGTGATATATAAACTTTTAAAAGTCTATATATAAACTTTGCAAGTATTATAGCAAATCAATAGATACGACACGAGAGATGACAGCACTGAAGTGGGAAAGCGATAACAAACCGGAAAGAATGGTGACAGACGGGCCGTGAGTCATCGACAAGTCGGCACAATATCGCGAGCTCGAGCACGGTCGGATTAACCAGAGTAACGGACCACCCGAGGGCGGATTAGAGGGGTTCTACTGTATATATATATATATATATATAGTAAGACAAAAATATATATAGTAATAAAATTAACTAACAAACATTTCAAAATGTTATGAGTCTCAATTATTTGGCATTTATACATTCTTGGTCAGTCGGCTATTAATAGATCTATTGAATTGATTATTACTGATATTTTCAGCAGAGGTGTCTTCAATATATTCATTATTATTTTCTCACTCTGCATGTAATAATATTGTTGAGGAAAAGAAGTCTATTTTGAGATTTTTATGTTGAGAAGTCTATGTAGACCCTCCTTAATAAATAATGTCATCAGTTATTTCTTGGAAATCATTTGATTGATTTTGTATCCTATTGGTAACCAAGTTATGGACCAAGTTATTTTTTGCTCATAATTATGAATGTAAAATATAATAGGCCCTATCGTTAAATCATAATTTGTGAGCAGGATCCACCTTCTATAAAGGAAATAAACAAAAATTGGATTTGATCAAAATAGACTCCAACGATTTAATCAAATTTTGCTTAAATGTACACTCTAAGGTCCTAAACGCAATGTTTTAGTCACCATCTTGTATAAAGTTGATTTAGGAACTATTTACAATTTGGATAAAATTTTGGTGAAATGTGAAAAATCTAACCCAAATCTGTGCCAAATTGCAAGTAAAAAAAAAGAAGAAATATGTACCTATATGTAACAGGCAAAAAAAGAAGAAACTTAATTGCATCTTAAAACTCTATTCAAATTAATTACTAGAGATATGTCTAGGACGAATTTATGTCATTGCTAACAAATAGAGATCCTATTTAAATAAGAACTATACGTTTCATTGAGTTATGTTGTCAATTTTAGTTGAGGTTTTTCTAAGGAATACAATAGCCTTTCACCAATAATAGTATGTAGAAGCTTAAAATGCTGCTTTTGGTTCCCAAGACCGAAAGTCTTTGGTAGTTTTTGACCATGAAAAGGATACCTACGATGATAGTTAATATGTATTTAGAAAATGAGCTCAATACTACCAAAAGAAACGTAAATATCTTGGAATAACTGTAAATTCCAAACTAACATAGGGGGAATATGGGAGGGCCTAGCCAAAGCAGAAGGAAATAGTTGATAGACTATACATTCCATCTTACTGTAAAGATAAAAAAAGTACACAGATTATCTTCAATTTTTCTGAAGGTGTCCAACAGCTATTGTCTCTTCATATAGCATAGTGTCTAATGCTACAGTCTTGGCTATTGCAGATGTATACTTGCCAGTTCTCCGTATTTAGGATGGAGGGAGACACTATATTTTGAAAGCAATTTCCAGCGTTTTGTGTATTATGTAAATTTCGGTATTTTAACACAATTTGGCTTTTAACAATAAATACCAGTAGGAAGAAAGTAAAAGTATTCTTAGTTTAATGCATTTTTAGACATTTTTCCCAGTAAAATATTTAGTAAATTGTTTTGTTTTTTAGGCAAACACTTCATGTTTATTGTTATAGTGTAGGCCTAGGTTATTGTACACAAGAAATAGAGGTAGACTCAAGGTCAATCACTTCCTGTTGTATGGATTTGTTTGGTGTAGTATCTATTTGTAGATAGAGAAAGTCGTTTAGACTATTTTTAGTATTTAAACTCTGATCTGTACACAAAAGAAAATGACAGGAAACCTATAGGCCTAAACTTTGAAATACAAAGTGTCGTGTTTTCTGGTAAAAATTTTGATAGAATGAAAGTTTAATTATAGTAGAGTTGTTAATGTGTTATGTATGTTATGTAATGTCTTATCATGGCTAATTGTGTTAATTTTTTTTTTGTAGAGTTTCCGTCAACTTTAGAGTTAAGGAAAGATAATACATTTGCCTTTACACTGTTTGTCGGTGTGATTTTACTGTTTCACATGAAGGTCGATGGGACATGGTGAAACATATTCATATGAAATATTCAAGTCTTGTGTTAATTCTTTTGAAAAACAAGGAACTTAATTTCATTGTCGAAAACGAAAAGAATGATGTTATTAAAACAGAATACTATTTTACGCATTTTCTTTTAGAACATAATATTCCTTCTAGTAGTTCCAATCACACAGGTGGATTTTTTCTTAAAATCTTTCCTGATAGCGAAATTACTAAAAAATATGCTTGTGCTCAAACAAAAAGAACTGCTATAGTTCGGGAAATATCATTTTAAAATGTTGATACAGTTTTAAGTGTAAAATAAAGCAATGAAGCTTAAGTTTCAAAATATTTAAATAATATAAATGAGTTACAATTTTTTGAAACTTTAAGCTTTATTGTTTTATTTTATCCTTGAATATGGAGTTTCAACAATAAATATCTGCTGTTACATTAAAATTTTAAGTGTGATTAAAAAATTGCCATTTTGTGTTTCTACCGACAGTAACAATCAGAAGGATGCAAAACTTTACCCCATTGTGGTTACGTATTTAGATACAGAGGACTTGTAAATTAAGTATGGTTTATTGTCTGTGACTAATCTTAATGGTGATGTTACAGGACTTCAAATATCTGAACTTCTAAATAAATTGAAAATGTGTCGTTTTATACTCTAGTGATAGAGAAAGTGAACAGTGTTTACAAAATATTTCAGAACTTTAGTATTTTTGTGTGTGTTTTCTTACTTGTCTCCTGTCCATTTCTAAACTAATAGACTATGTGCCCTATTAAACTCTAACCTATAATTATATATACAGTAATTAAAACAAACACTTTTTAGTATAAACCACAACTTTATTTAAAATTTACCGACCATGGTTTCTCTAGTTATAGCATTGTCACGGTAGTTTACATGAATGAAGAAGAAAGGTACAGTTCACAATTTCCAAACAATAATTGGGTGTTATATATATATATTTCTAATATAGATTTTTATTTAAAACTGTCCATTTAGAACTTGTTAATAGACATTAAAAAAAATTATACAAGACCCTCAAATCAGGACCGATAAGAAATATGCGGAGGTACATTTTTACCTCATCCAACTATGGGTATTTCAGAAGTTTTCTGTATACGATTGGGAAGGTAACAATGCCAAACTGCAAAATGTGTGGAGTATACTCAGACAATGGGAACACACTTTTTTGAATGCAGTAGATAGAACACCACCGACTAGCCTCCGCTTCTTGGGGTAGTGACAGTGAATAACGTGGTGGGAAAAATCTTGTTGGTTAAAGACAACTAGGAAACTGTCGCCCAATTTGCTAGACTGGTTCTAACAACAAAGATGGAGAAAAACGGTCTGGAGGATTGAAAGAAATAATGAAGAAACAGGAAAGAAACTAGAGTAAAGTTTAATTTCACAGATAGGAAGATGAACTGTAGTCTGAAGTAATGCGCAAGCTGTCCAGGGACTTGGGAAATGTAGGAATTTTAGCAGTGGGTTTTTACTACGGTTAGAGTGTGGTGTAGTTGTAGAGTAATACAATACCTCACAGACAAATATACCCTTATGGGCCTCTACATCATGATGATTTACATACCAGGACTAGTTGGGCCAGGTCTCCCAATGTTTTACCTCTAGTAAAATTTTTTGAAAATAAATAAAAATGGTATTACCAACACGTGGAAAATTAATTAATCCCAAATTATCTATATCATTGAGTTAGTGTCTGAATCTAGTATGTGTTCAATTTAGGTCTTTGTAGATTACATTTGTAGTTCACTTCTGGTATCAGGACCAATACAAGTTATTTTGCATGTTGCCAAGTTATAAATGTACGTTAGTTTACTAATACTTAGTACATTAAAAAAACTAAAATAATCTAATCTAGTCTGTGACAGATGATACCAATTATTGGTTGTGTTATTTAACATAACTTATGCTATAATAGCCGGTTATCCTGTAGGGATACTTAATGGAGGGAGTGATTTGGTTAGAACTCCATAACAGGTCAGGTTAAATGCTATTTGATAATCATCTTTTTCTTTAAATGGTGAGACGGGTGGGTTTCTGGATAAGAAGTTATAATTAGGCCCAGGGCTTAGGAAAAATAAATTAATTAAGAAAAGAAGCTTCACATTTTCATCAGCTTAAATGAAAGTACATATTATATTTTACCAATAAATTGCTTCCATTATATTGTTAGTTATAACATCTATGTTATTAGTATTTTTTTATTATACATTTTTTGGACATTTGCCATCATTTGTGTGTTAAAAATTCAAAACACGGCGTTTCAGGAATAAGAATCAATTGCCGTTATCGAGTGACTAAAAACTAAAGAAACATGAAATAGAAACTAAGCCTATGTGAGAAGTATAATAAATAAGAATACCAACAACCTCACCAATAAAATTGAACTTCCATCATTAACAAATAACTTCAAACAGAGAATCTATGTTATATTATAACATTTTGTTACAAATTTGTTCTCTTAGAAAGTGGCGAAGATTTAAAACTAGTTCACAAATTATTGAATATATAAATAATTTTATATACCGGTGTATATATATATATATCCCTTGGTTCACACGGTCTGGACAAAAACAAGGAAATAAATATCTGGGTTTGAGTTAAACACCTACTATTTATGTTTGGTACTGAAAGTGCTAGATATGAGTAGAAAATAAATAGTGTTAACATAACTTGTTGGTTTTATGTGTTGCAGATGGAGTGCTGTACAATGATAACCCTAATATTACTATAATCTAAAATATCACTTTGTGAGACATGAGTGAAGAAATGTCTACTCCATATGTTGTTCCAAAAGTGACCTTAAATGGAAATTCTAATCATGAATATGAACATTTAAGAAATTCATCTATATCTGAAGCGATGTATAATAATTGCTCAACTCGTCATAATATAGACAGTCATACTTTAAATTGTAGATTTGCTTATTCAACATGGTGTCCTGTGTGCGATTCAGAAGAAGGAATAAAACAAGCACAGTATGGTGGACGCAGACGATGTAAAAGTGAAGGTATGGATATAGATAGAAGTGATGAATATTATTATAAAGTGTCGCACCAGCATAAGCAATCTGATAATTGTTACAATCGAATTAACATTGTAGATGGCCACATTAAACAATCTCCTAATAAAACCTATTGTAGGCCTAATTATGTTAAAGTTTCAGAACCTTATACTAAACATCCGGAAATTAGAAATGAAAACATGAGTAATAACAGTAGACCTTGGTTCAATTTATGTGAGAATAAAGCCGATAGACGTTTGTGTCAAAGAACTAAGGAGTTAACCAAGGACGTTCCATCATTACATGAAAGATATTATAGTGAAGTTGAAGTGTTGAGAAACAAATTGGATGAATACCAAGAAAATCCCTCGGATGGGAAACGTTTGAGACAGAATAGTGAATCAGATTGTAACAGTGTCTATGATATAAAGCGTCCACGTGATAACTCGCCACTTGTGAACGGCACTACACCCCGTAAGGTAATTTATTGATTGTGAAACTTAATTTTAATTATTGATTATAACAGCTTTAGGCTTAGAATAATATCGGGTGATCCAGAAGTCACACAACTCCTATATTAAAATATTATTTAAAATGGTAGTTATACAAGTATAATATATGTATACATGTGATCAACGTGTCCTGATCTTGCTTTGTACAGTCATATATATATTTCTAGTGGTTTATTAATATGTCAAGCATTTAGTGTAGGAAAAAACCAGTTCCACGACTTGTGACTTCTGGATCATCCAATATTATAATTTATTTTTCAGTTACATAGGCGTAGTGAAGTAGTTAACCATTTTGCTTACATATATATATATATATATATATATATATATATATATATATGTGTGTGTAATAGAATATCTTAATAGAATAAGATAATGTCAAAATAAAATTTAATTAATAATAAGCAAATTAATATCCTGCCATTTTTTTCTGCTTCTCCTTAATTTTTTGTTTAAAGTCATTGAGCATTATGATGTTTAACAGATGATTGTCTTTATGAATGCCAATTCTTGTGGTTCCTTACTATTACAGGAGGAGGTATTGGGTTTTCAATGCATTAGGATGTTCTAATGGTTTTTATAACCTTCCTGCAGTTGTGGGGGCTAGAGGGGAGTGGAGTTTATTAATATGCCTCACAAAATAGGCATTACAATATTTTTAGTAGTTAATATATCAACCAGAATTCCTTGATTTTAATTGTAAATTATGGTTATACTATTTATGCTGGTTTCGTTTTTAAAGCTTGAATCTTGAAAAATCATCATGGAAATAAATATATAATGAATTACTGTTTGAAAATTTTTAGTGAGATTTAATGAAATGAACTTACAGTGACTAATAGGTTATATCCTATTTTCTTATTAATTTAATATTTTCTGTTTGTCAGAGCAAGACATATGTAAACAAAAATATTTTACCACATTTACTAGTTTAAATTCCTCTTGTTTATCTTTCCTATCAGGCCTTTCTCAAAGTTGACAGGTCTTAATTAATGTTGATAGGTGTGGGAAAACCTTAAATGGTTTATTGCTGTATGGGTATAATTGCAATCATCTATCTGTAATCTACTGTAGTATTGTTTATATGATCAATTTAGTTGTTGTGTTTCCCTTTTTTGTAATTTTATAATTGTGACTGATGGCTTGTTTTGTTATTTTGTATATAATCTTGTTACTGACTTGTAAAAGACTGAGAGGTTTTTTGCCAATAACAACACAATACATAATATTGTTTAAAATTGTTCAAAAAAGCTCATTCAGAAATATTATATAAAATGCCAGGCATTTGTCATTGTAAGTACTCTTATAGTTATTCTTTTCACTAGAATGCAAACAAAGATTTGTAGCTTGGCTCCTGCAAGATTGGAAATCATGTCAGTCATGTCAATTTTATTAAATGTCTATTTGTGTAATTAATAAGTATTTAGCAAAAATGTGTATTATGGTCATTATGTTATTACAGATCCTTCCAACTATACCACCAACTGTAAAGTCTTCAATGCCAAAAGCAGCATTAGTTCCTCGACAAGTGAACATTCCTAGCAGTGAATCTGCAACTTCCGTATCTTCCGATTCAGATTATAATGATAGGTAAGTTTTCACATTATGTGGAAGGAGGCTTATTTGTTTTGTTTATACAAGTTTGTTGAATTAAATGATGCAATTACTTAAAGTATACTTAAGGATGTTTAGAGAAAATTTTGATTTACCTGTGAATTATGCGGAGTTCAGGGTCCTGGTTAGAGATGGATGGATGTGACTATTGTCTTCCTGTTAATTGTTTCAGCTTCAATTCTGAATTGTACGGAGTTTATGGTCCTGGTTAGAGATGGATCTAGGTGTCTGTGGTCTTCCTTTTCTAGTTAGAGATGGATCCAGATGACCGATGTTTTCCTGTTAATGGTTCCAACTCCAGTTGAGAATTATGTGGAGTTTAGGGTCCTGTTGAATCTGCTCTCTAAAAGATCTCAGAAACTAGTGTTCTTGTCTCAACGACTTGTATTTTGGTTTTCTGTTTTTTAATTTATTATCGTAACAGTTTAAATGTCTTTGATTTCCAGTTAAACCGATTACGACTTGAATGAACGGTTTAGACTATCTTTCTTTGTACTTTTTACAATTATTATTTTTAATTATTTAATTAATTATGATTATCAATTATTTTTGTCTCTGCACTTTTTGATTTCCCGGAAACACGTGATTTCATTTGAACACTTGATTTTTACCAACTTTTACCCTGTAGAACAACTTCTAAGTCGGCGGGATTTCACGATTTTTCAAGAAATATGACGGACATTGAAACACATTATACCTTTTCCAATTTAAAATTCTTACAAGAGATCACCATTTTCCGTGCATCTTTATTTATTGAATTTTTCTTCCTCGCCGTACCATATTCTGGTACCAACAATTCCCTTTTTCAACCATTGTTTTTCTGGAAACCTTCATATCTTCCTTCAGGATTTTCAGATTTACTCACGACAATGTTCTTAACCCTCGATCTGGCAAATGTCCACGTACGTGGTCAATGAACGACGGATAGTTCAATTAAAACACTTATTTTGCAATTCAAAATTTCACCAACTAACAATCGTCCTATCACAATAAATAAAATACCGTTGGAAAGCTAATGTTCCTTAGATGCATAATCGTGGAAAAAAAAATACCACAAAACGTTATAAATAATATTTCAAAAATTGCTAAAGTTTTCATATTTTTGATACGTCAAAGATTTGTGCTGACAAGTTGTAAACAAAATTAACGTAATTTTTCTCTAATATTCCCAATTCGATATTTCTGTCAAACATATCGACCATAACACTGTTCGATAGATCACATCTTTCTCTTTCGATCTGTGCTTTTTAAATCTTTCTATCTGTTACAGTTTTTATTATATAAAAATTAAACAAAATCAAGTTTTAACTCATTTTTACACGCTAAAAATTACATTTTTTTCAATTCAACTTTTATCCTAGTAGATATTATATTATCAAAATGTATTATATATCATTGTAAAGGTAATGTTTCAATCTTTCATAACTAAGTTTAGAAATTTTTTCGTCACTAACAGTTGAAAAACACTACTTGATTCGAGTAGACGTTTATTGCGCTAGGTCGTCTCACTTTGTCGTGTCAAGGTTTATTTAGAAAATCTCACCTCTGTGTTCATATGATTTTACGAAATAGTAATACTTGTCCAAATGCCACAACTTGACAATATTATATATTATTTTTCTTTCTCTTTCGAACTATGAAGTCGAAATTATCCTAAGTTATATAGGTTATGAGTTATATCCATTCTACGAACTGATCCACGGAATTTACTTACTGGTTTGCTCTTCGGAGTGCCTAGACAATTTAGAAGATTTCTATCTTAATTTTTATAGAATCTCCGTTTTCGGTACTACTGTGTAGAGGAATATTGGCTTAACAATTTGGTATATGAATCTACTGTAGAGTCACAAAATAACATAGGCAGTGGATAACCTAAAACCGGGTGAAAATAAGAAATATTCTCCATTTTGTGTTGTGTCGTTTGGTGAATAGAAAGTGAGTTGCTTTTATTCAAGTGCGTTTTTATTGAATACTAGCTGTACCCGGCCACGCATTTCTGTGGCTCATCTGGTTAAATGGAAAATAAATAAAAGACATAAATAAAGACATAAATTAAAATATGTTTATTTAAACAATGCTTGTGGGTACACAATATTTTTTGTAGTTCCATTGTTTGTGTATATATACAGATTATCTGGTTAACGTAGCAATCCGTTTCTAGATCTAAGCCACACAATTCTAAATTTTGGCCCTGAGCTTTGTTAATGGTAATTGCAAATGCCAATCGAATTGGGAACTGCAATCTCTTAAATTTAAATGGCATGTCTGTTGGAATTAAAGGAATGCGAGGAATGAGGACATCATCATTTTTGTAAGGTCCTGTCAAGATTGTTGCTTCTATGACGTTGTTTATTAATTGTTTCACTGCAAGTCTTGTGCCGTTGCAAAGCTTTGGCTGGTTGATATTTCGCAAGATGATTATCGGCACACCGATTTTCAATTGCATTAAGTGTGGTGGCATCCCTAGCAGATAGAGTGAATTTAAAAATTCTGTTGGGTAATTATTTGCTTCATTTGCTTCTACAACAGTGTCGACTGACTTGTATGTGACTACCTCACTTTGAATTTTAGTCTGAATAATATTATTTAGTTCATAGACGTCTTTGTTCTTGGAGGCAAGAATAGCTCGTTCACTCAGCCAATCGCAATTCTTATAATTGGTTTGAATATTGGGAAATACTTGAACATTTTTATGTTGGAAATATGGGACCAATTGAAACATTTTTTTAAATAAAAAGCTATAGCCTACTATCCCAGAGTAACATAGAGTAGGATTCATTTTGATAAAAACATTTTTTATATTCCATATTATTTGTAAATTTATTTTGAAAATCGTAAAAAAATCTTAGGGCATTAAACCCAGTGTCTAGCAGCTGTAGTATCAATAAATAAACAACATTATGAAAAACTAAAAAATTACTATTGAAAGATGAAATTTATAAATATCAATAGAAACGTACTATGCCAAAGATATGCACAACAACATAAATTATGTGTGTATGTTGCTATTAAGGTAGGTAAAATAAATTAAATATAATTTTAGGTTAGGCCTAGAAAGATGAACCAATACATATTTCTTGAATGTACCTATTGGCATTTATTACCATAGCAGCCAATTTAATAAAATAACTGATGAAACAGTTGATTCGGATGTCCAGCTAGTACAAATAATATTTTTAAGTTAGGCCTAGATTGAACCAACATATATTTCAACACACACAAACCAATAAAAGCTTGCGTTAAGATAATAATATTTAAAATTAAGAAAACAATATGTTACAATCTAATTTAAAAAAAAAGACATTAGAATTTAATAGTAGGCTAGGCCTATTTATAATATGGTAAATGATATATTTTATAAATTGAAAATTGCCTCTTTTATTTATAACAATACAAAATCTCTGTCCTAATTAATATTCCCGAGAAAATAACATTGTGTACAATAACCTGTTTTAAAAAAAATAATTTATGTAACATTTAGATAAGTTTTTATTTAAATTGTAGGCCTAACTGTTACAATTTTATGTTTTGTATTTATAAAGATTCTTTAATTTTAAAATAAAGATATAAATATTGTCTTTTAAGTGTTTTTTATTTCATATTGATATATTAATTATCTTAGAAGTAATTAATTATATAGTTATGTTATTATAAAATTTGGAAGTGTAATACAGTTTAGATTATAAAATAAATGGGTATTTTTGAATTGTAGGCCTAGTTGTTACAATTTTATGTTTTGTATTTATTAAGATTTTTTAATTTTAAAAGAAAGATAAAAATATGACCTTTTAGGCCTAATTATTTTTAATTTTATATTGATAAATCAAATGGTTTAATATAGTTATTAATATTATAATGATGAAAATAGGTTATGACAAAAAATGTTATTTGAGTTATTGTAATTTTTTTATTTAATCTGGTTTAACCAAATGAAAGACGGTGAAAAAATACAAAAAATTATTTATTTATACTCACGAAATTAATGCTATAGTAAATGTTATTGTACTAACGGAATGTCTTACAAAATAATTGATTTAAACATTTGTTAATTACAACAATACATTTGGAAACATTGAAAATATTTAATATAGTGTGTTTTGTTTTTACTTCAACAGATGTCGTTGTTCACAAAAACCTATCTTAAAAGATAGAAATCCAAATACATACAGTTGTTTGATGTTTGAAATCAGCTGATAATGGAAATATAGGAAACAGTTGACTACAGCTGTTATTATTATAGTCCATAAACATATGTAATGGCGCTTGCATTTTTGTTAAATATTGAGCATATATTTTGTTGTTTTTATGTTCATTAGATGCTACAGTTTTTCAAAAAGTATATAAAAACACTCGTGGATTCGAATGGAATACTGTGTCCAAATTTCAAAGCAATCGGTGAAGAACTTTCTGAGATTATCGATTTTGAACAAACGCACATTTACATTTTTATTTATATAGATAGATTTTTATTTATATAGATAGATAGATAGATTAAGTATTAGAGCCTTAATTTAAAATCTTCTGATGTTCTATTTAATAAATTTTAATACTATTATTTAGGAAAACTGAACTGTCCAGAAAAGCATCCATATAGTTTTAATGGCTTCTAAATATACACTGAAAAAAATTATTCAATTGTTTTTTTTCAACAAAGGCGTACAGAGAGATTGTTTTTATAAGTTCATTGTTCTTATGCAATCTTGTTTATTTTTGGGGGAAAGATGAAATGTAATTATGATCCTACTTATTAAAGAAACTGTTAATAGTTTATAATATTTAAATATGATTTTATATTATTCAATTAAAATTTAGAATGTTGAAAAGGGTTAAATAAATTCTCTCAAAGGATAAAGAAAATTATCTTATATTGATATATGTATAATTTCTATTTGTATCAGCAAAGAAAGTCCCGCGATATTCTTCTCCAATCACAAACTTCTGTGGGCGTGTATTTTATAACTAACGTCTTGCTTCTAATGGTCGCCATCTTAATTCCAGATTTTCGTTCATATTTCGACAGATTATGTCTTTGTTATTAAATATTTATATGAACTCAGGTGATGTTTTATATTTAGAAATATCTACTTCGTATTTCTGTATATCTCATTTTGTCTCTAGGTCTTCTGTATTTTTATAATCGGCGAAAGATCGGAGTTATATTTTCAATTCGGTTATTTTCCAAGTTGACCTTTCACGTCTAGATAAAAACAAATTATTTAAGTTTTCTTGTCTTTAACTGTGTATTTTTATTTTTTATGGATTAATCAAATTCTTAGGCGCAATTTTAATATAGGTTTTGATTTGTTTTAGATTGACAATTTTCTGGATTAGTTATAATTGGGTCGGAAAATATTAGATTTAGAATTTGTTTTGATTCGAGTCTTATCTTTTTGCCGCTAGGCGCGTGTATGTTGACGTTTAAAATCAAATGAATGAAATTGACTTGTTTTTCTTTTTGTATTTAATACCCTTTAAAATTAAAATTTTGCAAAATCCTTTCTTAGTGAGCGTCTATGACCTCATACAAATATGCCTTTAAATTTTGGTATCAATATCTTTGTTGGTTTTTGCTCTACGTTGATTCTCTGTCAGTCATTCATTCAGTCAGTCAGGACAAAGCCGTTTATATATATAGTGATTGTGAAGTTATACTTTTATGAGTGATATATTTATAATATCTGTATTATTTATTGTTTGTTGAATTTATTGTTTTGAGTGAGTGAATGTTAGAAATCTAATTCTTAGGCTGTCTAGAGAGATAGGTTATGTTATATCTCGTCTAACCTTTTTAGCAAATTTCCATTTGTTTACATATAAAAATAAAATTTTGACTAATGAAAATTTTATAAATTGATTATGTTTTTACCAAAATGTATGCAAAATGTATATAAATTTATATAGGCCTATCTAAATTTATGTAAATAAACCATTTGGCATTTTGCCTTTGGTTTTTGTAAGAATTTTTGATTTCTGAGATACTAACTAATGAAAATTTTATAAATTGATTTCTCTTTTTAGCAACTTTAACCACAAATATATTATAAATCTCTAGTAATACTTGAAAAAATTCAAAAAAAAAAATTGTATGGTGTACGTTACCTTTTCTGTGGAATTTTTGCCTTGGCCACCGGACGATTTTTTGATTCCTGAACTAATAACTTAAAATTTTTTAGATCTAAATTTTTTTTGACTACACAACTAAATTCTATGCACCTTTCTGAAGGAAATGAAAATTTGTAGTTGTGTTTTGGATAATATTACTATTTTTGATGATTTTTTCAGATTAGGCAAAACATTCCCTTTTTTGCTTTTTGTCAAATTTAAAATGAAAATCCAGAGTAGATTCCCTTACTCACATGAAGATAGTCTCCATTTCCACACTGGTGGTAATGTCACTTGCTATATTTGTTTCTTTAAAAAATTCAATTTGAATACTTTTCATGGTGTCCAGTGAAAGGGAATTCATGGAAAAGCAGGAATTTAATATATACATGAAAAAACAAGGAATTTTTACATATATCCTTAAAAAAACAGTTTCTTCCACTTATTTACAATTTTCTTTTTGTCAAATTATTTGAAACAATACTAGTTTGAAATCAAACCTGATAATTTTGCCATTTTATATTATATCATACAAAACGTAAACACAAGCAGGTCTCAGTTTGTGTTCTGATCATGTCATTGTCAATATTTATAAATACTGATGTGGTTTCTAGTGTTGGCATCTTCTCATGTTTGTTGATTTGTTTTGTGATTGATTGAAAGAGGGGAAATATGACAATCTTTAAAACAACAGAACACATATTATCACACTGAATATCTGTTCTTAATAAGTTAATTCTTAATGAACATAATTTTTGACTGAAAGACTAGAATATTTGACCTAAAAACATAGAAACAACTATATGAATATATATATATATATATATATATATATATATATAGTGTGTAGCCTACAGATAAAAAAAGAGTACAAAGATAACTATATACATAGTTATGTAAATATTTTACATCATAAAGAGTTCGGGAAAAAAATGACCCCAGTTTAAATTTAAAAGAAAAGTAAATATGAACGATGAAAATAATAAATGTAAAATAATGTGTGATTTTTTTATTCATAAGAACTGAAAGTCCGTATGGTGAACTCCAGGCTCTTCTATCCTAATTCTTTTTTTCTATGTTTAAAGGGAAAACCATATAGTCATTACCTTATATGTACAGTAGAACCTCTGTTAACCGGCCTCGGATTAACCGGCCTATATCATAGTGTACTGGTTGGATGAGAGTTTCCGAAAATAAATTGCAATTGAAACACCAAAGCGGCGGCGAGTCAAACGACTTTGTCGATAGCGGTATCCTATTGTCGGCGCCATAAAACACTGCGGCACCAAAACAGCGGCGAGTCAAACGACTTTGTCGATAGTGGTATCCCATTGTCGGTGCCATAAAAGCACCGCGGCACCAAAACAGCGGCGAGTCAAACGACTTTGTCGATAGCGGTATTCCATTGTCGGCGGAGTAAAAACACTGCGGCATTGGCACCCGTTGGTATAGCAGATATACACCGACAAAATCGTTTGATGGGCCGCTTTTTTTTTCCACGAATCAATTTAGTATACATTATGGAAAATATAACATTTCTTTTCAGTTTTCATCTTTTCTTTGACTGGTTATGATCTACGAACAGTATATACAGTAAATAAAAATAAGCGAGTTACGAAAACGGAAGCGTGTGTTGGTTTCGTTTGAGACGCGGTTAAATGTGTCAAAAGACTTGACAGAGGGGAATCTGTAAAAAAGCTTTGTAGTGTTTAATTTTTTCATGTTTGATGTATAATATACATAACATAATATATACGATACATTTATGTACAATAAAATGAGTTGCAACATTATAATATCTTAATTGCATAATTCTTAGCGCTACCTGATTAAATAAGCTTTCTTTGAACGAAAACCGATTTTTCACGGGAACCTCGGATTAACCGGCCAAACGGACAACCGGCCCGGGTGTCAGTCCCAACTAGACCGGTTCTACTGTATATAAATTAAATTAAAGACTATTAAATAATGACGCCTTTTCCTTGAATGCTGTAATACCGTCAGGGTTGGAAGAGAGTTGGCCAATAAAGACCTGATAGGAAAGGTAGAAAGAGAATCAATAGCACACTTACAACTTATGACTAAACTTTTCCCTTCTACTAGGTCTTCTTGAGGAAAATTGTTATTTATTGCTACAAACAACATACATTAAAAAAAAAGAAGAAAAATCTTCATTTCGATTGGTCAACAACTTATTTCTTTTTAAATTGTGTCTTTTCAAGACAAATGGTACTGTATTAAAAAATATTTTAAAACCATCGTAAATTATCAAATTATACATTTATTACCAAAAAATGTTAAAGCTTTCTATGTTGCATAATTAATTAAAAAAAGATTCTTTTAACATTGATTTCAATTGTAAGAGCCAGTAGGAAAGTCCAGCTTCACATTAAAAAAAAAAAATTGTTAACTCAGAATTTTTCATGGTTTTTAATTAACTTTTTAATTAAACAATAACTGTAAAAGTGATTGGGCTGAAGTTATGTTTCGTTAGCAGGAGAACACTTTCTATTAATAGGCTGGGGGGGGGGGGCAGATTCTGTTTATTAACTATAAAATGGTGACCATCAATGTAAACTTTAAATTGAAGAATATAATTAATTAGTTTTTAGGGTGGAGGGAGAGAGATTGCTTGTTTTTGAAACAAAAATTATAAAAAAAAGTTGCATCATTTCCTTTTGGGAGTGAACTTGAGAAAACCACAAGAATACACAGGAAGTGATCTTATCCTTCTTGCAGGTGGGGGGGGGGGTTACCATATCGACAGGGAGACAATACTTTAACATCAAATTCAAATGATATTGTTCATTTTATGTTTTTTAACTTTTCTATTGACACTGAATACTTTGTAATTACAACATCTAAGAGCAAAATTATCATGTGTTATTTGAAAAAATTGTAGTAAAAACACCATATCGTTATTGAAAGTATGTGCAATATAAAGGGGAACTAATGGAGCATTTTTTGTTTGACATTTAGACAAAGATGTGTATTTACCTCAAATTTGACAACAAATAAAAATGTTACAGTCATTACAAAATTAATCATATTTTTTCTTAAAACATAGCAGGTAAAACTATATTTGTAAGATTGGACCAATTCGAAATATATTTAAAACATTCATGTTATGAATACAATTATAAAATATTGATTTATTTGTTAAATGTTGCCATCCAAAATGAAACATGTCTATAGACAACTTAAAGATTGTAAAGTTATTATATTTGTTGTTGTTGTTATATTAAAAGTTACACTAACTCGAGCTTAATATTTTTGTCATGCTAGAAGTGTTGCTCTGCTGCTCTTGTACCCTCCCTCCTTTTCCCAATTACCCTACTCAGTCAGTTAGGTCTATTTATCTAGGGTCCTATCTTAATGTTTTAGTGTTGGATATTTTCTGTGTTGTTCAACACACTGAAGCTTCTGCAGTTCTCTACTTTTTATATTTATGATGTTCCTATTTACCTACCTACAGTTCCCAAAATTGAGATTTGGTGTGCTATATTTTGCAACACAAAGCTTAACTTTAGTTCAATATAGGTGGTAAAAAAAACCTACATTTTGTTTATTATTGTTATATTTTCATTAAAAATTTACCATATACAGAAGTATGAATATATAATTTCAAAATCACAGTATTCCAGAGTTCTTTATTATTTTTCAATATAGAAACAAAAATGTTAGGTATTTCTCTAAAACAATGATGTCTTGTCAATTTCAACAGTGATTTTTGACATTTTAATCAAACCTCTGTAAACGTTGCTAATTTTTATTGGAAAGAAAAAGTAATGTATATCTCACTTTTTCCTAGCTCTATAGGATCCCGCACCGACCCTAAAAAATACCATCTCAATTAAAAAAAAAAAAAAAATGTATAGAATATATACCTCCCTATTTCGAAGATAACAGTAAAATTTTTATATTGTGTTGTCTCTTTTAAGAAATATTTTAGATTGAATATTGACAATAATGATGTGATACATCCTTTTCCGCACTCCACTGCCCTCTTGCTATAGTTCTTGTCAGCTTGTATTAGTAGCTGTATTTGAATTATGTTTAGTATTATAATTAAGTATTTTTGCTAATTCTTCATTTATTTTAAGTATTATTTTTATTAACCTACATTAACAACAAATTTATAAAATCCAACAAAATGGATTTTATGTTTCAGCGCTTGTGATGAAGAAGAATTCAAAGATGAACCTGATGGAGAATGTGAAGGTATGTAAGACATCAATAAAGCTTTGTTTTTATTTTATTCTTTGGAACTAACTTTTTTTTTTTAGATAAATAGAAGAAAACATAGACTGAGACTTTGTTTATCCAAAGTTGATGAAACCCGACCATAGTTTTGTATAAACCGAATTTTGCAGTTTTTTAATCATAATTGTATGTTAATTCTAAGTGTTGTACTGCATTTATGGCTTTTTAAGTAAAATGAAATAATTTGTGTTCGAAAATTACACAAACAACATAATGATTTATTTTGTGTTATGTTTAAAGAACTGAACAACCTAAAATTAAGTGATTTAAAATAAAATACAACAGATCTTGCATTACATTAGTCATACTGCTTTTAAAAAAAGTCCATTATATTTCTGCTTCAACAATGAAACTCTTCTCTTAGTTGCAATGTCGTAGAGCCATTTAATTAATAGAATTTCTGCTTGACTAGTTTCATTTTGACGCTTCAAATAATTTAAAATGTGGTCAAACACTGAACCAGCCTCTGATTGTGTGACAGTTGATGCAGTGGTGTCTTCATCATCATCATCAGAATTTGAGTCCTCATCCACGGATTGTTTAAAACATTCATCAATGATCTCATCCTATGAAAGTAACTGATATTCCGGATCATTGTCATCTATATTTATCTACTCAGATACTTCTTCTTGCACATTTTGACATACTTCGATCTACAAAATTATACTAATTTGTTTATTTTCAGATAACTCTTCATTTTCAACACTTTCTGTATTTTCAGTTTCATTATTTTTTAACATTTCCTGCCATAACTCATTTTCATAAATTTTGTAAGTTTTTTGAGAAAAATCTCCCCATGTAGCAGCAGGCATGTCATTTACAATTTTAATGTTTATTTTTTCAAAATAGTCATGACATTTTCCTTCTTGTGTTCATTTTAAACTATGTTACTCAAAAGTGCCTTACTGTATCTCTGTTTGAAAGCCTCAATTGAGCCTTGGTCCATTGGTAAGATAAGAGATGTTACATTTGAAGGAAGAAACTTCATAAAAATATCACCACTTCTTGTCCTCTACAGAATGTGTTGGATTATTTTCGATTAGTAACAACGCTTTCTCAGGCATCCCCTTTTCATCGAGGTGTTTTTTTTGTTTTTTTTTACAGCGGGAATGAAGTGCTTGAAAAATCAATTTTTAAATAGGTCTGCAGACATCCAGACTTTTTCATACAATACTGACAAAGAGTTAAAATTTATATTTATAAAGCCTTTTGCTTTGCAGATTTGGGCACTCAAACAGCAAGGGTAGTTTGTGTTCACCTGTTACATTTGAACAATAAAGCAATTTCACACATTCTTTACCTTTGTTGTGACATTTAGCCTTTTCTTTAGTTTTAGATTCAAAGGATTTTTAGGGAGCATTTAAAAAAACGGACCAGTTTTGTCAGCATTATAAATTTGGGATGGTGAAAGTTTCTCGTCTGCAATACACTTAACAAAAGTATGTTTATAACCATCATTGGTTTCAACATTTTTTGCCGATAATATTTCATCTGTCGCAGTAAGCTGCCAGTTTACTTCAATGCCATTCCTTCCACCTCATTAACCACGCATTACTAGCTGTAAACGATGGATTATCATCTAGTTTTTTAAAATAAAACTTATCGTCTACTCTTGTATAATTGGACCTAATATAGTGAGACCACGGTCTCTTTCTTGATGAAACCATAAAAACAAAGCTACATCCACCTCATTTTGTTCTTTCCGAGCTCTGCTCCTATTTCCTAGACTGTGTTTTGCTACCATTTTGCACAAAAATCTTCAATTTGATCTCTATTTAAACACCACTGGATAGAAACAACTGTTGAATAACTATTCTACTGTAACTGCTCCACTGACTAAATGAACTGGAACAGCACCTGTCACAAGAGATTGCATGCAGATATATGTGGCTCAATAATACAGTCCCTCGTGGCAATTTATCCTTACATACACACAGCACTGTTGTACAGTCTCTGCACAAATTACTGTCCTGTATTGTTAATGGCTTCACAGGTAACATTCAAAGGTATAATGTTGGCTGTTATATTATTGTATATGTATTGGGTTTATTACAAAAACAAGATGTCAATACAACAAGCAAGGAGAGTTGTGATCATGTGCTCAATTACTGTATAACAATATATATATATATATATATATATATATATATATATATATATATATATTACTTTTCTGAAAACTTTTTGGATAAATTGGTATTTTAGATAAACAAGACTTAAGTGTACTACAATATTTGAGTTATATTTGTAGATTTTTGTCTTTTTACATATAGTCAATTTCATGATTTCCTTGCTTAGTTTTTGCACATTGTTTGTAGTATTCAAGTGCTAATAAAATAGTTAATTTATACCAAATTAAGGTGTCCATTACCTTTGGGATTTTGAGAAAACCGGATATGAAATGTGTCAGTTTATCAAATTGTTATTGGTAAAAATCAGTTTTATGAAAAAACTACAAAATAGCTAAAAATTCGACTTATTTCACAAAATTCTAATAATATAAATAAAATTCAAATCAAACTTATAAAATACTATTTTTCAGAAAGATGTATGGAATTCAAATATGTTAAAAAAAAAGTTGTTTGTAAAATGAAACAAAATGAAGTAGACCTAACCTAAAAAAAAGCACAAAAACTACAGTAGCCTCAGACTAGGAGTGTGTCTGGTGTAAGGGGCGTGTCCTCCATTCTACTTGCTTTCCTAGCCTGACTTGACGGTACAACCCATTCCCTCAGTCTTACAACCCCTGAAAACTAGGGACACAATTACTGCTTAGCTACATTTAATTCCTAAAGTTACAACTTTGTGACAGACTGTATTTCACTTATTTTATGATTTTGCCTACTTGCACACATTATTTATTTATAAAAAGTTATAAAAACTAAAAACCAACAAAGTATAAAGTTGTGTAAAAAAGTAAGTTTACGTAATGAAAAACTGTAAAAATTTCTTACGTAATAAATGTAATGACAAAAATATTCAAAACGAGGAAAATTTATATTTCTCGGCTAAATGATAACTTCCTGCAAGAAAGTTGTAGATATTATTTTGTTGATAGATTATTATTTTACAATTAGACTAAGCACATTCTAGAAGTATTCGAATGCATACTGGGCGTACTGGTTAGGCTACTAGAATATTTAAGAATGGCACGTAATATTTACTATATTTTTGTAGGAAAGATAAACAGGATGATAAGGGGATCCCAGGAAATACTTCCCGGCTTCCTGATGCCTTTGTTCGTTGATTTCAAGAATGCATTCACGTTATAACTTTAAGGCATACACAAAATATCTGTGAATCCGTCTTTCACATCGCCTATTTCCCGCATAAATTGTTAACTTGGTCGGCTAATAGGTGTTGTGCTAAGTGTGCTGATGAGTAATCGTAAAGTGTTAAAGAGTCAAAGTCGTGAAATTATTTACAACATTATGCAATTTATGAAGAAAGAAGCTGAACACTGAAACTTTGTAAGTTTTATATAATAATAATTTAATATTTTTACTATCGGTAGTTATTAAAAACAGAGAATAAATTTATGGTCTAAACTGTCTAAATATTTTCACTTTATAGCTATACACAGTGTCAGAAAATTTCGATTCACCTTTTTTATATTTAAAAAAAGATTTTGTTTTTCATAAATTAACATTTATCAATATTATTTTGATTTAGGATAAATTTGGATGTTGTAGATAATTATCAAGAATTATGTTTTGAGTTTTCTGTCCATAACTCAGGTTATCAATCGACCTAGTAAATAAATAAAAATAATAAATGTAATTTGGCGTTAAAAGAGGAATTATTTGTCTTTTGTACATTTCTCTTAAAACGAACGATTCCCGTGAAATTTAACATTAAACATTTTTATGACAGCTATTTTAAAAATTTACATGATAAAGTTTTAGTTTTTGGTTTATTGGTAAAAAAAAAGCATATAAAATTTGTACAGCCTACCATGTTTCGACTCAAAATGTTTAAAAATTTTACAACTTACAATCATTTTTCAAAAAAGACTAAGTAGGTGAAAGATGGAAAACAAAGCGTTTCCCGGACATATGTTTACAGGAAATTTTTTCTTTTTGACTCATATAACCAATACAAATTTTGGCACGAAATTTTCTGAACACTAACGAATAGTCAAGCTTAGTCCTTGAATGAATGAGATCGTTTTTAAATAATAAATATTACATTTTTTGTTTATTTAGTAAATGTTTTACTATTAAAAAGTTTTTAAATAACGATTAACATAAAGATTAACATATATATTTATAAATAAATAAAACAACTAATTGTTACATGTTCTGTTCATTAACAAAAATGTGTCCATCTCTTATGCACTTTTGTAAACGTTTTATTCTTATTTACACCGATAAAAGAAACGAAAGGTGGGTAAGCATTTACACAGAAGCATTTGAAGTCTATAATTTTTTATTGGGGTTGTACCGCTGAAAGCAAACGCAACAAACAAAGTGTGGGGGCCCCTCTTTTTCTCTTCACCCCAGACACATTCCTACCTTGAGGATACTGTAGCTTCACTGAGAAATAATATTCACTTGAACAATAAACTACGTATTATAAATTGAATTTACTTTATATTTTCACAAAAATATATGTATTGGCTTGAATTCACTAAATATATTCACACTTACAAAATAAGAACAATCAACACAATGACAAACTATGAAATCTGATCTCGGAATTGGTTTTCATGTGGTGATTTATTGACTTTTTGCTCAAGAACCCTAGACTTATAATATATAGACGGAAGGAGACACTCTATACTATACTACGGTATAAAATTTTTCCAAATATACACATATCCAATGATCAAAATATTATCGATTCGTGGATTGTCGTAAAACCTCGGCAAAATGATTTTTTTAAACATAGATCGAAGGAGGAAGAATTTATCTATAAGATAGTACCAAGATTTAGTAGACTAAATAAAAATATGTACTTGTGAAAAATAAACAAAAGTGATGTATTTTTGAGACAAAATGACAACTCTCTAACGCTGGTAAAGTTCACCCGCATGTAATGCTAACCTCATCCAATTAAATCATATAAATATATTACGTATTTTAGACTTTGTTACATGAAAATGCAAGTTTAGATCTTCAGCTTTCCATTGATGCCAAATTTATTTTGAGACGATTTTAATGGATGAAACTTTAAATATTTCATTGATTTTTTAAATAATTTATTCTAATTTTCTTAGGATCGTTAAATTTTAATAATTCTCATCTTGAAATTTAAAACGAACTAACTTTGTTGTTTCTTTAAAAATAAAGTGTTGGCATAGATTTTTTTTTTTTTAAATACTTCTTTGTTTTTAAGTCATATACACTCTTTTGCATATATCTACCTTATTTCTGTGTAATATTAATTAATTTATATTCCCAATTTTTAAATTTTTTTTTATTATAACTTTATATTCGTAATTACTATTAATAAACCATTTTACATGGTTTTATTGTCAATTGTCCATAATAAATGTTATTGTATTTAATATATAATTCACTACCCTGGTAGCCATAGATTCCTATTGTAATACTGTTTGATGTTTTTGTCTGCCGTAGGATTCTATTATTTTAGTTAACCTCACTTCAAAGGAAACTTTTATTTCATTTAACCCTAGAACCGGCACAACTGGCGCATGTTAAAGGTTTTGTTTTCTTAAAAAATTCATATAATATATTATTTTTATACAAAACCTAACTTATAAGACATCATTTTTCTCAGAAAGATTAATAGACTTCATCTATGTAAAAAAAAAAAAAAAAAAAAAAAAAAAAATTTGAAACGGTTTTGGAGTAAGTATGTTACATGTCAAAAAAGAAGTTATCATTTTTCAGGAAAAACCTGTATCATCCAAAATTAAAAGCTTACCACCTTTTTCCAAGATATATACAAAAGTTTTGTGTAATATTTGTGAATATATTTAGGGGGGGAAAAAAAATTGTTACATTTTCAAAATAAAAAAAAAAATTTTAAGAAAAAAGGTAATTTGATCATTTTTTTCTTCTAACAAATTCACTAAAAATAGTAATATATATCTTTTACACAACTTCTATATGATATTAGATTCAGAAAGGTGCATAGAATTTAGCTGTGTAGAGAAAAAAAATGATAGATGTAAAAAAATTAGGGTTACTATGTAAAATATTCAAATATCGGATAGTAACGTAGGCAAGAATTTCACAGATATGGTAATGTACACCATACTAATTTTTTTTTGAAGTATTACTAGAGATTCGTAATATATTTGTGGATAAAAGTTGCTAAAAAGACAAATCAATTTTTAAAATTTTCATTGGACGTGGTACATCTTTATGTAAAAAGTGAATATTGGCTAACTATTTTCAAAAAATCACAAAAAAATAAAATAATAATCAATAACTGAATTTTTATTACCTATGTTCTTAAAAAGATACATAGATTTTATGTGTGTAATGCAAAAACTTTTAGATTTAAAAATTTAAGAGTTATAAGGTCATGTATCAAAAAGTCGGAAAGTAACAGAGGCAAAATTCCACAGAAATAGGTATATAAACCAATAAAAAAAAATTTATAGATAAACCTATATAATTTTATAAACATTTTGCATACATTTTGGTAAAAACATAATCAATTTATAAAATTTTAATTAGACAAAATTCTGACATAAAACTAATGGAAACTTGCTAATATGGTCACACCAGATATATCATAACCTTTCTCTATTTATAGATAGGCCTATATAAATTTATAGACATTTTGCATATATTTTGGTAAAAACAATTAATTTATAAAATGTTCATTAGACAAAATTATTTGTATTAGTAAACACAATGTGTTTTGTTACAAATTTGCTACCAATTTCCAACATAACCTCTATCTCTAGATAGCCTCAATATTTGATGTCTGACAATAACATTCACTCAGAACAATAAATTCTACAAACAATAATACTGATATTGTAATTTGTATACACAATTTATAATTAATAAATAAAACAAACCTTCAAAATAAGAGAAATATAATTCCATATCAATAACCGCGAGACAGCTTCATGGCATTCATAAGTCTTTTGCTCGCAAACTTAGGCTTCATTCCAAGCTAAAAACAATCACACCAATGTTTCTTTTGCCTATATCAAGTGGTACCAACTTATAGAATGAAATCTCGTCTACAACATACTATAAAGTTCAATTACAAAGAATCGATTCAGTAATTCCATAATCTTATTTAGTAAACTGCACCGAATGCCGAGTGAATTTCGTGCCGCTAGGTTACTACTTCAGTCAAGTAGACATATCTTTCGATCTATGAGTCACAGAACAATTTGTAAACTACGGTTATAAAGAGAAAGACGTGATCTATAGAACAGTGTTTTGTGTGACCTGTTTGACAGAAAAATAGATTTGTGATCATATGTGAAAAAGTGGCATCGCTTTTATTAAAAGGCGCACGGTTAAAATCTTTGACGTTACGTATTAAAAATATGTGAACTTTAGCAATTTTTGGAATATTATTTATATCGTTTTGTGGTATTTTTTTGCATGATTATGTATCTACGGAACATTAGCTTTCCAACACTATTTTTATTATTGTGATAGGACGATCCTAAGTGGGCGAAATGTTGAATTGCAAAAAACGTGTTTTATAGGTGAAACATAGCCAACTAGTTCGGGAGTGTGGGTCGATTTCGGATGTTTGCCAGTACGAGGGTTAACACTGTTTTTAGCCATTACTATACAAATTATTTATACTTATTAATTAGCACATATTTCTTAATAACTGTTCACATTGTTATTATAATGAATTATATTACATTTGTTGTTGTCATTTTATTTATACATCAAACTCTCTCTAGCTTATCTTATCATTCAAAAGTATATATTTACGTAAGTTTATATTATCGTTTAAACATTATTTTATTTAGCCTTAATACTTTTTATTATTATTGATTTTGTATGTAACTATCTTTTGTCATTTAATTTTCTATAATGTCAATTAAGTTAGTTCCGTACCTAACTTCGAAGGCAAGGTATGATTCAAACTCTTATAATGGAACATTCATTTACTTTAACTGCCAATGTATATATTTGTACATAAGTACAATAATTTAATACAGGTTTTATTACTTTTATTAATATTTGAATAATATAAATAACTTTCCAACTGGTTAGGCTTAAAATCTGATCTAGTAATTATTTGTTGACGCTATCCCTACTTATTATACCTAGCCTTTAAATTTGTTAAGAATAAAAAATTATCATTATATATATAATAATTTCTTATTCACAATTAGTTAAAATGGCATATGCATAAGATATAAAGACAAATATTTAGATAATAGCTTATAGCGAATGCTCAAAATTACATTCGCTATAATAAAATTGATCTACATTTCCTTAGGAACAGTATATAATATAATATAGCTGATGTCCAAAAAAGTTCAAAATGGTTAAATAATGTTTAAACAAATAACAAAGAGGAAAAAAGTGAAAATGGTCAAATTAAACTACCTTTTTTATTTATACACAGCTAATTTAGCAAGCTTAGAAAAATGTTCAGCTTTAAAATCTATATTTTTTATTAGGATTCTATATAAAATCACATTAAGAATGGACCTCAAAAGCTGTTGAGATTATAGAATTAAAACAAAGAAAGCTTCTAATACAAAATTGAAGATTAAAATCACCCTAAAACCTGAAGATAAATTTTATAGCAACAATTTTTCAAAATTAATTTTAGCCTTTTTGAAGTTTGAATTTTGGATTCCACAAACAAAATTATTATTTTAGAAATTTTTAACTAGATTGTCCGACACTATAAATCACTGACAGGTTGTCTTTTGACCTACAACAAACATGATGATATCTTTTTTATTTAAAACCTAAAATATTTGTCTCTTGGAAAGTTAATGGTTTTATAGATATTGCTATTTTGTACATTTTTTTAAATGGCCACTATTTTGGAAATGTACAAAATAATTACTTGGTTTTTGATATACTGATAAAACATAACATGAAGTAATATATATATATATATGAAGTATATATATATGGGTTTTGAATTTTATTTATTAAAAAAAAAAAAAAAAGATTTGCTCAGCATTTATGGGCGCCAGGAAGCTTTACGCTTATCACTTTTGAAAAGTTAAAGTTTAATTATTATTAACTAAAATAATTCTCAGGGACGTAGATACTTTTAGTGTACTCCCAAATGGTATAATGGTAAATAAGAAGTCCTTTTTGTGTTTCTGTAACTGAACATATTATTTATTCAAATATATATTATTAATACAAATACATTAGTTTATTATTTGCAATTATATCATATTCAAATCTAAAATCGTTTGGTCTTGAAGAGACAAAATTTTTTATGAATGACTCTACTTCAAATAGTTGCAACTTTGTTTAATTAGCTTTTATATGAGTATCTTTATCTCATATTTTGAAATCATAATTTATTGTTAAATTAAAATTTTTTTATTAGAACTTTAGGTTAGACATTTTCAAAATACTTACAACATTGAAATTTACTTATTTAACAAAATTCTAACATATCTCAATCACAATTTAAAAGTTTTATCATTCATAATTTTATACAAAGAAAACAAAATAATATTGTCTGTTATTTGTGTTACCACATTGCAGTATTTCCTAGGGTAGACTTCACTTGTAACGTGAAGCTTTCTTCCTGATGGATGAAATTCGCCATTTTCCACGTTGTATCTTAGTTAATCTTCTCAGGTTCAAATTTACGATTCATTATTACCGCACATTCCGTCTACTAACAATACAGAGATTATGTTTTAAAGTTCAGAGTCTCTTAGATTAGAAATATCGTTTTAATCGTCCATATTTCTAACAAAGCCTATATCACACCATGTGCTCAGTGTTCACTCTCAAAGTGTAACTATTTCACAAACGAAAAATACGTCTGTCCATCTCCGACATTGTCCAGTAACTGATTCTAATATAAACTGACTTCAAGATATTAATATTTTACATGGTTTATTATATAAAAATCACTTTAGTACAGATTCCATTGTCCTCGGACTAACTCTTTCTCTAATCGAAACCACGTCTGTCCATTTCAGACGCTCATCCTAGACTAACTCTAAGCACGCTTTCAAGTTCCGGATATCATACACTTATCACGTGATTATAGCCTCAAACCCATTATCGCATGACAACAAGCATATTTACTTCATTTAAACACTATTTCACTCAAATACTAAGATAATCTTAAGACTAAACATTATTATAAATTATTTTTGGAAATTTATTTTAATCTATCTCGTCATTTTGGAAACAGCAATATAGCCTATTTTTGCTTAACCTTATTAGATTTTCCGTTTTCATTTTAAACCAATGACATTACAGATTCATTTTACCGCGACTTTCCATCTCATATTCAAAAACTCAAAAAGTACATATCACAAACGTAAAACATGTATATATCAAACTGAACTTAATACTGCATCCATTTCTAAAGTTACAAATTTGTTTAGAAGGAATACATCCAGATGTAAAATGAAGCATTTTCGGACAAATGTTAATATAAACTTTTTTACTTTTATATAATTAAAAGGAAAAAATTTTCTGCAATAATTTTCTTCACATATTTCAAGGACAAACACTATGTACATAAAGTAAAACATGGTACCAAGTTACTCCTATGGGGAGGATTGTTGGACATTTCATAATTTCGTGTGTTGACGTTTCCATGAGGGAAACACAAGAGCTAAAATTTCTGTATTACAAAATTCCTTCTAGTACCTAAATTCAATTAATTTCCAAGGTACTTTTTTTTTGTTAGACAAGTTTATCCCTAAATTTATGTTTATGGCTATATTTCTTTGTTACCACATGTAAGTAAAGACAATCTATTAAATTATTTCTAATCTGTTTTCTAGAAGTCTTGGTCTCTAATCTTTCTGAAGTGAACAGTTCTATTTCTACTTCACATGCCGTTAGCCATAGTCTTCACTCCATCTCACTCAGTGATAGTTTGACTGTTTCAGGTGTGTGTTTTGTTTTAAATAATAATTTGTAATCATGTTTATATCAGGTGAGTAAATAATTTGGGAGGGAGACTGTATATTAGTTAAGCACAATTATAATTTTATTGATTTTCCTTAAACCTAAATTTCTTTTAGTTTTGTACATAGTGTCCTTTTAAGCTTGATAGACTTTGTCTGATTTCTTTAAATTTTCCAAAAAAAATAAGATTTCACGAAATCTGGAAAAATAGCCCTTTGTTTCAGATGATAATGTTCTTTCTTTTTCCATAGAGCCATTTCTTCATGTTTGCAAGAGAAAGAAGATACAAGGAGCTAAATCAGGAGAATAGGTTGGATGAGGGAGGAATTCAACAATTTTGGGCATGATAATTACAGATGTATAAGCGAGTGCATTGTTATTTTGGAAGAGATTTTTTCATTCCCAAGTTGTGGGGTGGTTTTTCATTCATTCACCCTGAATTGATCCAGTAAAGAAGCAAAATAATGTCCTTTAATAGTTTTTCCCATTTAAATAGATAGTTGATGAAGATTATGCTTGCGAATTCTAGAAAGTTTTAGCCATGACCTTTCTAACCGTTAAAAACCTTTTGCTTTTTTTCAGAGGGAAAACTACTGTGTTGATGCTCTTTTATTTCTGGACTGTAATAATTGGTCTATGATTCATCGACGGTTATATAACACCTCAAAACCTCATTGGGATTGCATTTGAATATGTCCATACACTGTTTTGAAATGGTTGTTCTATTCCATTTTTGTCATCTGTGAACAAACTTGAGACTCATTTTACTGGTACCCAAATGATTGTGGAGAATATTAAACTATGGTTGTTAACACAATCTTGGATTTGATTGACCATCTTTTTAGCTGTGACCTTTTTTCGATGTTCTGGGCGCTCAGCAGTATTCGTGTTTGGAGACCACAACCAAATTCAGTGAATCATCCATGTGATGGAACAGATATTTTTTTATAGTTTTTCTTCAGTTTTCCCCTCATTGTTTTTCTACCCAAAAAGTAGAAATTAATCAGCAAAAAATCAGTAGAATGTTTTACAAGCATTCTACCCTATGCATGTTTTGTTATACCAACAACTGGTATTTTTGGGGAGATCACAACCCCCCTCCCCATTTTGTTTGGTTTTTTAGAGATTATATTCTGGTGTAATTGATCAAAATCGTTACAGCTGATTTTGAGAAATTTGTTTTTCTTCTTTTTTTTTTATGACAGCTACCTCTATATATTGTGTTAAAAAATTATTGAAGCCTTTAGATATAGCTAATATATCACCAAATGCTGCATACCAAATTTGATCAGAATTGGTTCACCATTTGCCTTCAAAGTGTTGGATAGACATCATTCCAAAAACCAATTTTTGAGCTTAGGGGGCCTTGAAATTCCTAGTTTTGTGAATATATATATATATATATATATATATATATATATATATATATACCGTATTTAAATTTCTTGAAAAAATATTTTTATATTTAAAGATCAACAATTAAATTACATTTAATAAAAATACCATCATTGAATTCTCTGTAAAATTATGTTTAATTTGGTATACACATACTCCTATATTAGAAAATGTTTATGATTAATTTACATAAATACAATTGAGAATTTTTCCAAAATATAATATAGCTATCTAAAAAGTTATTGAACTTTAATATATACTGTTTGTTGAAAGGGATAAGTGAAAAAAATAAACACAGCTTTGTAAAGCTCAATTCTTTATAAATCTAATAATACCATTATAGAATCACAAACAATGGCATATTGACAAGCTGTGCAGCCAAGCATTGAAACATTAGCTTTCCAGTTAGGTGGATATTTTGAATTCAAATTCACACTAGCACCTTAGAAGGGTATTACAATAAATGGAGAATAGTAATTTTTAACTCTGTCTCTTTTAATAAGATCTTTTACGGTTAAATGATGCAATAAACATTACACTAACTTCCTCGTATACTATATACAAAACACAAAATACTAGCCAAAAGTAATATTTTTTGCCATTTCCCTGAAAAGTCTCTATACTACTTAAATATGAAAAAGAAAAATTTATTTTATTTTTTTTAAATTGATTTTTCTCCATGTCTCGTGCGAGATTAGTTGCTATAGAAAGTTAAGTAGTCTATAAGACTTAGAAGTAGGTATTGAGTACTTCTCACTACTTTGAATTAATGGCGGTCATGGTTTGTTTTAGTTTTTTGTCAATTTTTCCTGAATTATAATTTTCTTTCATTTGTAATTTGGTATACTGGTTTTGGTCATTTACTTCCCACTTAAAATATGTAGTATAGGGAAAGTTTTGTGATGGGTCAAAAACTTGATGTAGAGTTTTTTGTCAATAAATACGATTTTATCTCCTCAAATCAAAAAAAGTGGTGTTTGGAATGATGTCCGCCTTATGTGCAGTGTTTTACAGCCGGTTCTAATAAAGTTTGGTATGTGGGCATAATTTGTGGTCATATTTCGGGACATTTTAAAAAATTTGTTGATAACTGCTGTAAGGAAAAAAACAGTAAAAATATGATTTTCTCAAAATTGATGAAAATGATTTTGATTAGTTTTGCTCAAGTATTTCCTCAGTTTTGCCTTTAAGGACCTAAAAAATACTAATGTTTGTCGCCATCTCTCCAAAAAATGTTGGATCGGTAAAAAATCGGCTAGGAGAAAATGAACTCTAAAGATTTCGTTCAGATTGTAACAAAATGTGAAGATTAATGACCCAAACCTGTGTGCAAAATCACAAGTAAAAAAATATTTTGGTTCAGAAATAATTGACAAAAATAAAAAATGAAGCTTTTTACCATCATTAAAAACTTGATTTTAATGAAATTCCACTTGTGCTGAAGACATGTTTATGGCACAAGTGCAACAAATTTAGGCCCTTACATAATATTTAATCGAAAAAGGTGACTTTAATAATATTTTCATTTTTTATTGACAACTACTGAAATCACATTTTTAGTGAGGATTAGTTTTGGAGGAGTGAGAAAGTTTGTAGAATATTTTTGCATTGTACATTTGTATTGATTACAAGGCGAATAAAATATAAATACTCTTACAAAATACTTTGTTCCATACAACCAAGAAGTAGTGCAAGATTTATGCTAAAGTAACAATTGATATAGTCATTGAAACTTTGTCCTTGTTGGTGTGTTTCCTTGTTGTCTATGCTGTTTTTTCTGTAAAGGAGGAACATTTAACACTAAAATAATTAAATTGTCTTTCATTTTAGTGTACAATCATCAGTGTAATTGCTTATAGCGACATCACTTATTACGACCATGTTTAATAAACCTGACTTATCGGTTTAGTGACTACATCTGAAGGTCCTGGCAAATTCCTTAAATGCTGCTTACAATGACATCACTTATAATAACATATCTTATTTAACGACATGTTTTTATTCATTTTTTACAATATTGGTCAGGATATAACAATAGGATGTAAAAGACACTTTGTTTATTAATATGTTTCTTTCTTGCACTCCATTTCTTTCTTTCTTACAGTACACTCCGTCCTGATTATTTTTCCATATAACCTGTAACTTTGTCTTCTAACCCAGTTACTCGTCTTCTACAGTAAAGTATAGTACCGGTAGTTAATTTTTGGTACATTTTCAAAATATGACAAAGATAAAGAAAACTGTTTGGTATGGAAGAAAAGGCTCACATAGTAAAAATTGAGAAACTAACAGAGATATTGCAAAGAAATGTGGCTTATCTCACTCAACGATTTCATCAATTTGGAAGGACAAAGACAAAATAAAATTTCTTTTGGAAAACAATTATTTAAAAATGTTATTTGTTACAATTGGAATATTCTATTAACTTATATAATGAATATTCCGTATGTTTTATTCATTATATTTAAGTGGTTACTCTACAAGTAAGTTATGACTCCTAATGAATTTAAAATACAGGTTGTAGATAGTTATGAACTCATTGTTATAATTAGATAGTAGTTTTCATCAAGATTTAAAAAAAAGTGAATCAGGAAACTTACTACAACGAATTAAAATAAATGTATATTATCAGCCAAATTATTTAATTATTTGTTTGAATTATATAACAGATTATGCACATGTGCTTTTTCTTAATAATAGGACAGACTTAACATATGGTGTGCAATATCTTTGTACTGTACATTATGTAAAGAGTAAAGATACACATAGACATTTTGTAAATTACTTACATATATTACTGACTACATTCCAGAGAGTTTATTGAACTGCTATGTACACTATTTTGTAATTTAATGTGTTGGAGCACATTTATCTCCTTTATTAATTGTATGTGATAGTGTGAAATGTTATTGAATGAGTACCATATGTTTTTGTTTCTGACGGATCTAGTAACATTACTTTATATTTTAAAATAAAATTTGGTATGATTTATATTCAGACCATTGTAAAGTGAACTGTGCAAAACATTGCACAAGCTTTCTCACTAACCCATCCCCAATACCAGTCAAAACTATTCGACACCAAAAATGTCAGTTCGGTCAATGTCAACCAAAAAGTGAAAGTGCACCATGGATGATGTCTTTGAAAAAAATATTTATGTATTTAATAAGTGTCTAAATTTCCTTCCCTTGTGCCATAAATGTGGGCTTTATGTAAAATCGTATTTGATTAAAATCAAGCTTTTAACGACTGACGGTTATGGTTCAAATTTATAATTCGCCAATCATTCTGAACTGTATTTTTTTTTTTTTTTTTTTTTTTTTTAACTTATGATTTTGTATGTAGATTTGTGTCATTAAGCTTCACACTTCATTAAAATTTGAATGAAATCGGTAGAGCCGATTTCGAGAAATTATGTCTTGAGATCAACTGGCGAACTGACATTTTTGGGGAGATGCGAACAATACGTTTTGTTTGGGTTCTTAGAGGCAACACTTGAATAAAACTTGATTAAAATCGTTATAGCAGATTTGAGAAGATCACAATTTTAGTTTATTTTGCTATGCAGATACCCCCAATTTTTATATTATTGAACAAACTGAAAAGAAAGTCCCAAGATATACCAAAATATGCCCACATACCAAATTTGATTAAAATTAATTCATATGTTTGGACTATGACAGATATAATTGAAAAACCAATAATAGACATAATTGATAACCAGTTTTTGTCTATTAAGGGGGCGGGGAAGGGATCTCAATATATTCGCAAAAAACTTGACATCAATTTTGATATATACTCATCAAAACTTTCTCTATACTATATATATTTGAGGAAGTAAGTTTATTAATTTTTAAATTTCAACTCTTCCTTATATCATAAAGTTTACTTGTAAATTGGTTATGTTATCCTAATAGACAAAAAATACGCTTATAAAGTAAAAGCATTATGAAATACAGTACTAAAATTTGGAACCTACTATTGAAGTTGTTTATATAGATAGGCTATTCACATGATCAAAATGTATATGTACTAGTAAATATTAAATATATAGTGTATATTTTACTGTTTGGTCTTTATAAAAGTAGTATCACTACACTACTTTGAGCTATCTATGTTTCACTGATTTACTGTCTGCTTTTCTGGGAACTTTTCAACATATATATAACCAAGACTTCATGGTGTTGTCTGCTTTACCAGAGACTTGTTAAGTTTTAATGAACATAAACTTTTAATTATAAATTAATTGGTAAGTAAATAAAATGTAATATTTAGTAAATATACAGTCAGTTTGTATAACAAACACATATTAAACATATTAATGATTAAATATGACTGAAAATACCAGTAGTCCCTAACTAAAAATTGTAATATTTTATAAAAATATTCCTAGTCTGCAATAATTTAACTATATTTTACAAAATATTCTTAAAACAACTGATTTTTTTAAATGATGACTGCAATTTTTTTAAATGGGGGTGGGGAGTGATAGGTTTGGTATTGTTCATGTCCCATTAAAACTAATGTGACTTTGTTGAAGAGTAGACGACAACATGAAATCTTAGTTAGGTTTCTCTTTTAAACATTTTTTTTCTTCAGAATAGCAAACAATAGACTTGTGAAACCTATATAACTGAAAGTTGTACACGCTGGTTCATTGTAAAATGTATATTTTACTTTTTATTTTTGTTACAGATTTAACTCCTCATATAAATTTACATCCAAGTTTACGTGCAAGCTTATTTTCATACATACCACCTTATATAAGATTCAGCAGTCATGATGTCAAAGGTAACAATTTGTTTGATTTATTTGGTAAAAATAACAACATTATTGCTTTTGTATCAGATAATTTTGTACAAAACAAAGTATAAGAAAAAGCTGTCAGTCTTTTGGATCAGAAAAATGTTTTAATACAATTTCACCTGTCTGGAAAAATCAGAGAATTTTGATTATCTAGATATTCGTTTATTACTAATTTGTTATTAGATAATGAAGTTTGTAATCACAGTACATTTCATTGTTTTAAGTTGTTTTGTATTTCTGTTTAGGCATTGTTTTACCAGCACCAATTCAAAGATTGCTTAAGTGGAAACTCAGTACTATAACACCTGTTGTTGTTCGCAAGACAATAATCAATTCTAATTTCAAACTTGTTCGAAGTGAGTATGTCTGTGGTATTTTTGTCAAAAATTGAACACTCTGTTATATTTGATAGAATAAAACTTGAATACAAATTCTCACAATTAATACGTTTATTTCTTCAAACGCATTTTAACGACAAAGTCTTCATTTTGAATAATGCATGAGCTACAATAACTACTATAACTAACCTAGTTTGCCGTATTTATACAAAAATGAAGGGAGATGGCTTAAACCTACTTTACAGCAGTAAGGCCTTGCATCATTCCAAATGACTACAGTTAACATGTAACTAATACATTTTTACTGAACCAATCTTATGTATAAATAATACAATTGTATTTTACAAGAATATAGAACTTTGTATAGGTTCTACTTCTAATTCATTATTTACAATTACATTATGGTATTTATTAGAATAAAAAGTTTCTTATCAACTATTGTATTTAGTTTAGTTACATTTTTCAACAATACAGAGTTTTCTACTTCAAAGTAATATTTTTCGTCTAAGCACTGCTCGCTCGGGCATATTTGATTTACCAGGCCTATTATATTTAAAGTGGGCAAAGTGTTCTTTAGCTCTCTTCTTGACCTTTCTTTCATTCATGAAATATACCATCTTACAAGTCAAGCTCAATATTTATTTATAATTATGTTATATCTTTTTTACAAGATGGAAAATTGTTTTCATTTGATGATTTTTAAGATTTCTAAACTGTGAAAGCAGTTTATTTTTTAATTTTCCTGTGTTATCTGGTCATTTAAATACAGAAAAATCTCAATCCATCATTCCCACTTTTATCATTTAGATTCTGGGGTCAAGATTGAGAACTTATTTTAACAATGTAATTTTTACCACATTCAACGTTCCTTGGACGATGGTTTTTCCAGATCAACCGTTCAAAAATTAAGTCCTGTAGAAAATTTTCCTATTATTAATAGTTTTTATAAACAAAATCCAAAGTTTCAAAGTTTGAAGCTTTAGACCAAGGGGAAGCAGGACATGTAGATTAGTCATTCTTCAAAGGGGTCAACAATCATCATGAATTTCCATTCTAATGATCCGGGTTGAGTCTTCAATCATACAAATAACTTAAAATATACTTTTCTTTAGGACTAAAAATAAAAATAAACAAATTATGAAAAACACAGTTGAGGAGAACAAGTATTAGCGTCTAATTCATTACAGTGTGTTAGTGTTAAAAGTATTTATCATATATGTATATTTATTGTAATACACATTTTTTAATTGAATATTCTTGTTTCCAGAAATAATTTGAAGTTTTAACATGAAATTTATAGAATTTCAAACTGGCTCAAATAAAAAAAAAAATAATAACGGCTTTATAAGAAGGTTATTTTGGCGGCTAAATCATGTGAGGTCTCCTGGAGGATTAGTTGTTCCGATAATAACGGCAAAACAATATGGGCAATAATTAATGAATACAGAAGGAAAAAATTACAAATCTGAAACTATTGGAATGAATATTGAGGGAGGGAAGTATTCTGAGCCATCATGTAATGCAACCCTTTTTAATAATTTTTTATACACACTTTAACTAATAATCAAACTCTTAATCCTGTACCCATCCATGTGAGCAATAGAGGTTTCATCCATGTTTCTTTTTCCTGTAGTGTGGATGAGGTTTCAGGGGTGATTAGAAGTTTAAGGAATAAAAAAAGCTACTGAGATAAGTAGTGTGCTGAGAAACTAGTCAAACCTTTATAGGTTTTAGTTAACTGTTCTTTCTCTGGTGGTAAATTTCCTTCTAGATTAAAAACTGCCGAGGTCCTTCCATTATTTAAAAAAGGTGATAATAAAAATATCAACAATTACAGACCCATCTCCTTACTTCCTGTGTTCAGTAGTTTTTGAACAATTATTTCAGACACAACTTTCAAATTACCTAAATAAGTATAATATTATCTTTAGTGGCCAATAGGGCTTTCAGAAAGGGAAAACTACAGTAAATGTAATAGTCAAGTTAATTGACTTTGTTGTGAAAGGTTGAAATACGAGAGAGAGAGAGAGAGAGAGAGAGAGAGAGAGAGAGAGATAGAGAGAGAGAGAGAGAGAGAGAGAGAGAGAGAGAGAGAGAGAGAGAGAGAGAGAGAGAGAGAGAGAGAGAGAGAGAGAGAGAGAGAGAGAGAGAGAGAGAGAGAGAGAGAGAGAGAGAGAGAGAGAGAGAGAGAGAGAGAGAGAGAGAGAGAGAGAGAGAGAGAGAGAGAGAGAGAGAGAGAGAGAGAGAGAGAGAGAAAGAGAGAGAGAGGAAGGGAGGGAGTGAGGGAGAGGTTTTTTTTGAATATGATTAAAAAGATGATTGCAAAAATTCAAAATAATAGCTTTTAAAATAGTTTTTGCTAATTTTTCCTTAGGATCTAGATCTTTAGGCTCCGTTTTTTTCAACTGAGTATTTTCATATATTAGTGGCAAAGTCGAGGACAGCAAACTAGCTGATAACAAAAAAAAAAAAACAGGAAAAGTAATTCATGTCAGTGTTTCAGCTGCGTTCCGAGTACTTTATTTTAAATTTAAATTTCAGAATCGAATGATTGGTGTGGGACATGGGGCAAACACATGAAGTCAATTTGTTTCAAGACCCTGCGAGACTACCAGAAGATTAATCACTTCCCAGGGACCTTTCAAATTGGTCGTAAAGATAGATTGTGGAAGAATTTATTACGCCTTATGACCAAGTTTGGAAAAAATGAGTAGGTGGATTTATATTTTAGTAATTAAGACAGTGAAATATTTTCTCAATCTGAGTTTTTTTATAATTATTTTTATCAACTGTTGTTATTCTTATTGGTTAAATAAACAATCTTAATTTTGATTTTATTGAAAGAAATAGACTAGCTGCGTTATCTTACCTATACTATATTATAAAAATTAGCTCATTGGACACTGTATACACTTACCACAAGAAATAAATATAAAAATATATTTTCAATATTTTAGGATTATTAATATTAAAATCTTCATATTTACCTGTCTTATATTATTGTACCAGTAAACTGAATGGTTAAAAAGGGTCCCCCCTCTTCTTTTCCCCCCATAATAATTAATTATTAATTTGATATCTAGCACTACATTTTTATGATGATTACAAATTTTGGCCGCCATATTGGTTTTGAGTAAATTTTTTAATGAATATTTGACATATGATTAAACGTTATTTTTCAGTGGTGAGTTCATTGGTACAGTTGTTTATATATGAGGTGCATTTCAAAAGTAAAGGCTGATTGGTTATAAAAGGGAACAAATTAGAAAATGAAAGTGTATTAGTGGTTTAAAATACATACAAACTTTAATTATTTTTCTATATAGTTATCATTTAGTTCCAAACACTTGATATATTACCCAAGCATTTTCAAATCCTCATATAAAATATTTAGCCGTCTGTATTTTCAGTCAGTTTTGCACTGAGGTTTGTCAACTCTTCAGTGTCCTGGAATCATTGAGAACCTTACCTAACCTAACCATCCAACTGGTTTACTGCTCGCAGCAGGCAGATGCAACTCTCGCTAAGCGACTGAAAATCACCCTTTTCAATTCAACATTTAACCTATTGTAACGCAATAATTTTTATACTGTTTTAAAGCTAATGTTCCATAGATTCATATACATACAACAAACAGTTCATAAAAGTTAACAATTGGTACTTTCATCGTTTCTTTACTTACTTGGTGAGGCGGAGGGCGTCCGTCGTGGGTTCCACCCCAGCGCGACGGTATTCTCGCGCCAAGCGCAAGGGTTGTTGGCGGACCCGTGGGCGGGTCGGTAACGGTGAGTTGTGTTGTCGGAAAATTATATTTAATACATTGCTATAATTAGTGTATTACTCACGATCAAGTTTCGCTGCAAACTGAAATTAAAATTATGGCATCCATTCGTCTAATTTTCACAAGCCGATATAACTGTCTAAAAACTTTAGAGTAATACTATTTTATAGTATTTTTATTCTTCTTTTTAACTGTGTCTTCCAAATTATTGTAACTGTTATTAGTTTTGGATCTAGAAAATTAACTCCAAACCTAGAATTTTGTTTGCTTTACTCATCTAAAATATCACTTTTTTTCAATTTAACGTTTAGCCTAGTAAAACACATGCTATCAAAATAAACTATATACTGTTGAAATCGTTATCTTTGGAGCTTTCATATTCATTCAACAGTTTGTGCCAAAAGCGAAATTAGAAACTATAAAAATTTGATGAAGTTGCTCCATCTTCCTGTTAGTGAGCCATGGAAGGCTATTGATTATATAAGATAATATAATTATATATTTTTTCTAAATGTTAATACTCAGCCAAATACTACAAGTTGATAATATGTCATGGATTTTTTCATCCTCTTTTGAACTACATATTCGAAATTCTTATATCTGAGATAGTTTTTGAGATATATACATTCTTTGAAGTCGTGACCAAAATTAACCAGAGCAGTTTGTAATGTCCTGTCTTTCGTGAATTGTAAGAAACGAAGACATACTTTCATATTTTGATCAGCTGTTTTATTCCATTGAAAAGATGACATTCATCCCTACATAAATAACACAAAGCAATATGCTATGGGCCTATTTTTAGGCAAGCTTGTATAGCTGGAAATCTAGTTGCATTGAAAAGTTTTGCGTCTTGTCTCAAGTGTTAAATTGAATGCATTCAGTGCGTATTAGACCTGTTTCAAGCGTTGCTCGATTTATTTTTGTTTATGTGAATTTATTTGTTATGTAAGAGTGATTTGTTTATTATAATTTGTTTATACAAGTTATAATATGTGTGTGTTTGTTTCTAGAGTTTATTTATTTGAGTTAGTTTTAAGTTTTTCAGTGATTTTGTTTCAGGTTTACCTAGTACAAAGTTCTAGGTTATGTCAAATTGGGTCTTACTTTCTTCGGAAATGTCCATTCTGCCGTACAATAAAAAATTGTATTGCACTCTGTCTGTTTATACAATAAAAATTGTATAATTGATTTTTTTTTTTTTTTTTTTTTTTTTTTTTTTTTTTTTTTTTTTTACCAAATATTACCCACATCTATATTACAAAATTTTTATCTTGAAAATATTAAAAAAAAAATTGTTGTACTGTATATAAACGCTTTTATGTGGAATTTTTGCCTAGGTTATTGCACGGTTTTTTGATTCTTGACATAATAACTCCAAATTTTTTGTTCATCTAAATTTTTTGGAATTTCACACATAAAATCTACATACATTTCTGAGCAAAATGAAGTAAGTAGTTGTGTTTGGATAATGTTACTATTTTTAGTGTTTTTTTTCAAAATAGGCCTAACTTTTCAACTATTTTAGACTTTTTACGTAAATAAATTTTTTCCTAATACAAATTTTAGAAATCAATTTTTTTTTTTACCAACTTCTATTCTCAACTACATTACAAAAACTCTTGTATATCTTGAAAAATAATTTTTAGTATAATACTAATACTATATTATTAATAGTAATAATATAATTTCTGTGGGATTTTCACTTCATTTTTTCACATTTTTTGATTCCTGACATACTCACTCCAAAACCGTTACATGTAACATTTTTTTACTTTACAACAGATAAATTCTGTGCACTTTCCTAAAAAAAAGTGGTCTTATAAGATTTGTTTTGAATAAAATTACTAATTTTTTTTACAAAATGATTAAAAAAAGGTGAAAAATGGCAGTATTTATAGTAGGTGGTTGGAGGGTTAAACTCTGGATGCTAGATCAAGACACACAGAGTATATGGCAGCCTAGAGTGTCGGTCACGTTTCTGAATAATATTGTCTTGGAAACATCTGGAAATTCTATGGAAAGATCACTAATTGTGTAAATGAACGATCTCTTTCATGTTCGAATTCACACTATCGATGAGATTATCATTGGCCTTCCTCTCACATCACAATTTCACAATTTGCCCTGTGAATTTCAGCAGCATTATGTCCACTTCCGTTTAGAAATATAATCATTGATGAGTGGGATTGTTTATTTTCACACTCTTTATAAACCTACTGTTCGCGAAGTCAATCAACAATGGACTAGTGGTTACATGCCTAATGGACCAGTTGATACTACATACATGACCTAATCAGTGTTGCCAAACTCTCTTTATAACTGATTGGCCCTTACTTTTGAAATGTGCTTCATATATTTGTTTTTTACCATGAAAAACTGTAAAATATGACTTTTTAATACTGCCAAAGATGTATCAATATTTTGACACATGATAATTCAATGTATGAATTTAATATTCATATCAATGGTGAAATCAGTTTTTCATTATCTACTTTTTTATTTACAACATTGAAGTTGATAACACTTTAACCAAACTCATGTCAGATATTGAAAGCTAATAATTTTAAAATGGTTTAAAGTTTTTTAGAAAGAAGGAACCCTGATTGCAGTATTTAAAAAAAGTCTAATTTCAGATGTTTTTTTGTGAATAGATGGAGATAGGTATTGAACATTTTGTGCCACTGTTCGTAGGATTGAAAACCATTCTTTAATCATGTGTTCAGGACTTTAATCAGGACTGTTATACTATTGAGAAAATTTACTCAAATCTAAGATGGTAGACAAAAAATTTTGATATTAAATTGTATGAAGAACCAGGTATAAATTTCATTTAATTCCAAATCGACATTATAAAAATTGTGGAGAAGAAAAAATAGATAAATTATAATTCAGCTCCTGCAGACTGTTATTTAAAATCATAGAATATTTTGTCACAAATTTGTTTACAGAAGTTATAACTGTATATATTCCATTGCATTTTATTTCTTTAGGTTTGGATTCATTCCTCGAACATATGTTTTACCTCAAGACAGTAAATTGTTAAGATCAGCATGGGAGAAGAACTGTGGAAAGGAAAAGTGGATTGTTAAACCTGTAAGATATTTTTGCAATTTTATAACAAAAATACAATCACATTTAGATCAATTTTGAGAGTTTTTATCAATTTGGCTCGATCTTTACAAAATTGAATTTAAAAAAAAAATAGTTAACTTAAAATATCAAATTATTCACTTGTTTTTATTTCATATTTACTATAAAATTTGTTAATAAAGTAATCAAACATACTTATAAGTTATGTATTTGTATTATAGCATGCTTATTTTTATTCAATTTAAAAGCAAATATTATCTTCAGTTTACATAAATAAGATTCATATAAAAATTATATCAGTATACAGCCTACTTTACTGTTGATTATATTAATAATACATTGGGAGAAACATGAGATTGTAAAAAAGAGTGGAATTGCCAAACCCCAAATATATTATAATTGAGGCAGAATTCCCTTGATAGAAGGTTGAAATTGGAATGTAAGAAATGAAGTATCAGAGAAACTATTGGTTTAGTCATCATGATTTTTTGTACATAATCAGAATTCAATAATATGTGTTGAGACAAGGGTGAATTTAAAATTTTCGACCCGAGTCAAAAGTTATACTTTATAGTAACTTAACAAATTAGCTGTTTCTTAAAAGTTTAACAAGTTGGATACCGAGTGAACAAAACATACTACAAATATAGAACACCGTCATATATGTGAGACGCTCTGGTTTTCCCTACAGACCTACGTCACATATATGTAATGCTTGGGCTGAATCCAGCGGACCAACGTCACATATGTGTGACATACGCACTACTTTGGTCTCTTGTATCCTCTTTGTCAATTTTATCGACACAGCTGTTGTACCTCGGTCTGTAGTGATATGTGACATACATCTGTGTCGCTTTCTTCTCAGTGAGGGAATTTTCATTTTTAGTGTAGGATTTTTTTCCCTGCAGTTCATACTTTGTAAAATAGAATATAATAGTTTTTTCATACTTTGTCATACTAGAATGAAATGATACTGAGTTTGAGAGAAAGTGAGTTTTATTCAGTGAATCCAAAACTGCTAACTTCTAGTTTACTGGCTAATGTCACATATTTGTGAGGTTGCTCCAAGGCATAAAACTTATACTTAACACACTGTAGACATATAGCAATATACTCACGTCAAATATATGACATATTAAAAAAAAAAAATTTTCAACCTCCTTTGAGTGCTTGATTTATGTGGTATTGTGGTAAGTGTTTGAAATCAATAATAGCACAGAAAATATCTGTAAATGTTTTTGTCCATGGGTAAGCTTAGAAAAACCTAGTCAGTCTATAATGGTGTTACTAATCTTACAGTTGGTCTGCTAAAAAAATCCCAAGTGTCACATAATATATATGACACTGGTAGCCAACGTGTTAATCATTTCAGTAATCATTATCATAACAATCAATTTTACAGCTTTAATCCTAAACCATTATTATAACCATATAATATAATAAATTTGATGTTATGTTAACTAGATAAGATTCACAAAAGATTATCATCATATTATATGTTATTTCTGATATCTAGGCTTATTGGTACTTTTTTCTTCTTTTAAATGACAAAAGTACTGCAAATATTTAATATGTATACAGTATTAATATTTAATATTTTTTTACCCCCTAAAAAAAAAAAATAAATTAAAAAATAATCGGGTTTTTGTATGACTATGTTCTTAGTGATTGATGGTCCAGGTTACAAATAATTGTTTTATTATTTTTATTTTTCTCATTATTTTATATTGGGATAAGGGCTAGAGGGAATTTACATTTATATTATCATGGATGTATCAGTTTGTTGTGTTTCAGAGAGACTAAAAATGTTTTTGTATGACTCAGCACATTTCTCAGAAATTATAAAAACTATTTGGATTAAAATTAGTGTCTGGGGGTTTTTAGGCTGACTATGCGCAATAACTATGCGCATAAGTCATAAAATGTAATCACCTAAATTCAGGTTTTTGGGGTACCTGCCACACTACTAAAATATAAACTTTAATTTTCTCATAATAGGTTCTAACAGTTTTAGTTAAATTTTGCTCAAAGATATTCTCTAACTAAACGTGTTGATCACAATCTCTCGAAAATTTCCAAATGAAAATTATCAGTAAAGAAAAACAAAACTGGTTCATTACGTAAGTTGTGATTTCTCAAAATCATTTTTTTGCTGATTAAAAACAAATATAAGATCAATAATCTAAACCAATATCCTATGTACAGTAGACCCCTCTAATCCGCCCTCGGGTGGTCCGTTACTATGGTTAATCAGACAGTGCTCGAGCTCGCGATATTGTGCCGACTTGCAGACTTGTCGATGACTCGCGGCCCGTCTGGCGCCATTCTTTCCGGTTTCAGTGCTGTGTCATCCCGCTTCAGTGCTGTGTCATATCTCGTGTTGTTTCTATTGATTTGCTATAGTACTTGCAAAGTTTATATATAGACTTTTAAAAGTTTATATATCACTTATTTCACTTTAAAAAAATGTCTTTATTAATATGTAATAAATATTGACTTTTTTTCGGATAATCTGACCTTTTTTTGCGTTCCGAGCATGCCCCTAGTCCCGAAGATGACGGATTAGAGGGGTTCTACTGTAAATAAATAAATATGCTAAATCGCAAACAAATTTAGGAAAAATTGCCAAAAAAACAAAATACGAATGACCGAAATTAACTATAATTTTCTGAACTTCATGTAGCTTATGTCTGGGGATGTTTATGGGTATCAAACCATCTGTATCTATTTGGGAAAGGAGTAAGCCCTTGTGGGTGATGTACAAAAAGGATAGACATCTCAGTTGAAGTAGAAGAATCCTCATAATTAAAAACTCCATTTCAATGAATTAAAAGATATGCCTATGTTAATAGGAAAGATGGAAGATAGGAATCTAACATAAAACTAGATTTCATACTTGATTTTTTTTAAATGTCTAATGAGTGTTTCCCCAGTTAATTACAAGTTGGCCTCTATATTTTGCTCACCTTTTTCCTTCAGAGATTCCTTCTGCACCTTGGAGACTCTTCCTCATCAAATACCTCTGGCAATCAGTGAAACCTCCAGCAGCCCTTCTTTGATCAACTGACCTCCTGCTTCCTCTCTCCAGAGCTTATATGCAGTTCTTGCTCAATGATGTCTCTTCTTGCTTGCAAGGCAAGCATTTACACAACTTTTTCAATTCTGTCTCAATACTTGTTATTATTCTGGGTTCTTAATAAGAACTTGTAACTTGCTTTACTTTGTTTTATGCGAAATCTTTAATTCTAATTGTTTATTAATTATTTAAATATGATATTTGTTGTTTCTAAACAAGGTTCTGACCCACTTATGTACTTCGAAAGCCGGCGATTCATTCAATGTGAATGGAAGGATGCACTCTAATTAGTCAGACATTTTAGGCTTTGAAAATATTTTAAATAATTATTATCAAATTTGTTAAAAATTTCATACAGTTATTACTTCCGAGAGTTTCTTCTTAGTCTAAACAATGACATAAATTTATAGTAAATTAGAAAAAGTTTCTGTACAACAATTTTGTTCTTTTATTGAAATTGATTTAAAAAATTTCCATGACGGAATTTCTCCTCCCTGTCCAAATTCTTTAAAAAAATAAATAACTCTTTACCTTTACATGATGTTCAATATACTACACTCACTTCAACATATTCAATCTTCTTCTTTCTAACACATTTTTATAAAAAACTTCTCGCTATTTTACCCATGCCACATCTCGTGCCACTGGCGTCCTTTCAACTCTCTGCAACGAATCCAAGAAAATGGAAACTTTACCTCGATTCCCACCAGTTTCGTTGTATAGACCATTGAGAATTGGCCTTTTTCATTTATGACATCACTAGGTCTGTAGATTCCGTTTTCAATAGAATCATGCATTTCTTGTAAGCATAACCCACACTCTTTTTGAATTGTTCAATTTTAATTTCTTTATTTTTTCTTTTCAAATTTGTTTTGTTCAAGGTGTTTACATTTTGTAATTTCGAATGTTACTTATTTAATACTTTTTTAATTAATTATTAATGTGACTAATTATCATTAATACTTAATTAATTTATTATTTTTTATTTATTTATTGGTTGGGGAATGTCCCATGCTTACAAACTTAGACTATTATTCCTTTATCTATACCTTACTTCCTAACAGTTCCTTTTAGATTGCCAAGCCCACTACTCATTATAAGTGAGTCTCTGGGTTCAAAGAAGGAAGAGGATGGAGACTCTTTCACTCTAAATATGGAAAGATATTGGTGTAATGATTTACTATCTGATTAGTGAGCAAAATGAATAAAATATTTCAGAAAAGTTATAGGTTATAATTAAGATAAATTTGTGTAATATTATAATGTTAGTTATGTTTGCAGCCTGCTTCAGCAAGAGGTACAGGAATCAAAGTGATACACAAGTGGACTCAAATTCCCAAGAAATGTCCTTTAATTGTACAAAAATACATTGCTGAGCCTTATCTTATCAACGGCAGCAAGTTTGATTTGAGACTTTATGTTCTAGTTACCAGTATTAATCCTTTGTGCATCTATCTCTATGATAATGGATTAGTCAGATTTGCATCAGGTGAGAATATTGTTACATTTTATCTGTCCCCACATACACCCTACTATATACAGAATGTATACTTCACTTTCCTTGGACCAAAGTAATGAAAAAAGTTCAAAAACAGTTCATTTCCAGACAATCCGCCATTTGTATTTTTTTGTAACCTTGTAATATTTGAAGTAGTTAACATATTGAGTTCAAATTTGGAGTACGCATTTATTATATAACTTTTTACAAGGGTACTGAAAAGAAAAACTATTGTTTGTATAGTTTAAATATGCTGGCCGCGAAAAATTTGTAATGTCAAATAAAACTAAAACTAAAAAAAAAATAAAATTATTTGTAATTTTGTTTTTTGAATTAAACTTTACTGAAAATGTTTAATGACCACGATATTGAAACTATAAAAAATAAAGTTTTTATAGGTTCAATATGGTTTTATTTTAGGTACATTTGTAAAAAGTTATATATAATAAATGCGTACGCCAAATTTGAACTCAATATGTTATCTACTTCTAATGTTAGTAAAAATACAAAATGGCAGACTATCTGCAATTGAAGCTTTTCTGGGCCTATGCAGATCTAACAAATACCCTTGTGACGTATGTCGGTTTCCTCCTGTGATACTCTGTATATTGCGAGAGAGTAAAATCTGTATTTATTTAATAAATGTTTAATATACTATGATACCGTAACAAACTATTTGAGTCATTTTTTTTGGATCTCCAATAGTTTAGAGAAATGTAGATGCCTTGTCTTAATGAGCTTATTAAATTGATTTAACTATGAACTATGTACCCTTACCCCTACACTCTCACAAATCTCTAAGGTATCGAAAATTACAATTATTTATTTTATTTTTTAAAGCTCTACTCGTAAACAAGCTGAGATTATATTAATATTATATTTTTATCAGAAATATTGAATGAAATACTTTTAATCATTGTGAAATCAAATAACAGGATTTTAATTTTATTTACTAAGTATAATATGAATACAATAGATAACATAACATGATGAGATATTAGTCTTTGATTGTATATACATAGGTTAAATTTATTGTCTTATCTCGGTGAGGGGATTAAGCGTGCCGGCACTTTCCAAGGTCACTAAAATAATCATATGATATGATCCTTAATTACAATGTTCACAGTTTATAAATATTTAAAAATCAATTTGTTGATGAAGAAATTCAACTAAATGTCTTAGGTTATTTAAATGGTGAAAATGGAATGAGGACATGTGAAGTTCATCATTTGGATGGACGTTATGATTCACTAAATATTGTCTTATTGATTACTAAGTTTATATTTAATCTTTGCACTATGTCTTATTCAGTTCATATGTCAACAAGATTATATCTGTGTGTATATATATTTATAGTTCAAGTTCATAGTAGGAACTGGTTAATTTGCTTATGGTAAAATATAGTGTTGGATTGGTCTCACCAATTGGTAGGATTATTGGATTAGGTTTCAGGTAATATTGGTTAGAAATCTTCAATCTTCCCTGGGAATAGTTCGGTTTTGGTTATTTTATAGATTCATTTCATCTGGTTCCAAAATAACTCGCCTTTCTGCTGAATATCTTCGGATAATTTATACGTCTGGATGCTTCCACACTTCTCTAACAATGGCTATCTTAAAAAACCAAAATGCTCTTGGGTTAGGATCCGGATGACACTGCCTTGACGATTTCACTTTTCACTACACTTTCACTGATTTAGTTCATGAAAGGTGATGTTTATAATGATAAATGGAAAATAGTGAATTTGGATTTAAACATTATTTCTGCCTAATGATAATTTTTGAATACTTCAATTCCTATCAGTTTTAAACTTCTTTTATATTTTTTTATTTAAAATATTTATATAAATTGCATTTATATGTTGGTCAGTGAGATATAAGTATTTGAACTAGCCTTTACGATATTTTAATCGCTAACCAATCAGTGATGAGCCAGCGGGCGGGCGTGGTTTCTGGAGTGACGTCACGTCTGATAATGGATTATATTGTAATAAAATTATGGTCGACATTGCTCACTTTCAAACGATCAAAACAAATTGTTGCCGAATTTTCTAGGTTTTCGAGGTGAGCATTTCTCTAGGAAATTTAGTTGGGAATCTGACGGTACTTCTCAAATTTTGCCTAGTGGTCTCGTTGATTTGTAATTTCCGATAAGCCGAAGCTATGTCGAGGTTTCTTTGTAAACAGAAACTGATATATTATGGGTTTCAATATTGGATATCTTTCGTTTACAGTCGAATTATAATTTGAGTTTTTTTAATATAGCATTGCCTGTTAAGTTGTGAATAATTTTTAGTTTGGCCTAGATTTGGTGGATGTAGGATATTTATTTACTTGTCTCAGTTGTCTGTAAAAATGGTTTTATTCAGTCGTTTGTAGGCCGAATGACGTCATCTACGTTTGAGTTTCGTATTCTTGTCAATAGATGTCAGGAGCGATCGTTTTCTTGCATATTTGAATAATTATAATAATTTTGAATTATTACACCCCTAGAACTGATAATAAGTTTTCTCAAAATGCCAAAGGTTTTTGATTAATGTTATAGACATAGACATTTAAACTATTCAAAAATCATGGATACAAAGTGTTATATGTCATTTTATTCAGGAAACTAATAAGTTTATGTAACATTTGAAAAAAAGGTTTTTATTTCTTTTTGTTTTCAAAATTGCATAACATATAATTTGAAAAACCTGAGATATAGAAAATGTAAACAATATTATTGAAAACAAAAAACCTCAAATTATTTACACAGAATAATTTAAAAATTGAATAAAACTTTGCTATGTATAACAATAGTTGATGTCACTTTTGAAACACAATGTTTCAGTCCAAATAGGTTTCGTTGTATAAGAGATTTATTGTGCATTTCACTATGTTATTCATTACACTTTCAATTAATGGGAGATATTAATTTGTTTCAGTAAAATACTCAAATGAAATGTCTACGCTGGCAGATCGTTACATGCATTTAACTAATTATAGTATAAACAAGCTTAGCAGTCAGTATACTCAGAATGAAGATGCTTCAGCATGCCAAGGACACAAATGGTAAGTTAGATGTATATATACAGGATGAACTAAATGTATGGAAATTTACAATTTCAAGATTTACACAAGTAGTAGGGATCATATCATGTCTTTTTGGAATACCAAGAACAGCCACATTTGTATTACTCAAGCCTTCTCTTGCTTCTCTGATTTGCTTTATAAAGAACCTGAGGCATCATTTCCCGAGTTCATAAAACCACCCATTCATTGTTAGTAATCTTTGAGCATTTATTAGTTGCATTTTCCAACACCCATAGTGATTTAGCACCTGGTTTTACAAAGCTATCAACTGTTGAACCTCAAGCTCTTTCTTATATATATGATGCACAGGATCTACCATGACTGTCACTCAACAATGTTATCCTTCTCTATGTTTTTTAGGTTTAGTTTTCTTCTCCATATAAATACTTGCAGCCCTGATATTTAAAAATACCTCATCTCCAGCTACTATACTATTTTCAGAAAGCAAGTGAAACTGGTTTCTAATTATAACTGAAATTGGATTACCCATATCCCTTAGGCCTGATTTCAAGTTCTTATTTTTGCTATTTTTCTTCTTATTGAATTTTGCTGCCATTCACTTTCCGAAACCATCACTTCTATGTAGCCTGTATCCATACAAATAATAATTATCAGGTTCATTAACAACCTGTTCAGTTGTAGACTGTAGAAATGAAAAATATGTAACGTTTCCCTAAAAAATATAATTGTTTGTCCCAATAGTAAGTCAATTTTGACTAAGAAATTATACTCATGAATCATTACACTAAGTACTAACATTAAACTGAATTAAAAATATAAAATTAAAATTTTTTCTACTTACATAAGGCTGAAATTTGACCACTTTTACACCCCAAGTGGGAATAGTTACTTGATCTTTGACTAAACTTGGAAAGAGGGAGCTGAAGATTGTTCATTCCGATAAACAACTCTTGTGGCACCATCCCTTTATCAGTCAGTTGTTTGCCGTCCTCCGTGTAGTGCAGTCCTGTGTCTGGTGGTTTAGTTTAGTTTTGACTGGTGGGTGTGCTCATTCCTAAGTTCTTTTCTTAGGTTATATATTTAGTTTTATTTTCCAACATGGCCCCAGACTATGTTGTTGTTTTTCACTTGATAATGAGAGTAGATTTATACTCTTGAAACGTTGTGTATAAGTTTTTATATACACAAACGATAAAATTCAATTAACAAACCATATTAATAATAATTAAAGTATGTTATATAAAATGGTCTGTGCAACATTCAGCAAAATTAGTTCAACCTAAAATGTAACTAACTGCACTAAATATTATCAACAGTATTAGCAGCATCACTGGAAGCAATCAATCAATTATAGAACTGGTCCCTCGTGAATGTGTTTATGATTTAACAACTATAGTATTTACAGAGTGTAAATAGTTGAGTAAAACTTGTGGAAAAAGGTGGGAATTTAATAACCCTGGAAAATTGAGTTTCATTTGAGACTACATCAATTTGAACAAAATATGGTCAAGATTTTTTGTTGTGGAAATGACTACTTCATCGTAGTAGAACAAAAGCATATTTGGTAATACAGTAGAATCCCTCTTAACCGGTCTAGTCGGGACTGACACCCGGGCTGGTTACCCGTTTGGCCGGTTAATCCGAGGTTCCTGTGAAAAATCGGTTTTCGTTCAAAGAAAGCTTATTTAATCAGGTAGCACTAAGAATTATGCAATTAAGATTTTATTGCAACTCATTTTATTGTACATAAATGTATCGTATCTATTATGTTATGTATATTATACATCAAACATGAAAAAATTAAACACTACAAAGCTTTTTTACAGATTCCCCTCTGTCAAGTCTTTTGACACATTTAACCGCGTCTCAAACGTAACCAACACACGCTTCCGAAAACTGAAAAGAAATGTTATATTTTCCATAATGTATACTAAAATGATTCGTGGAAAAAAAGTGGCCCATCAAACGTTTTTGTATGTGTATGTCTGCTATACCGACGGGTGCCAATGCCGAGGTGTTTTTATGCCGCCGACAATAGGATACCGCTATTGACAAAATCGTTTGACTCGCCGCTGCTTTGGTGCCGCGGTGTTTTTATGCCGCCGACAATGGGATACCGCTATCGACAAAGTCGTATGATATCGCCGTCGCTTTGGCGTTTCAATTACAATTTATTTTCGGAAACCCTCATCCAACCAGTACACTACGATATAGGCCGGTTAATCCGAGGACCGGTTAATCCGAGGCCGGTTAACAGAGGTTCTACTGTATAAGAAAAGTTTGATAATTACGAGTGTTAAACTAAATATTTTGTGTTAGACTAGTATATCCCGAGTTCCAATTAAAATTCAGCTTGATCTTGTTGCGATATTCTAGCAAGGGGAAGAATTAGTTAGACGTGAATGCCGATTGACACACAATTGTTTTATTGCATACTAGCGTTAAAGTGTGCAAGCCCGTGTTTTTAATATGAGTTAAGCCTCGAAAAAAATCGAGTTAAGTTCGAGCTTCAATCAAGCCTTTAATAAATTTGAATTTTAAACAAGCTAAAACTTTTATCAAGCCTTTTAATAAGCTTAACTGTTCAAGGATAAAATAAAGCAAAAGCTTAAAGTTTCAAATATTTATTAGATAATGAGCTACAATTGTTTCGCCTTGCGGCATCGACGGGCTACTGATGCCGCAAGGCGAAACAATTGTAGCTCATTATCTAATAAATATTTGAAACTTTAAGCTTTTGCTTTATTTTATCCTTGAATATGGAGTTTCAACAAGAAATATCTGCTATTACATTAAAGTAGCTTAACTGTTATTGAGCTCAAGTTTTTTTGTGTGGTTCTACTAAATTTTAGATAGAAATACAATCAGTATAATCTTGATCTTTTGTTTTGGAGTGGGCAATATAGAGAAGCCAATGTAGAGGGAACGGCTAAGTCGCTTTAATTGATGGGAAATGAACAATCTCGATTTATCGAAATGAATACAAAGTTCCTTTGGTATGAATTTAGATTTCAAACCCATGTTATTCAAATTTTTTCTTAACATTTATATATTTTTTTACAGGAAAATAATTACTGATTTGAAGATAAAGATTTTTTTAGTGCGTTCCAAGTAAACAAAATTCGAGCCAAATAAAAGAAAAAACAGAGTTTCATTAATAGTAATATAGTAATAGTACATTTAATAAAATTCACGAATATGGGAAATTATTTATGTAAACTATTTTATACTACATTTTAAATACGAGTATATAATATCAGAATTAACAACAACAAAAATATTGCTGCCTTTCCCATATGTTTTAGATGGTAATTCACTGGACAGTAGTTCACTGCACTGTGTCCGGACAGTAGGCCAATAATCAGCCTAAACTCCCTTCTGCTGAGATCTAGTAATTTTTTACCTTTGTCTTAGAGTAGACTATACACTTTTTGGCTTGTTTTAGACCATGGTGGGTGTTCCAATACTTGATCTTTTAATCTTGTTCCCAGGTTTCCATGATATTATGAAGATATCTTTTAGGCACCCCACAGAATGGTTTGGGCCCAACAAAATCAGTCTCTGCGCCTTCAAATATATTGTCTAGGAGTAAATTAATTGATTTATGATTGATGTGAATGGTGTTATCACAGTGACTATCATTAAGCCTAGTAGAAATAAGGTAGGAGAACTAGTTGGCTTTGTGCCTCAGTTCCAAAACATCTCATTTACACAGTTTTATTGTCTCTTAAAATAATTTAATAAATAGTACAGTTAATTCTGATAGTTGTTTTATCATGATTTGTAAAAAAAAAGCGTAATTAATTAAGTGGAGAAAACAATTTTTTTTTTCAGAATTGGTATAATTTATTATTTTTTGCTTTTCAGAAATTGAAAATAATTAAGGATTGTCAAACTGGAAACCAAATGTCTTATTATTTAAGTAGTTTTCTTCTTTTTTTGTGTTATGGGTAAAATATTGAGTAAGTCTTTGATCATCAATTTTGCAGTCAATTTGAACCCATTTTATGCTAAAGCTCAGATTTATAAAATCACCCAATTCTATTGAGTTATTATGTAAATAGTAAATAACTGACATATACTATAAGAGTTGATAAATAGGATTAGTTCATGCCTACATACCATCCAATAATAAAAAAATTGTATATACATAATAGATATTAGTTCAACATTAATACCTACTTGCAGTAATTTTTGTGGCACTTGTTCATAGGTATGAAGTTTTTACAAAAATAATTGTTTGTTAATTGTAATAATTTAATAGTCAGTGGACTAATTACGCAATGAGGACGTTATGAGTACCACTCATATACTTACACACACGCACGTATATTTTCCAATTAAGGTTTTTTTGTACCTTCAAAAGGATAAAATTACTAATTCTAATAATTTGCATTATGAAAATCTTTGATTATTTAGGAGTGTTAGCTATGAGAAAGGGAGTAAGAAACCCCTAATCCTGCCCATCAGGAAATATTACTAGATATCATAAACAATAAATTATTTAAAGTTTTACACCCTATAAAAATCTCTACTTATAGCTTATGGTAATGTAAATGTGGGTAATCTTATAGTTTTAGAAAGGCTATGACTATCTCTAGTTAAAATAAAAAACTCCAAAAACTTGGAGAAGATCAGAGATGGCAAACGGTAATGATTCCAGAAACTACTATTTTCGGCTCAGGAGAATTGCATCTCTTCCTCCTATTTAAAAATGTTTAAGTTCATAATTAAACTTTTTGCTATTTATGTGTGCGAGAAATTAAAATATGAGTAAATTGCAAGTTTTTGAGACAATAAGATGAATAATAGAAAAATACAACAAACATGTTTTAATTTGTTTTTGCACCAGCATATTATTATCACATAATTTAGTGTTAGCATTAAGCTAGATGCATTGGACTGTTGACATTCTATTTCTAACCTTTCTCATCTTCCCTCTCCCATTTCCCCTCTCCCTATTTCTCTTCATATCCTCCCTCCCCCCTCTCCATTTCCCTCTTCCTTCTCTCGACTGAAAAACGAATGGTCCTTTTCAGTCGGGATTGCGGCAATGTGTTTCTCTAACAAAGACCTTTAAAATGAGGTATAATTCGACCTATGCTTACATTTAAGATTTTTTAGACTTCCTCCATAGGACGTCCCCCCAAAGTGAAAAAAGACAGTTAAAATGAGCAAAAAGTCGGTAACTACAGTGAGGACGTAATCCTAGAGTTTCATTGCTCTGCGTTTATTAATAAAATAAATATTAAGGGGTTTCCAGACTTTTTGAACACCCGGTATAATCGAAGCAATATTAAAATAAGATTGTAAGTGGGAATGGAGAGTATGTATTTATCCTTAAAATAAATTGTTTGTCTATACGACAAGACGACAGATATTTTTTCACGTTATGTTCAGAATTTGACGATGGTTTTGTTATGTAGCAAACTTCCCAATATTCTCAGTTGATAATTTTATTCATCTACAATATTTTTAATATTTGCTATGTTATGGATTTATATTTCTTTTAAAATAATGTAGCCTACTGTACCACGAGTGCAATTTAATGTTTTCACAAAAATTTTTTTTTTTTGTTTCTTAGTATGGAAAGAGTTTTATTACTAGATCCGAAGTGATTTTCTTAACTCACAGATAAATCACTACTCACAGATAATTTGTTTCTAATGAAATACTAAGACTAACAAGTATAACTTAATAATTAAATCTTATTTTCTTTAAGTAAAGTTTCTGCTTAGTATATAACGTATTCCTTGTATAGAATCCGTAATGTCTATTTCTGGCCTATAATTATTATTTCTCCCCTCCTTTTCCCAGAGATTGTTTCTTTATGTTCGGTTTCTGGATGATACCTTTTTTATATTTTATTGGGTTCCTTCTAACAATAGTTCAAGGTTCTATTATTTAACCCTTAGCACGCGTATGATGGGATTTCACTTAACCCTCAACTTGACTGGTAACGCGTATGACGGGATATCTCGATTCAACACTACTTGACTTCTGCAGGTATTTTAATTCGTTCAAAGTCCAATAGAGTGCAAGGAAATGTCCTAATGGTGTAATGTGACACTCCCACTACGGTCTTTGTTCTCGATCACCTGTCATTGGACTTTATTAGGTTGTTATAGCAACCAGGGGCCATTTTGTGTTCTGCCCCAGTGCGTATAATGTGATTTCTCGTTCTAGTAAGCTACGACTGTCAGTTGTGAAATGTTTTGTGTCAGCGTTATCACTGCTATAGCTGTTCATTGTTGATTTGCTTAGGCCGTATTATTTATATTTTAGGTTATAGTATACATTTTTATTTTGTGTAAAATAGGCTAGTTATAAAAATGGCAAACCCTGACGACTAATAAATGGATTTGATCAATTTATCGATGAAATAATGAATACATCTTTTTCAACTACAGAATACATTTTGAAATATAGACAGTTTCTATGGACACAGTATTTTCGTCAAATATTGTTTGTGTGTTTATATGTATATTTAGTCTATATCAGTAATTTTTTGATGTCCTGAATGTAGGTAATTATTATGAGCAGTAGAAAGATATTTTTGATACGGTATGTTGATTTTTCTCAAAATCTTTTTTTAGTAAAATTTATTTGTTTGATGAAATTCAGGTTATTTTGAATTAAATAGTAGACCTACTTATATATATATGTAAAAAAAGATTTGTTTGTAAATATAAAAAAAATAAATAATCTGTTTTATAGGGCGGTCAAAAATGTGAAATTAAGTATTTTTTCTTGTTTTTATCTGTAAAAAAAAAATAAAAAAAAAATTTTAAAGCCAATTTACATTTTTTTTCACCAAATATATCTGTAAGAACCCAAAATCAAATAGAACTTTAAACAATTACAAACTTTTTTTTTTCCCTAATAGCACGTTATGAGTAAATAGACTAAATTGTTATTCAACGTGCTAAGGGTTAATACTCTATAAATATGTTGAATAATAAATAAATCTCTTATTGATCTATTATTTGACTGTTAATTTGTGATGTGCTTTCATAAATATAGGCCTTGCTGTAACCAATTTGACAGTATTAATGACACGTAGTACTAAATAAACGATGTAAATTATTCTTGAATTTTAACAAAATGCAAATAAATTCAATTTTTCTGTGAGTTATAATTTTGAAATTGTATTTTCTTTATTTTGCTGTTGTTAAAATAAAACAATTAAAATGGGAACATTTTGATTTCCGTATATCTTTAGTGATGCATGTTGACTTTAAGTCGCCACAATTTAACCAGACAAGTGTGGGGATAAGAAAAGTAGCTTACTTCCTTTCTCCTAGAAACTTCCTCTGATTTACACATGTTAATAAAAACTTGTTTTAATCTCATGTTAAGGGTGACTAAAGATAAATATCAGATCATTTTGTTTCACATCGGATATCAGTTATGAAGGTTTACCCTTATTTCATCAGTTCGAAAACCAAGCCAGGGTCGTGAAAGCAAGACCTGCTAGGAAAACTGTGCTGAATTCATATAAAATGAGACATGCTTATAATGTTAATTCGTGTTTAGAAAAGTGTATTGAGCTTGAACAATCATCTGGGCTCGAAGAATCTTGTTGGATTAGAAAAATTGAGGGCTCGATAATTTGAGTCGTCCAAAACTCGGAACTTGAATATGCATGCATATACTTTTGTTGGCATAACTGTGTGGATTGGCAGCCTACATTGGCCACGAGATTCATGCATGCTCTAGTTTCAACATTTTTTGAAGAACACCAGGGTTGTTAAGTTTGTAGTATTTTCCCTTGTTGTTTAAAGGTGGAGAAAAAAACCTTTTGGTCATCATTGGTTTATAAAAAAAGGAAGAAAAGAAGAAAAAGAAGACCTTGCCTTGAATACTCTAATAGCTTAAGGGTTGGAAAAGAACAAGAAAGACCCAATAAGGAAGATATAAGGTGTACACAAAAAAAGGTGTTGATGTAGTTGTAGTAAACATTAGTCTCAAATAAATAATACAAAGATTATTCTTAATATTTTTACTTTTAGTGTTTGCCACGTAGTAAGTACAAAAATACTACAGTACTACAAACTATATAACACATGGCGTTTATCAGATCGTACGGCACTGTAAGCTGGGTCGGTACTGCACGGGAGGCACAGACTTTTAGAAGGGGGGTTAAATAAACCGACGGCATTGGTTGATAGCCATCTGAACATAGAGGATACACTAATATATTTTACAAACAATATAGATATGAAAAATGTATGAGAAATACATTTTCTGAATTAAAAGATAATTTTTGATTTAGTTGTGCTTAGTTACCTTTACGCTATATTTAAAATAAATGTATTTATCAATTGTTTGTGTTACCACAATTATAACTAGATCTATTTAAATTGTCTCGCTAAAATGTTTTATGAACAGCGGAATGTTTGTTGCTTTTATAGTGCGATCACCTTGGTAAGAAATAATGCTGGGAATAGTTATTTCCTTCCAGTCCTTGTGGTATTGACCCAGTGTGCGCTTAACTTTATAAATGCATTATTCATAATAACTTCATTATTTTCAGCAGTTCGTAAATGATACTCTGTGAATATTTTTCATTTGATGAGCTGTTTGTGTACCAGGCTCAGGCCTAGGTGTTGTGTGTGATGGTCCAGATGAAGGGGTTTGTCTATTTTCCAAAAGATCAGGAAGTAAATCATTGTTCGAGCCTTCCAGATCTTCAACTACGGGACATATTCATCCGAAGAAGAATCAGAAACTTCGGGCAAACTGTCAACTGAATCACTGTCACCAATCATATCGTCTGCTGACAGATCATCTTGGACATGAACCCTACCATCTTGATTTTTCCTCGAAGGAGATGTACTTATTTCATCCTCCAAAAATTTTGTGGTACTGGCCCAGTGTGCGCTTATCTTTATAAATGCATTATTCATAATAACTTCGTTATTTTCAGCAGTTCGTAAATGATACTCTGTGAATATTTTTCATTTGATGAGCTGTTTGTGTACCAGGCTCAGGCCTAGGTGTTGTGTGTGATGGTCCAGATGAAGGGGTTTGTCTATTTTCCAAAAGATCAGGAAGTAAATCATTGTTCGAGCCTTCCAGATCTTCAACTACGGGACATATTCATCCGAAGAAGAATCAGAAACTTCGGGCAAACTGTCAACTGAATCACTGTCACCAATCATATCGTCTGCTGACAGATCATCTTCGACATGAACCCTACCATCTTGATTTTTCCTCGAAGGAGATGTACTTATTTCATCCTCCAAAAATCTTGTGGTACTGGCCCAGTGTGCGCTTAACTTTATAAATGCATTATTCATAATAACTTCATTATTTTCAGCAGTTCGTAAATGATACTCTGTGAATATTTTTCATTTGATGAGCTGTTTGTGTACCAGGCTCAGGCCTAGGTGTTGTGTGTGATGGTCCAGATGAAGGGGTTTGTCTATTTTCCAAAAGATCAGGAAGTAAATCATTGTTCGAGCCTTCCAGATCTTCAACTACGGGACATATTCATCCGAAGAAGAATCAGAAACTTCGGGCAAACTGTCAACTGAATCACTGTCACCAATCATATCGTCTGCTGACAGATCATCTTCGACATGAACCCTACCATCTTGATTTTTCCTCGAAGGAGATGTACTTATTTCATCCTCCAAAAATCTTGTGGTACTGGCCCAGTGTGCGCTTAACTTTATAAATGCATTATTCATAATAACTTCATTATTTTCAGCAGTTCGTAAATGATACTCTGTGAATATTTTTCATTTGATGAGCTGTTTGTGTACCAGGCTCAGGCCTAGGTGTTGTGTGTGATGGTCCAGATGAAGGGGTTTGTCTATTTTCCAAAAGATCAGGAAGTAAATCATTGTTCGAGCCTTCCAGATCTTCAACTACGGGACATATTCATCCGAAGAAGAATCAGAAACTTCGGGCAAACTGTCAACTGAATCACTGTCACCAATCATATCGTCTGCTGACAGATCATCTTCGACATGAACCCTACCATCTTGATTTTTCCTCGAAGGAGATGTACTTATTTCATCCTCCAAAAATCTTGTGGTACTGGCCCAGTGTGCGCTTAACTTTATAAATGCATTATTCATAATAACTTCATTATTTTCAGCAGTTCGTAAATGGTACTCTGTGAATATTTTTCATTTGATGTGCTGTTATATTAAAAAAAAACATATATATTATTTTCTGCTTTTTCGATTCACTATATACTCTGAAATTCTAGATTTTTAGGTGGAAAAGGTATGAAAAGGCAGGGAAATTTTGAGAAAATAGGCAGGAATTTCAGTAGCCAGTGTTAATAATGTAGACACCCTGATATAGCTGTTCAACAATTTTTGATAATGGTCCACATCTTCATTAAGTGACTTTATTGGTGTTTTTACTTTGCAAAAGTTTTTACATAGATTTAATTAAATTTGAAAGTATATTTACTCTCGACCTCGCTCACTTTGGCATTTTTCTGCTCTGGGTCAGTTCAACTATGAGAAGGTTTTAATAATAATACAGATAAGTTTATAAGAAAATACAACATAGTTGGAGGAAATATTTTTTTTGAGATGTGGGAAATATGGTGAAGATCCATAACCTATAACGAGTATGAGTACAATTAAGCTTCAAACAGAGAGCAAATACTAATATTAATGAACAGTTCTTTCTGTTCATTGTCTTATAGAGATCTATTTCTATTTTAAAGGGAAATTGAAAATAATTAATTAATTAACAGGCATTTGCTAAATTGTTAATTTCTTTAGAGTGCATGAAACATCAAGAAACTTGGAAAATGTTGGAAAAATTCATATTAGATGTCCATTTGCTATATATTGAAAAAATTATGGGTTTGGACTATCAGATAATTTCAATAAATATCTGACATTTCTTTGGATCCAAAAAACACCATCTGATCTAAACTTAATAATCACTATTCACACAGCTTTAATAATAAAAAAAAAAACTAGTTACCCCTTTGAAGTTGTCTCTGTTAGAAATAATAACACGTAATTAATTTACTTTACTTTAAGATGTAGGGAAAATACCATAATATTAATTTTTTCACAAAGAAGATAATACATTAATTAAAAATACAATGGAAATAGTGATTGACAAAATATAAGTACCTACTTAAGAACACCTTACATAATATATTATACATATTGTTGTTACATTACATTATGTTTTATTACATTACACAAGACTCCAGTATGCCAAGCAGCCGCAAACTCCTCCACAGAATAATATGCAGCAGACAATGAATAGGGTCGCAAGTTTTGTTTTTAAAAAGATTGTCATTTAAATTTTTTACGTTGTCATGAAGCTGATTTAGAAGTCTGATGGTAGACTGAATAGGTTATCTTTCAGTTGAATGTTTAATGTTTTTTCAGTTGAAAATCAATTTTATAACAAGTTTTATGCAAATGAATACCCCTATTCCGAATTAAATTTCTATTTATTTTACCAAATTTTTGAGATATGTTGAAGTTAGACCTTGTTAGAAGTGATTTTAGTTGATTAAGTTTTGTAATTAATTAACTTAATAAGTTAATCATGTTAAGGGTTAAGGGAAATTAAGGGTTAAGGGTTTGCTCCCAATAAGAGAACATGTTTTATGAACAAACGGTCAATGCTGTTAATTACCATGATATGTTACATGCGGTAGTAGTTGAATTGGAAAACAGTCCTGCATTCGAACAACTACAACCTATTCGTGAAAAATTAATTTGGCAGCAAGATGGTGCACCTCCTCATTACGGGAACAATATGAGAGATTTCTTGAATGAGACATTTACAGAATGGATAGGAAGACAAGGTACAACTGAATGGCCTGCGTGTTCACCCGATATCACCCCAATGGACTTTTCAATTTGGGGAATTGTAAAAGACGAAGTTTATTCAGAGAAACCAAGGGATCTGCAACATTTAAAGAACGTATTTAATCTGTATTTGAAGAATTATTTACCAAAGGCATCACTGACACTATATGCGCTTCTGTGCTTAAAAGATGTTATATGTGTATAGAAAATAATGGAGGAGTTAAATTATAATTTACAATGAAATGATAAAGGAATCAAGAAAAGATTAATTGTGTTACATTTATTTACATATAAGTCCTAATTAAAAGACTTGTTCAAAGTCATAAATTATCTTACAGAAATATATATATAGCTTGGTTCATTTATTTTATTATGTAATTTTGAAACAAAGGATTATGTTTGTAATTATAAATAATTATTATGTAATTTTTAAACAAAGGATTATGCTTGTAATTATGACTAGGCTCCTATATTAAATATTTGATTTTGTAGGACTCTCAAAACATTGTGGTCGTATTTGGAAAGAGAGAACAATGTCGATGTGAAGGCTCTTTGGGAAAACCTGGTGGATCTCGTGATAAAGACTGTGATCAGTGGCGAGTCTGCTATCAGTCAGTTAAGCCATGCAAACCTAGCATCTCGTTATTGCTCTTATGAGTTGTTTGGTGTAGATGTGCTACTTGATCAGAATCTGAAGCCTTGGTTGTTAGAAGTATGTAGTATTTCTTTTTTGGATTATAAATTTACTATTTTAAATTTAAATTTACTAACTAAAATAATAATAATTATATTAGTAATTAGTGGAACAGATTTAAATCGTAATTAATTGTTTCAAAACGAGTTCCTAGAATATTCTAAACTAATTTTAAAGTAATTAATTTATTAATTTTATTTAATAATTTAATTTTAATTGATTTGATTTATTATGAAATCACCCAGATAGCTACAATAAGTCACCATGGTGATTTCATTTCGTAAGTCTGCAAACTGGCTATTCTCAGCTGTTCAATTTATTGTTTACTAGAATACAATATTATGTGTATAATAAAAAAATTTAGATTTAAACAATTTGGAGTATGTTAACAATCAAAAAATGAAATAAAAATTCCACAGAAAAGCCTATATAAACCAAATAAATTTTGTTTAAATTGTTTGCAGATATACACAAGTTTTGTAATGTAGGTAATTGTGAATAAATGTTGATAAAAACAAAAATTAATTTATAAAATTTTCATAAGTAAATTTAAAAAAAAATGTAATTAGCTAAAATGTTAGGCCCAATATTATGGAAAATTCCACATGAAAGGCCTATATTTCTCACACAAAAATTATAACTTTTTTTTGAAGATATAGAAAGTATTTGTACTATATTTGTGCATAAATGTTGGTAAAAACAAAAATCATTCAATTAAAAACATAATAAATAAATAAATTCTTTTCTTTGCACCTTAGGCTAGGCTAATCCTGTAACAAATACATTGAAAATATTAAAATTCAATAAAAAAAATGCACTTTAGAAACACTAATACACATATAACTTGTATAAACAATTTATAATAAATATATATTCCAAATGCTTTTTTGGCTTTTTGATCTCTTTTGTTAATGTCACGATCCTTTCTACCATTTTCATCTACTATTCTATCCAGGAATTTAAATTCCTTCATAACTTCAATAGGCTTACCATCAATAAATACGTGTTAGGTATTGGGTGCCATGATAAATAGCTGCTTTTTTATGTTTGTTTATTTTTAGGCCCATAAGTTGTCTATATTTTTGTTTTATTTTAAATATAACTAATTAATTTACACTATTAGTGACTAAATTTAAACAAATTTCATTTTCTTGTCAAATCAAGATATTTCTGAAATGTTTTAAAACTTGTAGGTTATCAATAAAAAAATAATTTAAGTTTTTTATTAAAAATTTTTTTTTTTTAAATTAAGGTTTACTAAGTAAAATAAATGGAGTGATATCTATAATCTCTTATTATTTGACTAGTCATTCAAAGACAGTATAGTTGGCTTAATGTTTTAAAACTATAGACTAATTTAGTGTTAATTTATTTACTTTACTTTTGAAAACTTCTCCATATATTTTTAGCTTTTGTCTAGCATACTTCTTTTCCTCTTAGAAACTAGTTCCTCTTCCCATCTCTCTTTGCACTTCCCTTCTCCAAACATTTCGGCATCGTTCTCTCTTCTTTCTCTCAGAAAGTAACTAGTTCATTATATATAGTTTTTGGTCTTTTGACATATATATCCTGCACTTGTTCATACCATTGAAGAGTTCTTGTTTCCAGATGATTACGGATTACCACATCCTTTTTCACCTCAAGTCTTTCACATATGGCTTAATTGTGTACTTTTTAAATGTGTCAAATTAAATGTTTTAAATATTGTTTTCTTTAAAAACTGTTAGATGAATGAACTTTTAAATTTTCCATAAAGAATATTATATATTTTTTTGTTTAGATCCTTACTCCTGATACACAGATACATACAAAGTGTGAGGAATACAGTCTGCTTTAGTAAAATCCTTCATTACTAAAATTTTCATTATTGTTTCAGGTGAACATCTCGCCTTCACTTCACTCTTCGTCACCTTTGGATCTTGCAGTGAAAGGTCCTTTGGTGAAAGATTTGATGAATATCGCAGGGTACCAAATACCAAACAAACTAAGTACACAATTGCAAGAAGATATTGGTCGTAATTTGGGTGTTGAAACTGGTCTCTGTTATGACAGGAGATTGTATACGTCAGCATTGTCGCAGGCAGAACGTCAGAAACATTTGAATTATCAGCAAACGGAAATAAGAGATGATGTAAGTGTGATATTTAAAAATTATGACATACTTGTCTTGATAAACTATAATTGTCTCAAGAAATAGTTTAAATACATAAAATAAGAACTAATTACTTTATATTTAGAGGTAGGGGATCTCATTCTTTCACACATGCACACATGACATTAGTGGACTGGACAATAGGAGAGTAGAGGAGGCTATATTATATTGAAATTGAAGTTGTTTAACAAGAATCTAAAGAGGTTATGCTCACAAATCGTTTAGATTCTCATAACATAATATTTCGAAATCATTTAAACGAGTGTTGCAAAATTGAATTGGTCATGGACTCTAATAAACATTTTAATTGCCGTTCAGCTATGCAGTTTATTTTGAGACTTTATCCAATGCCAAACACCTATAGCTCTGGGGTACTTGAGGGTGAATCATTTATTCTATTTCAAGAACATTCTGACATCCACAAGATCCAAAGGTTGACAATTCTGTGTCAGAAGTGGAATCTGAACTCATACCCATCCTAAATTCCGCTGGTCAGGGTCTTTTCATATGTAACCTGTCAGTTTGTTATTTACAATTTTGTTAAACTGAAAGGAATTTATATCCTATTATTTTTTGTATTTGGATATTTTTATAGAGATTTTTTGGAAAGGTCATTTTTAGTATTTTTTAAATACATTTTTATATTTTGTAACATGGTTTTCCTTTTTCTTTGCTAGGTTCTTTGCTCTTGTCCGCTTTGAGAAGGTGATATGTTAATATTTTCTTAGTCTTAGAAGGGACATATATTGGTGTTTGCTTCTCTGATATTAATAATAATATTATTTATCAATAATAATTGTTCATATAATAATTGTTAAGCCATTGATCTACTTATAAATATTAATATATAACTGTTTAAAACAATCAAGAGTATTATTTTTCTATCTAATTATTTGGGAACATGTTTTTATAAACTTTTTTTCTTTTCTTTTTGCTTATTATTTTCTTTGTGAGATTCCCAAAATTGGGAGCCGAATTGATAATTTAATTTATTAGTATTTCAATATATATGTGTGTGTATGTATTTTATACAAATATATATCTGAAGGATACTCATCTAAACTTATATACTAGAAATAAATCAGATAAATTAAAAAGAATATTATATTTAATATGTTATCAATAATAGATTCCATTACAGCAATTTAATTAGACATATATTGTATTATTGCATCAAGGTTTAAATAATTAAATTAAAATATAGTTCCAATGTAGCCCACTGGCATAGCTGTCTATCATTTCATTATAATATAGTTTATAGGATTGATTATATATATATATATATATATATTAAAAACAGAATTTATAATTAAAGATGAATTTTAATATCTCGGGATAGGCACTCGGCCGATTATGGACAAACTTGTAAATGACGCTTTCATAATTTGAATTTGGAAAATTGTTCAAAGTTTTATATATTATTATAAATTCATTAATTATAGTTATTGTATTAATCGTATTCTTATTAATATTGACAGAATATACAAAGTTCTGTTCTGTTAACACTGAGTTTACCACTTTTATTCACTTTTAAAGAAAACTCTTTTAACTTGGAGTAACACTTCATCAACTGCAGTCTTGAAACGCCGGGATGCTACTACTGTAAGGACGCTATCTCATACCATTCAAATTTTGCCTCTTTTTCCTTCTTCTATCAGTAGATTTTGTTTGCATAATGGTTGTCTTGTATTCCAATTGGTTAGATAAATCATGTGACTCACTTGGGTTGAGATTATGATAGATTCTTATAAAGTTTTTCTTTTTATTAATTCTTATGTCGATTTGCAATTTAGATGTAGTTTATCGACCGGAAAACACGTATTTTGCAATTCAACATTACGCCCACTTAGAATCGTCCCATCACATTAAATAAAATACTGTTGGAAAGCGAATGTTCCATAGATGCATAATCATGCAAAAAAAAATACCACAAAACGTTATAAATAATATTCCAAAAATTGGTGAAGTTCGCATATTTTTGATGTGTAAAATCATAGATTTGAACTGTGCGGTTTTTAGTAAAAGCGACGCCATTTTCCCCCATATGATTACAAATCTATTTTTCTGTCAAATAAGTCGACCAAAACACTGTTCTATAGATCACATGCTTCTCTTTCTAACCGTAGTTTACAAATTGTTCTGTGACTCATAGATCAAAAGATATTTCTACTTGACGATAGTAGAAACCTTACGGAACGAAATTCACTTGGCATTCGGTGCAGTTTACTAAATAGGATTATTGATTACTGATTCGATATTTTGTAATCGAACTTTATAGTATGTTGTAGAGCAAATTTCATTCTACAAGTTGGTAGCACTTGATATAGGATTATGTTATTCTGTGTCTCCTTTTTTCAAGTCGCAACATAGCCATTTTTAGGCGATTGTGTCACACTGAAGGGGCGTGGCGCTTTGTTTTGGGAATACATATTTATTTTATTTTGAAGGTTTGTGTATACAAATTGTATATAAATTGTGTAAACAAGTTACAATATATGTGTTTTTATTTCTAAAGTTTATGTTTTTGAGTGAATTTCTAGTTTGTGAATGGTTTATATTTGGGATAACCTAAGATTTATGTTGTAAACATAGGCCTATATGCAATTTTCTTATATTGAGTGTTTTATTTGATTATACAAGTGAATATGTGTGTTATTCTTTGTAAAGTATAACAAAATCTCTTTGTTTTGGTGAAATCTAGTGATTTTGTCTTAGGCCTAGTGTTATAAAGTTACTAATTACGCCTAAATTGTCGAGGTGTCAAACCTAACCTCACTTGTCAGAGTATCATTTTTTAGGGAAAATCGTTATTTTTATTTTGAAAATGTAACAAATTATTATTATTTTTTCCCCTAAATATATTACAAATCTTTAGTAATCGTTGAAAAAATTCAAAAAAATCTATTTGTATGGTGTAGATTACCATTTCTGTGAAATTATTCTCTCCGTTACTCTTCGATTTTTTGGTATTTGACCAAAAAACTCCAAATGTTTTACATCTAACATTTTTTACAAGTTTTACATCTAACATTTTTTACAATTTCACTACACACCTAAATTCTATGCACCTTTCTGAATATAATGATATATAGAACTTTTGTATAAAATATATATTACTATTTTTGGTAAATTTTTGAAAAAAATATGACTAATTTACCTTTTATCGTAAAATATTTTTTTAAATTTTGAAAATGTAACAAATTTATTTATTTATTTTTCTAAATATATTCACAAATATTACACAAAACTTTTCTAAGATATTATCTTAGAAAAAGGTGGTAAGTTATTGATTTTGGATAATACAGGTTTTTCTGAAAAATGTTAACTTCATTTTTTGACATGTAACATACTTACTCCAAAACCGTTTCAAAATTTTTTTTTTTTATTACATAGATGAATTCTATGCATCTTTCTGAGAAAAATGATGTCTTATAAGTTAGGTTTTGTATAAAAATAATATTTTTTATTAATTTTTAAACAAACAAGGAATTGTCAAGAAAATTAACCGTGCCGCTTCTAGGGTTAAACAATTGTTTAATATGTAAATTTCCATTTATTTATTCTGATTTATTTAATGTTGAAATATTATTTACATATACAATAATAGTTAATTGCCAACCATTGAATATTTCTGTGTTTAAGATATCATTGCATATGGAGGAGTTTTGTCGTCTGATATACAGTTCTAACATTGACCTATTCTAGTAATTACATACTAATATCTCTAATATGAAATAATAGTCATTTACTGATAATTTAATTGTAATAAACATATTTTTATCGTAATCCAGCATTTACGATTAAATTTTAATAATGTTTTTTAACATTTGACTATTGTCACTAACTTCATTTCTGATGATGTCATGTATTTAAGGTGGCTGATTTGTTTACGTCCCATATCTATGACAATTTGTTAAGATTGGAATTGATTTATGTTTGGAAATATCAACTTGTGTTTACAGTGGAATTTGTGATAACTTGTGATAAGTTCTGTTTAGGTTAATTGTGTTATTGTTTATACTATTTGGCCTAAATTTACATACATAATCTGCAGGTTTGTTATGCTAGCCTATTAAAATGTACATTATTTAGTTTATATTCGTCTTAATACATTAAAGGCATCTGATTATTTACCAAAGTCAGTTTCTTCCATACTTATAATAATTATTGGATTTACATGTGTTTTAACCTAGGGTTTATGGGTACTTCTAATAGAGGTTATGTTGTTGGCCTAACAACTCTGCTAAGATTTTAGCCTTTTCTTGTAGTAAGGGACCTGTTAGTGGCATGCCCTTTTCCCTTTGTTGCATGAACCACATGAATAAGGCCTTGTTAACTTTCTCAAAATCTGACGTCTTCAAAGTTTTTCTCTTACCATTTTTTACGACTTCTAAAATCTTAGGTTTAGATTTTACCCAGTCCGAGACAGTAGACATGCCAACTCCGTAATTAGCCGCAACGGTCTTTAGCAAGCAACCTTCTTCAACTTGTTTGATAGCAGCTAATTTATTCACAAAAGAAATAACCACACGTTTTTGCTTCAATACCATCTCATACACACACCTTTACGGTACACTACTGTACATAAAAACACCTGAAAACATACACACTTGCTAATCACAAACGGTACACTACTGCAACATGTTAACAGCTCTACTGTGACAGTGACTGAGGGGGGGGGAATGGGGAAATTGCCAGGTCGGTGACCGGAAGGGGTGAGTGGGGATGGGGTGGGGGAAGGTGAACCATCTCAAGGACATGTCAAACATCCCTCGCATCGCCGCACATCACCGATAAGTCACGTAGGCACTCTTTCTGGAGAAAGAGGCTCAGCGCAGCGCCTCACTGTTTACGTATTACGTATTTATAATTATTTACGGAACCGTTTCGGGTTAACCGGGGTTGTACTGTAATACCAAGGACCATTTTACAAGATTGTTTTATTATGTAAGCCTGTGTCTCATATCCATACAAAATCTAAACATAATAGGCTATGTGCTCTATTATACTCTAACCTAAATCGTATATTACAGTTAAAGGTAAAATTCAATCTATCATTTATTATGTACCTGGCCATGCTTTTGTAGTGTTTGTAAATCTCAAATTCTTCCATTGTACTCATTTTAAGTTCTAATTTTGTATAATATGGTTATATTTTGATGTTTATTTTATGTAATATGGTCATACTTTCGTGTATATTGGTTAACTGTGTTAGTTGTTTATCAAATGTTATACCCTCAGGGGCTCATCTATAGTGAATACATAGGTGGCAAGCTCAAGGGATCTACCCCTCTTTAAAACCATACTGAGAAGGCAAAAAAAAAAGATTATTATAACTGTACTGAACAGTTATAATAATTTTTTTTTGTTTTATTCAGATTTTAAAATATTTGTTTTTATTTCAGTACCTTGAAGACATACTGCAAGAGCTAACACCTGATGACGTTCGCCATTTAGTCAAATACGAGGATGAGCTTACACAAATTGGAAAGTATGTTAATTTAATTATATTAGGGAGCAACTCTATTGATTGCTTGAGAAATGACAGCAAGAGCAGTCGGTAGTGTTACTTGTTTCTGTAGTCTAAATTATATTATGCTATTTAGGATTATAGCTGTACACAATATTAGCCCCCCCTTCAATATATGGACTATACATTATACAGAGTAAATTGTACTTGTACATTTATTAGCTAAACATTGGAGTGGTTTATGTATAACCCCAAAACTAAGAGTAAAACAGACACTGCAATCTTTTAGAGTAGGACCTAAACAGGATCACGTCGAGCTGATAAGAATGTCTATAACAAGAGTTATAGCTGTAATTAGGGATCAGTGACACTTTGAGATTGTCAAATCAGATTGCTCTCTATAGAGATTCGATCTTGGTTTGGTTTGCAAAATTATTTTAATCTATACAGATCGCTTTTTTTTTTGCTGTATAAATTATAATATTTCTAGGCAACTTAAAAGCCGTTTGAAGGAAAGGAGAAAACAACCCAAGCTGAGCGTTTCCAAAGTCCATTTAGAAATAATAAATTATTGATATGTATTATCTATTCTTATTTTATTCTTTTGTTTTAGCTCTGTCTACAAATTAAATTACTGGTTTCATCAATTAAATTGTCAATCAATTTTTTTCCATCAGGTAATAAGTTTCTTTACTTTGAATAAAACATGAAACTCGACACATGTTAAAACAAACAAAAATTTTAACGTATGGTCAACCCCATCCCTCTTCTGTTCATATGCAACCATAACAATAGATGTAGAAAAATTCTTGCTTATTCAAAAAGTAACTCAGTCTATAGGCTACACCTAATTCATATCAGCACATGCCGTATATCAGTGTTTTGTTTATTATAAAACCGCAATTCTCAATTGATAATTTGTCACTTAAATTGTTAATATTTAACAATTTTTTTCATTAATCTCGACATTATATGTTTCTATTTTGTATGAAGTAATTTATTTCAAATCTCAATAGATAATTTTATTTTTTGACAATATATATCTTAAATTTTTTAATAACTTACACCAATTCTCAACCGATAACTGTACTCTTTTATATCTTTTGTTAATTTTTTATGGTACATCTTTTATATAAAATAATTTATCGCAATTCACACTCAATAATTTTATATAATATATGTGTGAATTATTATAATTTGTTTATGTCGGAGCCGAAATTCGGTTTAGACTAACGATAGAGGTACTATTAGAGGTACTATCGTTTAGGTATCAGAAGGGCTTTGACAATATGTGTATTCAGTAGGAAATGATGTGGTAGGAATTTAGAAAGGAGTTCGTCTCGAGGGGATCAACCCTCAGACAACGAAGGAGGTAGAGTGCGTCGGGATCAGCCGACAGACCACTCGGATGTTTGGAATGTTTGTCCTGGAGGGATCAGCCTTCAGACAATGAACGGGAAAGTCCGTTCTACCGGGATCAGCCAACAGACCACAGAGGTAACGGGGTAACCGTGCTGAGAGAGAGAGAGAGAGAGAGAGAGAGAGAGAGAGAGAGAGAGAGAGAGAGAGAGAGAGAGAGAGAGAGAGAGAGAGAGAGAAGAGAGAGAGAGAGAGAGAGAGAGAGAGAGAGAGAGAGAGAGAGAGAGAGAGAGAGAGAGAGAGAGAGAGAGAGAGAGAGAGAGAGAGAGAGAGAGAGAGAGAGAGAGAGAGGGGAGTGTTGCAGGTTACTCTGTGAAACAGAATGATTTCGAAATTGATACATCTTCTATTTATAGGTCACAATTCAACCTAGTGCGTCTGCATGTCCCTCACTCTGCACGACCCTGAGTAATTCAGTGTTTCTCCCTCTCTGCTGTGAGTTATTTATTTACAAGCCTAGATGTTACAAATATATTTACAACAATTTAGCGTAACGATACAGTGAAGATAAACCCTAAATTTTTTTTACCTGGCTTTGAAGATTTTGTTCCTTTATTGATCACAAAAAAAAAAAAAAAAAAAAAAAAAAAAAACTTCAAGTCCCTATTACATACCTCCTTCTCCCTTTGAACTGCTCTAGGATTATTGTCTATTGTAACCTGATTTCTCAGAAACATTTACAATAGTTTTGGCGCTAAAAATGTTCCTTGGCTCAAAAAACTATTCAATTTATATCTGATTTGATTTTAAAATCTATCCCTAGTTGTAATAAAATGTGTCTGAGAAAATCTAAAACTTTGATACAATGAAGGTATATGTTTTTATACAGACTGTCAGGATGTTTTGAAAGCACTGGAACCCATGAATTTATGTCAAAGGTAATCTAAGATTGTTTTAATTAGTGGAAATGAATGTGTAGATGCATTAAATGGTGCAATTAGTAGAACCTGAGTCATTCTGTGGTATAAAGCTGTCAATGCAGGTCATGAACACTTGGGGTTGGAAAGAGTGTGTAGAAGGTGGAGGACTACCTTAGGATTGAGGATGAGTAAACTGTCCTCCTTGATATCTCTAAGCAAATTGCATTGGAGATTTTTATGTTAAAGAGTGACAATGTAAGAAAAGTGATAAGTTCCATCTTGGAGCATGGTCGTCTGAGAAAATGCATAGGATGGAAATCTGAACTGGGAAGTGTTTGTTCAGGAAATGTGGCCTATAAGAAGAAATTGCAGTGCACTGATCGTTAAATATGAAATTCTTGAGACCTTTGGATTTTTAACAATAAGCTTGACAATCTCAAAAGACCACCTTGTTCGAAAGATTATAAAGTTCGTAGAGCTAATGAATGTTTAAAGGGATGACTAGGAGTATATTATTTAGAAGTGCAACAATTCTGGGTGACATACAAGCATTAGACCGCCCAAAGAGTAAAGAAAAAGAATATCATTAAATTTTCAAATTTCTTCGTAGTGTGAAAATGTAACACCAAATTTGGTTATAATTTGTAATATACAATAAACTTATGTTATTGAAAAATAAACACTGTACTATATGCATACATGACTGCAACTTATGTAATTTATTGGTTAGGTTAAAATGCAGCTATTTAATTATTTATTATGGTTATATAATGGATAAATACCATTGAATAACCATTTTTAAAGAACAAATCTTCAACAATGTTCTATTGTTAAAAGAATCCTCCCTCCAAATAAATTTAACAAATAACTTGGTCAAAAAGTTTAAAAATCTCAAATTTTTATGAAAAATGTTGAAACTGAATCTATGCTTTCTTTTAGTTTTCAGAAAATATTTCCCACAACTGAAACTCACGAATACCACCAGTTCTTTGAAGCACCTCGTTACTACAATATGCTGCTTGATGCCTGGGAAATAAAGCAACAAGAAGATCGATCTGTTGGTAAGGATTTTGTATACATTGTTTTCTTTTTAAAACATGTAATATCTTCCCTTCACTTATCAACTATTGTCCAGTTTGTAACCAAATCTTCATGAAAAGTTTCTAGTTTTCATGAAAAAGGTCTAGGAATAAACAATTTTGTATGAATATTTATTAAGTCTATATCCTTATATGATACAATCCTCATATAGTTGTACAATCATAAGGTAGGTACAACCATATAGCTGTATATGAGATTTGTTCAAAAGTATCCAAAATTGATTTTTCTCATGGGAGATGACCACCATGAGAGATGGAGTATACGTCACATGAATTTTTTCCTACCAATAAAAATAATCAGTCGCTGGTATGTAGTCTGTAAGTGAAATAGTGTACTCAGTGCCTATCGGATTTCCATTTCCTGCAGAATGATTTATTGCATCAAGTTTGGCAATACCCATTTCAGACTTGCAAGTTCTCTATATTTTGAAACCAATCTCCAGTGTATGGAATCAGTTTCTCCATTTTTTAAACACAATTTGCCTTTTAATATTAATTACCAGTAGGAAGAAAGTAAAATCATTCTGAGTTTGTTGCATTTAGACATTTTCCCTAGTAAAATATTTAATCTTTTTTTTTTTCTTCTTAACCCTTCGCACGCTGAATAAAATTTGCCTTATTTCATCTCAACGCTGAAATAACTTTAAAAATCTTTTGTTTTTTTTTCAAAGTTAATTTTTGTTTTCGTTTTGTATGTGAAAGGTTAATTTTTTTAAAATGTCATCATTGGTTATCGGCTGCATTTAACATTTTTTTATGACATACAACAAAATAGTAAAAAATTGCAAAAAAAAAATTAGTTTTATTAATTTTTGTAAATTGGAACAGTTATATTGTGAAATAATATATAAAAAATACAAGGTAATGTTAAAAAAACAAAAACAAAAAACAATCCTTCTTCAAAACAATGCTCAAATGCAAACACGGAGGTCGTCGCCTATCGGACTAATGAGACTGCGAGTTTAGACGTTATCCGCTCTGTAGAAGCTATAGAATGCGTGCGCCGCCGGGCAATTCCAGACAAAATAGCGTCCCCCTCCACTGCCTCGAGGCATAGAACTTTCAACAAAACGTTTTTCTATTCCTGAATAGACAGCGGACATGCCTCTGCATTCTACCGGAACTTTGCTGAACTAATTAACTAACCATAGGCTAAAATATATTATTGCGACTTTAATCGTAATCCGCGTTTGGGTCAAAGTCTACCATTGCGGCTATACTCGTTTGCCGCGTGGGAAGGGTTAAGTTTATTTTTTCATATTGTAGGTTTAGAAGAAGTAGGCATTGACTCAAGGTGAACTACTTACAGTCATATGGATTCATTTGCTCTTGTGTTTATTTGTAGGAAGAGATAGTCAGTAAGCTATTTTTACCATCTGAACTCTGATCTGTGCACAAAAGATAATACCTGCTAAACAGTTTCAATTACAAAATGTTGTGTTATCGTTTTGCTGTAATGAAACTTTAATTATAGTAGGATTGTTAATAGATTGTGTATTGTATTATCATGGCTACAAGAAAATGTGATCGTGTTTTAAAAATATTATGTGGAAGAGTTTCCGTTAATTTTAGAGTCAACCAAAGGCAATACATTTGCCTTTTGCAGTGTGTGTCTGTATGATTTTACTGTTTCATATGGAGGTCGACATAGTGAAACATATTGATACGGAAAAACACACATCTTCTGTTAATTCTTTTGTGAAAAAATACATAACTTAATTTCAGTTTTGCAAAAGAAAAGAACGATATTTATTATAAAAGCAGAATTTTACTTTGGAATTTTTGTTTTTTAGAACATAATTTTTTTTATAACCTCTTGGTTGTTCCGATTGTTTATAGATCATAGATTGTTCTGGGCGTGTTTTTGCTCTTTAAAATGTTTCCTGATAACGAATTCACTAAAAATTATGCTTGTACTCAAACAAAAACAATGGGTATAGCCTAATTTCAGGAAATATCATTAAAAAAATGTGATATTTTTTACACAATTTTAAGTGTGATTAAAAAAAAATGCCATTTTGTATTTCTATCAATGGTAGTAACCAGAAGGGTTCAAAACCTTACCCCATTGTGGTTACATATTTAAACACAGAGGACTTACAAATTTAATATTGTTTATTGTCTGTGCCTAATTTTAGTGGTGATGCTACAGGACTTAGAGTTTCTAAATAAACTCTTCTAAATAAATTTAAAATTGAAAATATGCTGTTGGACAACTGCAACTGCAGTTTGTGTTTAGTCCCGATAATTGTCCCAGTATTGATAGGCATAAAGGAAGGAGAATTTAATTAGTTTTCAAAAATTGTATGTTATCATCATCAGGTGCAACTTTAGTGAATTTCATAGTTACAGTAAATATACAGTTGACTATAAATTGATATATTTTTAATTTTATAAATAGACTTTTGTTAAAACTATGTTCTTTTAAAATTTGTGAGTAGACTATTTTTTAAAAACTTCGTCCTTTAAAACCTGTGTAGCTATAGACAAATATGTGGCACGAAATTTCTGTGAAAATTTTGTAAGTAATTAAAGCAGCACATACTTACTTGTATATTTAAAACCAAGTTGTATAGAATATATTATCTACTTTTCACATGTTTGATTAATTGTATCCCACTTTGTTGAAAAAATTATTAGTATTCAAAACTACTAACTAAAAAGAAATTGCATAGCTATTACAAAATAAAACCTTACAAATATGCCATTTGGACTCTCTGCCATAAGGTTCAGCTGGCTTTCTGTGATGATACCAAATGCATCACATAAATAAAGGATTCGTTCAACAGTTTCAAATATACCCCCACATCGGAGATTAGCTCTTTGTTCCTATAGGCCTTACAAGCCCGAAATCACATGATCATTGCTTATTTATAAACTTTCGTCTTACATGACAACTAGTTTGGGGTAATCACGGGTATGTACCACAAGGCTTACCTAGAGGTCCTATTTTGCCTACATGATGCTTTCTGCTGTAAGAGATCAGACCTTTGAGCAGCTGCATCATTATACTCACCATCTCATTTCTGATCTAGATTCTCTACTCTCTGACTGCTACTGACTGAAGTTCTCTGTTGGCAGAAAATTTCACCTGAAGATAGTCTCCACTGGAGGTCTCCCCCCTGCTCTTCATTTATTTCCTCTTGAAAAATCAGATCAGATTTAAAGCTTGTACTCTTTAAAAAAGTGAGATACAAAGCATAGAGAAATATATCTGATAAGTAAATTAAAATTTTATGAATTTTTTTTGAGGTTTTACTTTTTTAGTTTTATACAGAATTATAATTGAGTTTTTAGTGTATTTGTAAAGTACAGCATTGCAAAGATAAATTCTTGGTGTTGTTTCTATTTGTGTAGTGTGTTTCCATTATATATGTAGAGTCTTTACTGAATTACTCAAACTTGGGTATAATTATTTAATTTTTAATATATTTTTATTAATTATTTTAATTTTGTTCTATATGTTATAAGAAATAGACCTACACGAAGAAGTTGTAATAAACAAACATTTAATTAACTTTTAAAAATTAGATAGTTTTCAAATCAAATTTACAAAAAGAAATCATTGCATTAATTATTTTTAATCACTACAATAATATACTCCCTCCCCCTAAAAGCTAGCGATTATTTTGCATTATTTTTTTTTCAGGCATTCAATTATTGGAAAGTTTGTGCCAGAAAAAGGTCCATTTGGACACAACACAAATTCCTCCCAAATGTGCCAAGGTGAGTTTTCATTTAATAAATTATTTTAATTTCCAAAACTACAGTTATTTATGCTATATAAAAATATTTAATAGTTGTTAACAGTAGTAAGAATTGATATTTGCAATAAGGAGATGTTAAAAGGAGAAGGGTTGAGTTCCTCCATAATCAGAAGAAAGGCATCTACAGCTAGTTATACAGAAACAGAACCCACTAATTTAACAATCTTTCTTTTACAATAGTTGTGATATTTTCACAATAATTTGAGTAAAGAATTTATATAATAGTCATTAACTCTTATTCATAAGATCCTAAATGATTGAAGAATGACAAACAGATATAGAGTTGGGTTACTTCCATTCATAACTTCCCATAATAGTCAACATATATCAGTTACATTTTAGTTTATAGTTTTGTACCATATTTTTTTTTTCTCCGAGGAGGGTGATTATTGACTGTTAAGAATATTTAATTTACCTCGAAACCCATCATTGTGAAGACTATCATTTTTAGTCAGTGTACTTGGTTTTTGTTTTCTCAATGTAACATATTTCTTTGAATTAAGTTGTTATCTATTATTTCTTTCTTTCTCTAACATATATTCTTGATAAAGAAAAAATATATTTGTATAGTCGGAAGATTTCTAAAGTGACTCAGCTAGTGAGGACAGTTTACTCATTTTGTTCTGTGTTTTTGTTCATTCAAATAGATATAAAGCAACGAGAATATACACATTTCTATTAATATTTTATGTACTTGTCATAAGCAGAGTGTCAGATGTTATATCCATTCATCAAAGAAAAATGAAAAATATATATTAACGGCTTGTTTAACCTTGTGTCTTTATGAAACTATCGGCCACTAAGGAAAAATTTCAATTGTTAGAATATTTGCAAATTGCTAACTGTGAGACCTGAACTATAAAAGAATGATTGAATTGTTCCAAGCTAAAGTGCATGAGGAGATGTTTTAGGTTGTGGTGGCAGGTGTCATGAATCAGCACAAATATCATTTATTCTAGATCACAAAACAATTTTCTTAACTTTTTTTTTTCATTAGACCTGTTGATTGTGGAATCTTGAAATAAAAATTTCACAAGGATATATTTTTGTCTATTCCAAAACACCATGCACAAGATCTTAGGGGAAAACGGCTGATTGAATTTTATCCCTAATGATGATGAAATGCGGCTCCACTCTGGATTGTAGCTTCAATTCAGGAGTTATGTTCAACACCCATAACTGTCTTGCTCACTGCATCATGTCAGAAAACCGAAAGCACTTTCCTGCTGTTTCATAAGTATATTCGACACCCAGAATGCACACAGTTTCCAACACTAGTTTTTCATAAACAATTTTTCTGAACAAATTAATGTGAAATTTGTGGAAAAGTTACGTAGTTGAAAATTATCTGTTCTCTCTTCAACTGCATTTACTAAATTTTAATTCATCAAAGACAGTTGCCTGCTCTCATCAACATTTACATTTTCACAACCTTCATTATGTTGCACTCATTGAATTACTCATTGCCTATTCTTCATAATCGTCAAATTTCAGCTGTTCCTTATAATGCTGTGGGAATCTCGATTTCTTTAAAAATAAACACACACCACGATACATAATTGATGCTCAAATGTTTGAAAATGGTGTCAGTACTTTGCCAGAGAATCATCTAATTAAGCATGCTTTTTTAGAAAGGTGGGTTATTTTATGGATATCCATCGTAACTTGTTAGATATTATTTTAAGCAAAAATTGAGTCCTGAAAAAAGCCTACCTGCATTTATAACAGCACAAATCACATCAATAACTTATGCAACAGGTTAGGATAGTTAGCCTAAATTAACCAATAACAACATAACCTAAGTCAAATGAAAAATAGACGATTTGGATAAGTAAGCATAGAACACAACGATCTACATTCATAAGTATTAATAGCAGACATTTATATACAACCTATTATTAATAAACCACCCATATTCATTCAATTGCAAAACAAATCATTCCTAAAGCAGACGTAAGATAGGCCTATCTCTAAATTGTAAACATTCGAAATTGAGACGCTGACACAAATTAACCACACCACTACACAACCATAACATCACATATCTTTATTTAAAATCATTTCATAAGATCCCAAACTTTATTTACAAGCAAATCACTACTAATAAGGAACAGTGAGTTTGCAATGTTAAACACGAAAACGGCCTACGGCCATTCTCCAAAATATATGTAACCATATTTCGAAGTACTAAATAGAACGATCAGACTGTAAATTACTCTAAGATACCACTACTTATAAATTATTTGTATGCAAAAACATCTGTTAGTTTTAATTGCAAACATTGTAAAATATTGAGGAAGAAGAAATAAGTTAAAACTTTGTACTAAGATAGATCAGCTGATATGTATGTACGCGGTCTAAATCACCCTTAAATTAGTTAAATAATGTGTAATTAATAAACAAATTGATACAAAACAACAAATACGAATATAAGAAATGATTATTACAACCCCAAATTGCCAATGGCCAAGAAAAGAAGAAAAAAAACGGTACTATATGGTGCCGCGGAAGAACCCCAACAGTTTCAACAAACGATCTCACGGAAAATAGAAAAAAAAATCACTCCGCAACACAACGAGGCGCCATGTTTTAAAAGAAAGGAGATACAGGAGTAACATTGTGGAGACCAGAGTACAGAAGCCAAATTAACATCCAAAGTTTTCTTTTATAATATTTGTGTCTAAATTGAGTGATTAGAGTCAGTGTGAACTGTACAGAGCATGGTATGCTCTGTTAATTAACTATTCTAAACATTTACCAAATTCAAAGGCCTGTATTACTTCAAAATTATCAATTCAACATTTCTTGTGAACTTTAATTAAATTTTTTTTGTAGAATTTTAATCATTTCAATTTTTCAATTTATTTATGCGTTATGCTTGTATAACACAACCATGCCAGCCGAGTGCCTACCCCGAGATCTAGCCTAATTAATATTGTATTCTTTGAGTCAATGTGTTCTGTTAAATTGAGCTAAGCCTAGAGGCCTATAATATTACAAACTTTATTACAAATTTCATGAACTCTAACAAATTATAATCCAATATTGTATGGTAAATTCTAATAAAATTAATGTTATTATGTTAATATAACATCATATCTTATTATTTATTAATGTTTGAACCTAGAAAGTAAGAAACTGAATTTAGTCTTTATTTATTTATTTTTTAATAACCATCCATATTCCAAATTAACCAATTAGCTTGAATTGAGTAGAGCCAAGAGGTAATTCTGTTTCATTTAGAAAGTTATTCCAAATTTAAGAAGTTTTTCAAAAATAAAATAACTTGAAAGAATATATTATTTTATAATATATTATTTTATAATATATTATAGTAAAGAAATATTTATTTTTATTCATTTATTATACATTGTTTCTCAGTTGGATTAATGCTGTTCCACAGTTGTTGAATGATAAGGTTATACAACACTTTAATCAAGTCTGACTTTAATAATAAAAACGTCATACAAATTCATTGAGTATATTTTGTTTTCAAACCTATCATTTATAAAGTGTGTAAATTGCCTTCGTAATTAAAGATATGTAATACCTAATATAACCTTTTAGATTATGCACAGTGGATAAAAGAGACAGAAAAATAAACCTATAATCCATACATTCCGTCATTTTCCTAGGCCTATAAAAATAAACGGCGTTCTGTTTATTGTACTGCATTTTCTAAATTGTACAAAAAGAGTTCAGTTTCAGCAAGCAAATTTACATCTTGGTAAAGTTAACTACTAAATTAAATCACTTGCATTATTAAGTCACTATGTTATGTTTTTTTTAATAGATGACTGGAAAAAATAGCAAGGCTTAGTGATCATTCTGCACAGATAGGCTATGAATCACTGTTTGCATTTAGCATCATAATTGCTTTTAAAAATTGATTAGAAACTTAGTTATCTCATTCCTACTTTGTAATACTCGATAATATCTAAAAAGGTTGAATAATAAAGGCATATTTTTATAAATGGTTGTTTTGAGTGTATAGGAGATAAACCGGTTTCTTTTTCTGTCTTCTATCACTTTGGCAGTATTAATTAATGACGACTGTGAGAGCTTATCATAATGATGTACTCTAATAATTCTCTGGAAGATTAAATACTTTAGAATATTTCAGACAAAGTTATTTTTAGGGATTATCAAGCCTGTCCAGAAATTCTAAAGTCTCAATGCCTTTCTGCTGATGATGTATTAATTCAAAGAGCATGTGCTCTGCAATTCTGTCACTGAGGCTCCTCATCCTGTACATGGTTTCTCAAATACCCTCTTCTGTAATAACACCTACTACAGGATAGGTTCTTTCCCTATAATAGAGGGAGGAAGATGGAGGTAGACCTTCCTTCAGGGGCTTACTATAGTGAGTACAGGTATGGAAATCCTGAGGGACCCTAGCTGGATCTATACCTTTTTTCGTGCAGTTTTGGGTTAAATTCCTATCTGTCATCTGTCCTATAAAGTCTCTCAACTAACTCTTGTTCTTTCCAACCCTGACACTATTAGAGTATTTGAATGCTAGGGCTCTTATTTTGTTCTTTTCCCCTTTCATAAAAAAATTAATAATTATTTGACAACAAGAAAATAAATCTGAATTCTCTCATGCTCTTTTTGAGTCCAAGTTCAAAGGCCTGTATTGCCAGCTTTTTTAATTTGTTATACAAGTTTATATTTGTCAATAGACTCTGCCAATAGTTCACTTAGGAAATATTGAAAATAAAAATTGCAAATATTTTAGTGTTTTAAATATGTTCCATTGTGTACTATTAGCAGAATCTATGTACAGAATAAATTTAAACATGTTTATTTCCTAAACGCTCAAAATAATGAATCAATTTCTTCATTTACAATAAAAATACAAGAACATTTCAAATATGTATATACAAACAGAAAATAAATTCTTTACGTACCGCCATAGTCTAAAAGGCTATTAACTTAATACCATAGTCTATAAATAATAAGTTATAAAACTTATAATAAACGACTAAAAGTTAGAATTGCTGTGAATACAGATGTGGATTTACATATTATTGTGTACCATTGTTTTGGGATTTTAGATTTAACATTAACCACATTTATTATTCTACTTTGAATCTCTCTCTGATGGGTTGAAGGTTCTATTTTAATTACATAAATAACATAATCAAACCTTCTGTAGATCTAGATTTGGCTAATACCTTAAAAAACAAACAACTCCGTAGATTTATTGTACTTAAAATCACTCGTTTATTTTTTATTCTGTCAGCTGTTTTCCAAAGTATTTTATAACCACTTGTCATGTTTGTTTTGTTCTGGAGGAGAAAATGTTTGGTGTATTCAGGAAAATTTACTGCCATTATAAAAAGGCAGAGTCTTGTAAGTGAACAGTAGTAGCAAAGGGACAGTTTACTGTATATAGATACAGATTTTATTTATTTATAGTTAGACTTTCACTTAGTATTTTGTGTGTATAGACTCTTAAACTGCTTGTTCTATAGTGTTAAAATTCAAAACAAATAAATAAATAATTGCCGTCTGCGTTGTATTGTTTTGATATAAATTACAGGAATAAACAATACTAGTAAAATAATAATAACAGTAATGTAATTAAAATTGTTCTAATGATTTATCAAAGAAGAAAGTTCATAATACTTAACATACCGTATGACAGAAATTATGTTGCTGGTTTTTTGTGTATTTATTAATTTGGCAACTTCAGTCTTAGTATTAATATATGCCGATCGAAAGTTGCTCCATAAAATAATTACTTACATTGATGAGGAGGAACTACCGAATAACTGTTTCAAACGCCAGCCATTTTGAAATCATTTTCCTAATTATATTCAACGAATAATACTTATTATACATAGTTGATTTGATTAAAATTCCAACTATTAGAGCTATGATTTTTTTCCCCCTTTTTTTTCCCTTCTAATTTGAAAGTTAAATTTTTAACATTGTATTAATAACTTATTAATTAGATACAGATTTTAAAACTGTACAAAACAAACTTTCGTGGAATATTTGTATGGCTTTTGGGTGAAAAATTATCCTTAGAAAAACTTGTCACCATTTTGAAATGTATTGAACAATGTTTCTGGACTTGTCCTATGGTTTGTAAAATTGAGCTATATAGGCTACTCGGTGAAAAAAAAATTGTTTTGCTAAATTCCTGTAATCTGTATAATTGGTAGATTTCATAACTTCGATTATGACAGTTTTCATGAGGCTAATTACGATAGGAACAATTTTTTTAGTTAGATTAATAGACATAGACCAGAAACCTGATTTTATTTGTGTTTATTTCTTTATTTAATTTGTAACAAAATGGAATTGTCTAACATAGTGAAAAGGAGACAATAGATAATATATGGAAATACACAACCCCATCAACCTGGCTCAAATCCGGATAATCTTAATAGTTCACTATTTTGAACTGCAGCAAGATAAACACATGTCTAAACTATGTCACTCGTGATTTCTGTAGCCTACTTGAATATCTCAGACACATTGTTTGACACAGTGATTTAAAATTGACTATACATTAGTAGATTTAATTTTCAGTCTATGTAAAAGGAAAACTGAGTCTTTAAATAGAGAATTTCTGTCTAAACTAATTTATTTGTTTTCAAAGACATTTCAAACTACTACATAAATATTTCTTATATTTTGTAAATAACTATACAGTACCACCTCGTTTATCCAGACTAATTGGGACCGGAAGTGATCCGGTTAATCAAAAATCCGGATAATCCGAAATTAAAGAAAGATAAATAAAACAAAATATAAAATGATAACTTACCATTTATAATTTCCTTTTCTTTTGGTCATGAAAAAACACAATATTTACACAGTCATTCAATTTGACACAATACACGAAATTACACAATGTACTGTAAATCACGAAAAACATTTTATTTACACACCTGAAATATTTACACATGCTTTTAATTTACACAGGGTTTAGTTGTTATTTACAAAAAAGTCATTTATCTTCCTCTGTTTTAATTTGGTGTGACGTTTCAATGCGGCACGATCACGTAAACGTGATTTACGATTTTTTTTTCCCAATCTGACACAGTTGATGTCCCTACGCCGAGTTCTGCAGCAAGTTTATTTAAAGATTCGCCCCTGTCTATACAATTCAATGTGTCTAACTTTTGGGCCATTGTAAGCACATTACGTTTTCGTTTCGTCGCCATTTCCACGCACATACGCTAACACACGAATATAATACTATTAACCATATCCGATCAAAAATGTAAAGAAACTAAACACTGCACAGCACGATATGGTAATGATGTATTCCGGGCGCTAGCACTTGACAGACTACCCGCCGGCGTAGACAATAGACAAGGTCACTGTCGTGCCGCATCGGGGTAGGGGGACAGAGGTCATTGCTCCTCCACTTTCTATCCCAGCACATCAACAACCCGCCCTACTACCTCAAGGCGACACTGTAGTGTTGAGGAAATCACGTTTTTATCAACATTAATGTAATAGCAGATATTTCTTGTTGAAACTCCATATTCAAGGATAAAATCAAGCAAAAGCTTAAAGTTTCAAAATATTATGAATATTATTAAAAATATTATTCAAAATAATTATTAAAATATTTTGAAACCTTAAACTTTTGCTTTATTTTATCCTTGATTAAATTTTATATTTTTTGTTCCGGATCGATCTGGATAATCCGGACATCCGGTTGAACGAGGTCCGGATAAACAAGGTAGTACTGTATATATATATATAATTCATATTATAAACAGAAAACAACAGGTGGGATGTTAAACATTAAAAAGAAGACCTATATATAGAACAGGACTAAAAACATAATACTGAACAATCTGTAGTATTTCTATACCTGTTTTAACAATTAGAACCCCCATTTTCTGCACAATTTTATAGAATAAAATAAATACCATCCCTTATAATAAATTTTCAATTAATCAACTTTAGTTAATAATATAATAAAGTAGTTATAGATATTACTTATAGATGTATTATGAAAAAATCAAATATTTGTATGTAGTTTTTAATTATAGTATTTAGACTTTGTTGTAGTAACGGTTTTATATTTGTTGTTATTAACTTAATTATATGTATGTGTTGTGTTGTTATTTAGAAGATTATTATATAAACTGATACAAAATGTAAAATAGTTTTATAAATCTAAGTTTTTTTATTAATATGTGGTGTGGTAGTTTAGTCGATGAAATGTAGAATTAGTAATATAGTAGGTATTAAATTGTTCATTTTATATTAAAATAGGAAACAAATTTCTAAATATAGTAGGTTAAACATAAATTTAGTAAACTATTTAAAAATGCAATATATTTAATTTTGTGTGTCGTAGTCTTGCAGGATGTATATTCATTTAATTGGTTTCATTGGTGCCAAAATGATTCTTTTATTATGTCCTTTAATTTGATATACCATAAGCCGTAGGTACCCATTAGAGATTTTTTGAGTTAGAGGTTGGGAGAAGGAGAAGGGGTGATTTCAGATTTTGTACATCTGCTTTTTAAGGTTCCCTCTATAGATAAATACCTTTCTTGTAAACATAATTTGAATATTTACCGTATTTTAAATAATAAGAGGTGATAATGCAATTCTACAAAATGGTGTTTGTCATTGTAGTGAACAAACGCATTGGCTGATTTTTATTTTCTTGCCAAAGAAGTTCATTATTTTTAATAGGCTTTCATTTGATATATCACAAGCCTTATGTACCCATTAAAGATTTTTGAGTTGTGGGTTAGGGCAGGGGAATGGGGCGATTTTGAATTTTGTACATATGGTTTTTAAGGTTTTCCAAAGGTAAATAACTTTCTTGTAAATATAATTTGAATATCTATCTCCGTATTTTAAATAATAGAGGCAGGAACATTTTTTTTAAATCACCCTTTATAGAAAGCAGGAGTAGTAAGCTGATGGCTTCTCATAGGTAAAAATATTTACTGTGTTGCATGACTGTATTACTCCATGGGCGTTCAATTTCAACAGTATTGTTGAATTCTTAGCAAATGGTATTGTTCTATAATTAATTAATATTGTTTGTGATTTAAGAGAAATTATTATTTCTTAAAATAAAACACTACTCCAAAGTCAGAGTCGGCATCACACTAGTTCCTTATTAGGCAAGCTTATAAAATTGTACAGAATATTTAAAAGAGTGCATTGAATATAAGCTGAAAATAAATATTGCTGATGAAGCTACCAGAGTAGAGAAAACTCTTTTAAAACAAGATATTTAAGAAGGCAGTTCAGCAATAGTGACAAGAGAACTAGTATTTTAACATTGACTAGGAAAGACAAATGAACGGATAAATAAATATCGAAACGTACCTATATGGAAAAAGATGAACGAAATATATGTGGTACAAAATGTTTTCTCAACATGGTCTAAAATTTGTGTTATTAATAGAAAAGGCAGGTATTATAAAATATGGAGGAACATATTTGATATGGAGTAAGATCCTGTATGTTTTTATGATTTAAACAGAAAAATTGCCAGTAGAGGGGTTTGGGATTGCTTCATCTCTCCATGCTTTTGCTTTTTCGTCTCAAACCAAAATTGGTTCATTTTATGGGAGAAAAATTGTTGCCAATATAATTATTTGCCGTTGAGATTATTTATTATTATTTCAACTGATTTGGTATTTTTGTTATTGGTTTTGAATTGCTGCTTTTTTTTAACGTTATATTTTGTTTCTCTGGAGGGGTCTAACAAGGTGTCTTGATACAGTGTAAAATGAAAGTTTTAGTTGTCATTTAATAAAATTGTTATGAAGCACTTTACTGAATGGGTCATTTTAAAAATTGTTATTCAGACCACTTTGCCTAATGGTAGGATTTTTATTGAACTATAAATGAAATAAATAAACTTTCAGTGTTTATATATATATATATATATATATATATATATATATATAAACACACACACACACACACACACACACACACATATATATATACACACACATCCTTCATTTAGATGGGACAGACCGAAGAGAAAGGATGGAAATATGAGTTAAGAAAAAGTAGACTAGGGACATAAATTTTTGTGTATGAGGGAGTTAAATATCTGGGTAGCAATAAGAGAAAAGTCTTATATCCCATTTCAATATAGAATCGAAGTAGAAACACCAATTTCTGTGTACGAAGCAGTTAAACATTATCTGGGTAGGAGTAATACACTGCCCAGTTCATTATACCATGTGACCCAAAAATTCCCCTCTATTAATTTTTGAACGGGTGCAAATAACAAGATTTACTTCAGGGAATGTTTAAATGATCAAAGGAGGAGTGTTTTTGTATTTAAAAAAATTCAACCTCTCTTCCAAAAATAGGGGTTTGGTGGGGTAAGTCAAAAATTTTAAATATCAACTCCTACTGAGTGATACCTCATTTTAAAGGACTTGGTAAAAGAAGAAATGTCAAACTAGAAGTCTCCAAGTTCATCCTATCCAACATAGCGACCAATCGAATTTTGAATTTTACTCTAATAAATTACTTCCCTGTTGAAGAAACTGTCATTTTGTAATGTTCAATAAGTACGTCAAATAGTTTGTGTATTGACTTTTAAAACATGATAAACAAGATTAAACTTAAGATTAAAAGGGCTGAAGAACAATGAAGCTGGTAATCTACCTTATCTCTTGTGAAAGTCTACTGTTTGGGAATCCCATAGAGGCCTACTACACGGGCTTAATCATGTATTGTGTGGTTGTTAGTCTGTGGTGCAGCATTCAGACAAGTTAATTTGAAAGTGATTAAAGTTATTTATTTTGTGATTTTAAAATATGGTTTTTGGTCAATCGAAGATAAAGTGAAGATTATTATCCTTTATGGTGAAGCTAGGAGAAATTTGCATGAGACTGTACGTTTATCTTTTGATCACTACCACTTGATTTTTTCTTTTGGGGTTTTCTCAAAAGTAAAGTTTATGAGACGAATCCACAAAACCTTGATGACTTAAGAACAAGGATTGAAAATCCCTGCTAGCTTATTTCACCGAAAATGTTAAGTAATGTTCAACAAGCTTTTGAGTCCAGGCTCTATTTCTGCCAAGAAGTAAATGGTAGTCATTTCGAGCACTTAATCTGAGCTAAACAATCAAGTTAAGCTAAGAATTTTACCACCATAAAGTAGTTTGTAATGTAAAAAACATTAGGAGTTTGTCAATTTAAAATTTCAAAATTCATTTGGTCACTATGTTGGATATGATGAACTTAGAGACCTCTAGTTTGCACCATTTATCTTCTTTTATCAAGACCTTTAAAAATGAGGTATCACTCAGTGGGGGTTGATATTTTAAAATTTTGACTTACCCCCAAACCCCTATTTTTGTGGGAGAGGTTCAATTTTTTATATTACAAAAAGACTCCACTTTTAGTCATTTAAACATTCCCTGAAGTAAATCTTGTTATTTACACCTTTTCAAAAATTAATAAGGGGAGACTTTTGGGGCACATGTTATAGTGTAACAACTGTTTGCTATTTCCCAGGTTTGAAAATTGAAATAATCGTCTGATATATTCACTGGTGGGGGGGGGGCACTAATTCAATTACTTATTGGTGTGGACCGTTAATGTTCTTTATGATAATTCAATTATTTTTACCCGATTTTCATTAAACATTTTTTTGTTTAAATACGAAAAACCTTATTGTCATCATTGTATTATTAAAAAGAATGAAGAAAAGAGCATAAAATAAAAACCCTTTGCCCTCAAATACCTAATAGCATCAGGGTTGGAAAATAACAAAACTTGGTCAAGAGAGACCTGATAGGAAAGATGAATGAGAGCAATCTAATCTGTTACGTGAAGAAAGGTGTAGATTCAGCTAGACTCCTTTGGGATTGTCAAGCTTAGTTTAGCAAAATGAGACCTTGAGGGAGATTTTCATTCAAAAGGAGAATATGTAGAGAATGTAATTGGGCCATTTTCTAAATATGGACACCATATCTCAAAAAGAAGTAAAGATACATAAATATACAAAAATGTTTTAAGCTAATATCCCTTTCCCTTGCTTCAGTTTTCAATATACATCAATCTTGAGGAAAAGCAGAATATTCTACAGATAGTTGACATTAATTTTTTTTCTTTACTGTACAAAATGTTGCTAAAAAAAAGAGGGAGAGTTTTTTACTATTAATACAGAGTTGGTTATTTTTCTATAGATTTATATGTATGTAGTGTATTAGTTATTTAATCCCCAATTGGATAGTATTATTTTGTAGTTTAGATAAATGTTTTCAAAACACAGTAGGTAATCAATTTATGTAGCGTTTTGTTGTTTTAAAATAACAAAGTTTTTAAACTGTAAAATAATTTAATTAGGATATACATATTGATGTGTTATGTACAAATTTGTATTTAACTATCTGAATTTGTAGAAAATACATATTACTGTATGTGAATATTAATTTAAAAAAAATTATATTATTTTGTAATAAGGTGGTGAAAAGTATAATTTATTACATGTTCGTATAATATGATTGCTTACAAAGTTAGGTTAGACCATTATAACAAAATTAAAGCTTCTAAATTTTTCACTTTGGCAAAGGTTCAAATTTTTATTTGTTTTATATTTTAATTTATTTTTATGGAAATGCAAAAATTTTGAAGAAAGTTATCTAAAACAATATTTTAGATATATTGTAATGAATGTGCGTGATTTAAACATTATTTTTTTTAAAGAACATTAAAAATATTGAGCAACCATATTTATTAATTTTTGTTGTAGTAATATTTCGAAACACGAATAAATATTTTGACCTGGATTATTGGTTTTGAAGAGAACAAAACTTTTCATTAGATATAGTGGTCTCCTCAGGCTTCTTTAGGGTACCTATCTTGAAAGAATCTAGTAGTTTTTTAAATGACATAAGGCCTCTATTTAAAAACATCAAACAATTTGTTGAAATTTTTATATAAAACTGTTTTGGTAGTCAACTGTTTTTAGATTGTTTATCTAACTTATCTTACTTTATATATTTAAAAAAATTTCTAGAGAACCGCTGTTTGTTAGAAGTTCTAAATTTTCCTTTGCACCTGTATTTTAATTCCATTTTTTTTTTATAAAGGAGTTTATTGTAAGGACTTATCAATAATAATTTATTCCATATATTTTTTATTATACCATTAAATGAGTTAGCAAATAACTCATTGCTTGATAGGAATAATAAAAAATTATTGTCAAAATTCACAATTTTTTTGGTTAATTTTGATGTTTTGGTATAATTATTTGTTAAGCCAAGTCAATTCAAATGTTGTTTCCAACTTTCTATGACTAACCATTAAAGGACCTAAAATAATTCTTTGGTGGTGAATGACCTAGACTTGCTTGACAGCTTTTTAGTTGGATGATGTGTGAATAGAATATAGAATTCTCATCATCGTAATCTACATTTCAAAATCAGAATTCTATACCAAACATATCTCTCACCTTAATGCTGGATCAACATTGTAACTTTCTGAGTGTTCTGGATTGAACTGCAAACTTATTGGATACCAGCTAGAGCACTATATCAAGCAGGAGGTTCAATTGTAAAGCGATATGAGCAATAAATGTGTAATTAATTTTTTTTTAGTAGTCTGATATGAAATTATTAATATTGATGTTGATTAGGACACTCAGTATAATATTAAAATTTATTTGTGGGCTGTATACTGCATTTAAAAAAAAAGTTAATTGCCGATGTTTTAACAATATTTCAGTGGTCTTTCTTTAGGAGTCTGATGTACTTATTGTGAACAATGAAACAAGACTGGACTCCTCAAGAATGCCTTGAAAAAGACCATTAAAATGGATTGAAAAGTTGGCAATTAATTACAAAAAAAAAAAAATAAATAAACAGTGCAGCATATAGCCCAGAAATCCAATTTTAATATTGATGACAAACGCTACAAAAGCCTGATGTCTGCAATGAATTAAATTTTGTTGTCACTTTTTACAGCCTGCAGAATTCGCAACTCTACCTCAAATTTTGAACATTTTTATTTATAGGTTGAGTTTAATGAATGAAATATATATATATATTTTTTTTTAATAGTATGTTTTGATTTTGACATTTGTTAAGTACTTGGGCCATAAATCCCCAAAATAAATTAAACATTTTGAAATCTGAGGCTTATAAACTAAAAACTCAAGTTTGCTTTTTTATTAATAATATATATATATATATATATATATATATATATATATATATATATATATATGAATCATCCTTTATCCTTTTCCCTTTCCCAACAGGCTTTACAATATATATATATATATATATATATATATATATATATATATATATATATATATATATATATCTGGTTCAACTCTCAAGTCTTTTCTACGTAGTCCTGTAAGGGATCCACTCTTAGCTTCATCAGATAATGTTAAAAAAGATATTTGACTGTCTACAATACACTCCTTCTACACATAAACTAGTTACAGTACTTCTTTCTGGGCTAGTTCATAATCATTATCTTTTCTGTTACCTCTAAACTGCCACTAGAAGTTTAGGACCTACCAAAAGGAGTACATGGCCAACTCATCCACCACAATTCTACGTCTATCTATTGTAAAGAGTTTCTTGAACATTTTGGGATTATAACTATTGTCTACAGTTTCTTCTCTTCTGTTTTAATTTAAATATAAACTTTGAGACAATGGTCTAGTAACTAATGTTTTCCCTGATCCCTGTTATGATGTTGAGCCAGCACAATAGAAAAAAGGAGAGCTATGATTGATAATAAATTTTGATTGTGAAGACAAGAATTATGGCGACAGAAACTTGATGTGTTGGCCACATGTTACTCGGCTGAAATCCATTTAGTAGGTGTAGGCTCTTCACAAGTTATTATAAACGTTGAACTAAAAACATATCAGTAATTTGAAAACAATACAAAAAAATTTTCTGAGGTCACAAAACAAGTTGGAATAAAATAATTTACGTGAACATGGTTTTCTTTTCCAAACAAATTAGTCTTAAATTTAGGGTTTTTGTTATCTGGGTTGACAGATTGATTTATTCTTATACCAATTAAAAAAAAATGTGTAAGTTAAAGTTTTTCAAACAAATCATAGCCATAAGAGTGTACTTTCATTAAGATAGTTATTACTTAATTAATAATTTGTAATTACAAAAAAAAAAAAAATAAAAAAATAAATCGAATGGCATTAAACAATATATGTGTATTGAAATTGAATTAGGTCTCTGTGAGCCTGAGCGAGAATACATTGAACAGTCTAGATCCAAATACAAAGCAACAGGATCAGGAACAAGAAGAAGAAGAAGAGGAGGAAGTGAACAACATCGCAGTACTTCCTGAGAAGTCCAGGTTAGTCCTTCCTACCACTAGGATCTCTGACTTGATCAAAATATTTTCAGCAAACTGTGCTGTATGATTTAAGACAGTTTTGTAAAGACGATTAATTTATTATATTTAGGATTGTTTCAAAAAAAGTGTTAATGTTATTCCTACTAAACAAAAATTGTTTGATTTACAAGACATTTCAAAGTGAGAAGTACTAGTTATAATTACAAAAGTATATTATGTTAAAATACCAATATCGTAATTAAAAAAAATATTTATATTTTTTTAATGTAAGGTACAGGATGGTGCATGAAATGGCAAGATTTATATTTCGAAAAACAAAACAACTAAAAACTAGACAAATTTAATTAACTATTACAATGTGGTTACTTATTTCTAGTGAATAATATGTTCAATGTGACTACTATTCTGTGGGACTATTTTTTGTAAAGTGAGCTTTTGAATTTGTGACTTCACTGTGACATAATTATTTTGTTGTGGAACAACAAATCTTAACAATTGTGCAATTTATTTTTATCTCCCATTTTGGTTTCTTGGCAAACAACTTTTCATTCAAGAAACCTTCACCCAATCACAATGGTTAATATTATAATGGCGCTTAGTTGGATGCTACGTTTTTATAATCATTTATGTCACTTTGTTGGTATGTCTAATTTTTGATAATGTCACTTTGTCAGTTTGACTTGACAAACAACTATTTAATTGTGTTCTGTCTAGCTTGAATTGAAAAATTAAATTTATTTTTAGCCAACATTAAACCTATAATAAAAATATTTGGTGCAAATGAAACAAATTTTGATTTAATGTTGATAATTAACAACTATAAACAAAAAAAGACTGTGTTCAGAGTTAACCATGAAAGCACATGATAATAGTTTACTGAGATATTACAGTTAAATTAAGTTTTCAGATTCATCACTCTAATATGTTCTGACAATCACATGAAATATGTTTAAAATACATATACACAAGTATTTATTGATATTTAATAGTATAATGGTGCTTAGTTGAATGCGATATTATTATAATCACTTATGTCACTTTGTTGGTGTACCAAATTTTTGATAATGTCACTTTAAGTCAGTTTGACTTGACAAACAACTATTTAATTGTGTTCTTGCTAGCTTGAATTGGAAAATTAAATTAATTTATACCTAACATTAAGCCTATAATAAAAGTAGTTGGTACAAATGAAACAATATGATTTAATGTTTATAATTATCAACTATAAACGAACAATAAAAGATGCCCTTCAGAGTTTATAAGGGAAGCCATGATAATAATTTACTGAGATTTTACAGTTATATTAGGCTTCCAGATTCATTGCTCTAATATGTTCTGACTGTTTTTGCATTCACTGTGAAATATGTTTAAATACATATAGACACATTATTTATTAATATTTAACGTTAAGTTATTTGAATGCTATACATTCTATTCAAATGTTTAAACCACTTAACATTTTAAAACTTTCCAAAGTTACAACATTCTTATCAATCTTGTATTGTAATTTAATTTCTTCATTCTATTGTTTCACCTTCTTTTACTTCTTTCCACAGAGAGTCACTTAATATTTTAAAGTCATATCACAAATTATGTTCTTAAGTAAAAGGATATGAAATAATTGTTGTGCAATGTTCATGGATACAATTTCACGAGATTAAATTATTGGATAATTTTTATGTCATTATAATCTGTGGGCTGTATGGAGGCCACACTTTCCCACAGCCATGTTGATCTGCAGACGTATCTGATATCTATATTATCTGTATTTAAAAAAAAAATACTGATTGTGTGAGGCTAAGTTTAATAAACCAGTCGAACCACTGCTTCGAAGGAGAACTGTTCACAGTTCCATCAATGAAGTCTCATGGACATCACAATCCATAGAGAGAAAAAATTTTCCCATATTTTTCCTTTCCATAAATCATATATAAGATTTTCCCATGCCTAAAATCTAACATTAATGGTAATTTTTAAATGGAAAAGGCTACATTTGAAAAGACTGAGATTTGATGTCTACTTCTGTAGGGGAAAAAAAAAATCATCTAGTGGATTTAAGTGGACTTTGAACCAATGTGACTCTTGCAATTGTCACATTGTTTTTCAATCACCATTGTTGTAATTTTAGGTCTCTTTCTCTCCATATGTTTTCAAATAGTAAACTGTTTATGGTACATTCTATTACTAGAAGTTCATTTGGTGCCTAAATTTGGATGGAAATATTTTTGGCAAAGCACAGCTCAATGTTTTACCTACAAAATTTTCTGATTTTATATTTACTATTTTGGAAAAATGGATAAAAGAAACTTGTTACAGCAGAATTACTATTAATTATTTTTTATTAAAGCACAAACCTTTTTTATTATCTTTAAAAGAAAAAAAAACTTACAACAAATAAAAATCTGATTTCCTTTTTAACAATTACAAAGAGATGATACATTATACAGGTTTATCATAAAAGAATGGTGGGGTTTTGAACATGATTTAAATGAAAACAAAATTACTTACAGCTGATGTTGTTTATGTATCTAAATCGTTGTCTGAAACAGTTTTTTTACATAACTAATAAATTTTGATATGTGCAGCATTAGTCGCTCAGCAAATGTCCAATCAATAATCAAGTTCTGCCCAAACGTTAATTAACATGCCTTTGTTAACGGTTGTCATTGCTTCATTAATCCTGTTCCTTAAGTGATTTAGGTCACGAATTTTTTTCGACAAGTAATGTTTTTGATATACCCCCACAAGAAGAAATCACAAGTTGTCAAGTCTGAAATCCTTGGAGGACAGCATATAGGTCCTTGCCAGCTTATCCATCAATGTCCAAACTTTTCATTTAAAGTGTCTGTGACAAGTGCACTAAATTGCAGAGGTGCGCCATCTTGTTGGAAATAATGATGTTGACTATTTTCAAGTTCATCCAGCTGAGGAAAACAATAATTGATTAACATATCGAGATACACAATTCCATTAATTGTCTTTTCAGCAAAGAAGAAAGACTTTATCAGATGATTTTTCATCACACCACATCAAATATTAACTTTAGGCGAGTCACATATTTTCTCAAAATTTGTATTTGAGTTTTCTGATCCCCATATGCGTGCATTGTGTCAGTAACAAGCCCATTGGTAGCTTCGTCTGAAAAAATTATATCATCAAAAAATGACTGGTTTTCATCAATCTTGTTCAACATTTCAACAGCGAAATTAAAATGTTTTGCGCCATCATCAGGTTTCAATTCCTGCAATAGCTGGATTGTATATGCATGTAATTTCAGTCTTTTGTTTAAAACTTTGTGGATTGTTGTTTTTGGAATACCTAACTCTAGGCTTCGTCGAGGTATTGACTTCTTAGGACTTCTGATTGCACATTGTCTAATAAGTTCAACATATTTGGCTGATACACTTGACCTGCCAGATGATTTCTGCTTTTGAACTGATCCAGTTTCTATGAATTGTTTGAACCAACGTCGTATGTTATTTTCATGTGGTGGATCTTTTCTGTGTTTGCGTCGAAATACACGTTGCACTGAAATTACAGACTTGAATTCAGCCAGCAACAAAACACACTTTGCTTTTTCTTTATTAGAGAACATAATAACACACTCCACACAGAACACTCCGGGAAACAAAACACACTACCACAACAATGCAAGAACTAATTTTGAGGTTACAACAGCTGTTAAACAACCTTTTGGGTTATAGGCTATCAGTGATACCAATATAATATCACAACATTTCTTTACTGTCTTCGTATGAATTAATGAAACCCCATCATTCTTTTATGATAACGCTGTATATTATATATATAAAAGGATAAAATTATTTTCATTTTAACACAAAAAATTATTAGTTTTCATTTTTGCATTTCAGCTATTCTATTTAAAAACTTTCATAGGTATTAATCACACATGAATAAATTTTCAAAATAAATCGTTACATTTCATGCACCATCATGTATTTTAAAATTTGATATCTTTATTTAGTTTTCTTTTTTAATAATATGTTTCAGTTCAAAACTGTTAAGGAAATTAAAATGTCTTTGCTTATGATATTGCTGGCCACTCTAGAATACTTGTAAATGACTGCCTTAAGATTTCCTTTTCTGCTATTATTTTCATCTCCTGGTATACTTTTATCGAATTTATAATGTGTGAAGTACAGTATTTATGGAATGTTTATTTATATATTTTAAAATAATAAATTATTGTGTAACTTACTGTTTACATTATTTATTACACTCAAAATTTAAAGATAATGTTATAACTGTTATGGGACATTAGCATTTGAGTTTATTATTATTATTATTTATTTATTTTATATCAAATCCAAGTTGTTCTAATGAAAACCTATTTATTTACATAAAGTGCTGCGAGTACCACCAAAAAATATGTATATTATATTGTATAATTTGTTGTGTATGAAGGGTTGAGTATGTGTCTACTGGACTTTACAGCACTTGAGATAAAACATAGGCAATCGTTTTGGTTTATTTGAGGTTTATTTTTAGCATTGTTGTTGACTGTGCTACGATTTCTCCACCATATGTCGGACATAGTTTTATGTTTTTCTTATAGGTGTCACTCAAGAGATAAATTTCCTGTTCATTATGATTCCCAGATATGTTGTCGCTGTGCTTTTCTGAATAATATTGTTGTTAATTTTTAGATAAATTTCCTTCGTCTTGGTTTTGAGGCAGATATCCTTTATGAAAAGCTAATATACATAAAATATGATAATCCATGGATCATAAGAATCCCCTCCTCCTAACAAAGTTAAAAATTCAGAACAGTTTTAAGCACTTAGTTCTTACCAATAGACTAAAAACCACCCCCACAGCTGGTGAACCCACTAGACTCTGTAAAATTTAATGTATCTTTGGATCTACTTGAACCAATGAACAAGATGATTGACCTATCAGAAAGAATAACCCAAACTGCTTTTTGGAACCTTAGATCACTGGTACCCACCAGACTCCTGGATAATAATTTATACAGATGGATCCTGAATACTACGAGAAATTGGAGCAGGATACATATCTCATTGGGTAGCAACTCAACGATTTTTAAGCGGAGCTATTTATCACCGGTAAGGGTTTCTGACAACTGTCTGCAAAACCATGGCTGAATTCCAACATTATTATCCTCATTGGTTCCAAATCCTCATTGCAAGGAATAACTAACAACAACTCTTGTAGTACAATTATACAAAATATCAGACAAAACTACAAAGATTAAAATACAGTGGATCCCATCTCATTTAGGGATAGAGGAGATGAGCTGTCAAAGAAAGGATTTGAATGATATGTATTATCTATTCTTACTTTTTTTTGGTCTGAATTAAAGTTAGCAGTTTCGACAATAAAATTGTCATCATCAGATTTCTTCCATCATCTAAATAGGCTTTGTTACTATATAGAAAACAAACCACGACACATGTTAAAACAAACAAGTTTTTTCACAATGAAAGTGTGTAGTGCATTGAGCAAATTGATTTCAGTATCCAATCCTAGATTAAATGTAACCTATTGAAATATTTATTTACAAGATTGGACTGATGTTTTTGAGTTGAATATTCTGTTGGAAGTGAATTTCAATTTGTCATTAAGAATATGGTTTAGATGATTTATGGTGGGATCCAAGGTGTTGAGGAGGAGTCCGTTCTTACATTTATGAATAACACTCAGATTTTCCTGTATATTTATATAAGAATTATTGTGGTCTATAAGATGATTTGTGAAATCAGATTTTTGTTATTGTGTTGTTCATTTAGGAACATGCTCTTTGAAACAGATTTTGAAAGAACGTCCGGCCTGATCTATATAAAAACTATGGCATCCATACAGCTTATTTTGTACACAGCTTCATTTTCATATTTATCTTCAATTTGTCGTATTTGGGAGATTGCTTTTTTCAAAGTGTTCGAATTTTCTTATGCTAATGTGATTTCATTAGCTACAATGTTACTTAGTTCTTTTTTTAACTTTGACTCATGCTTGTTTCCATATTTGATACATACATAATTGTCTTTTGGTTTTAGGTTCTGTGAGTTATAAGTTTGGAGTTTCCTGTGCTTGTGTAGTAATTTCTCTATCATTTCTCTCTTGAAGCCTTTGGATTCTGCTATTTGTTTGATAATGTCTATTTCTTTATTGTAAATTGCACAACTTAACCCTAGCACTGCTGCATGTTAACTTTCTTCGTTTGTTAAAAAATTAATTAAATATATTATTTCTATACAAAACCTAACTTATAAGATATCATTTTTCTCAGAAAGATGCATAGAATCCATCTATGCAATAAAAAAAAAATTTTTTGAAACGGTTTTGGAGTAAGTATGTTACATGTCAAAAACGAAGTTACCAATTTTCAGGAAAAACCTGTATATTCCAAAATCAATAGCTTACTACCTTTTTCTACGATATACAAAAGTTTTGTGTAATATTTTTGAATATATTTAGGGGGAAAAAAAAAAAAATTTGTTATATTATCAAAAAAACAAAAAATAGTTTACGAAAAAATGTAAAATGATAATTTTTTTTTCAAAAAATCACAAAAAATAGTAATATTTATCTTATACAAAAGTTCTATATCTCATTATGTTCAGAAAGGTGCATAGAATGTAGGTGTGTAGTGAAAAAAAATGTTAGATGTATCACATTTGGTGTTTTTTGGTCAAATACCAAAAAATCAAAGAGTAACGGAGCAGAAATTTCACAGAAATGGTAATGAATAACATACTAATAGATTTTTAGGATTTTTTTCAACCATTTCTTGAGATTTGTCATATATTTGTGAATATATTTAGGGGAAAAAAATAATAATATGTTACATTTTCTAAATAAAAATACCGATTTTCCCTAAAAAGGTAACTTTTACAAGTGAGGTTAGGTTTGTAACCTCCACATATTAGACTCACTAGTACCAATTTGAAGATAGATCAAAGACAAAACTTATAGATTTAACTAAGAAAATATATACTTTACAAAGAATAACACATATATTCACTTTTATAATCATATAAAACACTAAATATAAGAAAATATGCATATAGGCTACACTTACAATATTGGCCTAGGTTATCCCAAATATGAACCGTTCAAAAACTAAACTATCACTGAAAAACATAAGCTTTAGATATTAAAACACATATATTGTAACTTGTATACACAATTTATATACAATTTGTATACACAAACCTTCAAAATAACAAAAATCTAATCCCAAAACCAATATTTGCCACACCAAATATTAGTGTTCACGTCAGACATTTTCTACGTTTGGACGTTGGACTTCACTTCAAAACAACAAATTGTAAGTAAGCAATATCTCAACTCAAGTGGTACCAACTTATAGAATGGAATTTCCCCTACAACTTAGTGTAAAGAAAAATAATTTTAAAACCAAAGAGAAACGAATACGTGTATTCCTAACACTGCCAACTGTATTTCGTCTTGTCAAGTTTGTTCTACGTTCAAGTAGGAATATCTCTGGATCTATGAGACGCAGAAAAATTTGTAATCTATGGTTGGAAAGAGAAACATGTGATCTATAGAACAGTGTTTTAGTTGACTTCAATGACAGATAAATAGAGTTGGAATAATATCGGGAAAAATGGCGTCGCGCTAACGATAAGGCGCAGAGTTCAAATCTACGATTTTACGCATCAAAAATATGCGAACTTCACCAATTTTTGGAATATTATTTATAACGTTTTGTCGTATTTTTTTTGCATGATTATGCATCTACGGAACATTAGCTTTCCAACGGTATTTTATTTATTGCGATCGGACAATTTTAAGTGGGCGTAACGTTGAATGGCAAAATACGTGTTTTATAGAAATCAGACTAGTTATGCACGGTGCGCTGAGGTCGATTCTGGGTCGAATATCACATGCAGAGTTAAGGGAACATTAAGGAGACTGTGGATAAAACTATGTAGGCTGTAAATTTTTGTGATAGTGGATGGTTAGAAGATGAATGGATGGTTATGTCAGTAGTTGTTTCGGTTATGCATATTTCGAAAATATGGGGTTATTGTGTTTGGTTGCTTGGGCAAGGAAATTAATTTAATGTACTTAAATTACTAATGTAAATTGGATTTTAGGGTGATTTTGTTGAGATAGTTTTTATACATTTTAACTTTCAAATATTACCATTAAATAAACTGATGGTTTCATCTATGGATCTATATATAGTAATATGTTATTTTCTTTAGGTGTGTATTATCTTCTGAATATATGATTTGTTCTTAAAAAATTGGTTCAGATATATTTCAGTTAAAACGTTGGTCAGATAAATGCAGTTGACCCCACCCAACTTGTGATAACGTCATATTATAGGTCTTGTTTATTATAAAGAAGTTAGTACTTTCTATCTTGCTCTAATACATAATGGTGGTTATTCACATGTACGAAAAAGAGTCAACTTACGTTTTTATTCTAGAAAAATAATAAAACAACTAGACAGGAAAAATAATCAATAATACAATAATCAGGAAAATTATTATTTATTAATGAACTCATTTTATAGAATCCAGGTCTCTAATTGAATAGAATAAAATACCTCATATATGACCTATTGTTTGAAAAAAAGGATGTGTCTATGTTCCGTAAACATTTTATGTTATTTATTTTTATGCTTTGATGACTTCAGATGAATAATTCTAAGCTTATCTGATTATGGGATAGAAGTCCCGATACGTGTCGTTTTTATAAACAAGAAACTAGAACTTGTTCGTTGTGTGGTGGCATTCGGCCTTGACTGGGAGTGGGCTTCGCTCTAACTTTTTAATGGTGGGGAAACCAGTGGGCTAGTGTTCTGTCTTCTGTTGTGCTGTTCATTGCAAGCTTATTGTTATGTTTTACAGTTAAAAAGTTAGTAGTTTTATGTTAGTTTTGTTATGATGGAAGGTAAGCAACAATTGAGAAAAGTTGGTGGGAATAAAATTATTCATAACCTGTCATGAGAGATCAATGGTAATACTTATATTTATTCAGTAATTAACAACTAAATACATGAATCGTAGTAAAAGGTATTTGTCTAACTCTTAAGCAAGACACCTCTTTAGTTGGTGTCCTCATTCTAAGCCCTACCGTCTTCCCTTAAAGCACCGTCATATAACAAAACAAGATCAAGCTTTTCATGGTACAAGATATGCTTAAATTATATTTTGGTCTTCCTTTTCATATGTAATGTAACATATTAATTGAATGTTGGACGTCAATTTAAAAAGCCAATTATTTATTTAAATAAATTATCTCGTGGAAAAGTTGAACGTTTACATATAAAAGAATTCCCTTTTATTACTATAAATAATGTTATCATCCATTTCCAGTTCCCCTAATCTGGAATGAAACATAAATTAACATGTTACATTACATTAAGGAAGTCGAAAATATATTGTATACATTTTTGGCACATCCAATACCCTGAAGTGTTGAATTTCAATTACTCTGGTTAAAGTTCATTATACAGTAGAACCTTGACTATCCGAGCTAATTGGGACCGGGCACACCTCGGAAAACCTAAAACTTGGATCGTGAAAAAACCACAGAGGTGAAATTTCCCGTAACATTTACATCTATATTGTACTGTATAGGCTAATTTGGAGTCATGCTTTCATGAAAATCTATTTTATTTGGCTTTAAATTATTACTGTATTTAAAATTTAAAATGAACAAATAATGCTTGATAATATACTAAAATGAAAAAAAATTTAATTCACATACGGTATTATATTTAAAATAAAAATTTAATGTGATATTTATCGAGTAGTACAATGAACAAATAAAAAGACTTAAAAAGCAGTTTTTATTTACACCTCAACAAATCAGAATGAATTATAAACTGTACATGTTTCTCATTGGTCTGTACAGTATTTTTAGGCGAAGGGTGGGGGTTTATTTGTGTAAATGAAACGTTCTCAGTAAGAAATGGCCTATTTCCAAGAATTGAAGACAACAGTTTTCTATGAACAAAACTATTGTGTACACACAAGCCAATGAAATGACCTTCACAACTGCAGCATTTTTCCCACATCAGCATCTTAAGCGTGTACACAAATGTGTATGTGTGTGATATTTTAAATAAATAAATATATATACATATACATTTTTATTTCAGGTAGTCTATAAATAAATCAATGAAGTTTTATGCTTGAAAATGAAAGTTAAAATGTGGTTTTTTGGTAATTTTGTAAATCCTTCTTTCAAGGATTCACCTCAGTTAATACGGAAACTTGGTTAATTGAGATTCTACTGTAATACAGTAAAGAAATTGCTACATATTTGCTCTCTATTATTTTTCTAAAATAAACTACTTGGAAAATTGGATTGGATTGACCTTTTACCGATCACCATTTTGTATTGAAGCACGATACTCTTATTTATGCATTTTTTCCCATTACTTTTCTCTTAAGGAAGTCGTTTAAAACTTGTTGAGAGGATGAATTTACCACATATGTCAAAACACAGTTAACAGGTTTTTATATTAGAAAATAATTATAAGATTTCACTTTTCAATTTTCCTGGTTTGAGAATTATTTAACCGTTCCAGGATATTTGGCCACCTAGCACATTAAACCACCTTCTGGAGGATATTTGTAATTCTGCAATTTTTGCTGTTTTGGCTATTTTGGTTTGTTAAGTTGTGGTCTCAATCTTGCTCCACCATTTATGTTTGATTAAGTGGAAACTCATTTATTGGATCTCCAAGGTCCTATTCTCAAAATGTTTGGTGATCTTGGCCATTGCAGCCTCTGATGTTTGTACAGGGTAAAAAATAAGGCACAACATCAACATTTATAAAAAATATGTAGCTATATAATTGAAATTTTTTTAAACTTTAAAAATTAACAAGGCTAAATCATATTTATTATTTTTAACAATATAGTTAACAATAGGTATTGCTCACTTGATGCACACTTTACATTATATAATCTCCTTGATATTTAATATTTATTCCAAAAAAACTTAATGTGTTTTCTGTAATATTTTTGTCATATTGATTATTAGAACTGAAATTTTGTATTCATTTACAAAATGCATTAGTTTATAAACGTTTATATTTGCATATTTCTTTTTTACATTCAGAGATATATTGCATATAATTTTATTTCAATATAAATCATTCATTAGGTTAGAATGTAAGTTAATAATCAGCAATGTAATAGACATGTAATAGGTTATTAGAAATTCATGAACACTTGGCGCAAAGTGAGACTATTTTCATGCATTAAGCTATATGTCTTATTACAACAAAGTTTGGGTGATTTGTAAAAACAATAGTTTTTATTTAGACCTACTCTTATTTTCTGAATATTTCATATTTACCTATTCTACATTTATTTATCATATTCAAATGAAAAAATTAGAGCCTTCAAAATGTATGCTTATGCCAGTTTTTGTTTAGTTAGCATTGCTTAATTAGATTAGTATTAAAAAAAAAACAACTATTCAATTCATTTGATAGTTTAATTAGAGACTGTAATAACTTAGACGTTGTGTGTTTCATTCCCTCTTACTTCGTTGGGTTATGCTTTCCGGATGACACCGGATAGTTAAGCTGTTATTGTAGGGATAGCTTGGTTTATTAACACTTCAGTGTACTGTGAGTTGCCTACTCACCCTGCAAAAAATAGAATCAATAAAATGCTTATGCTCTGCCTCTGTGTTATTATTGTCTCTAGTTTTTATTTGTTTAATGTTATTTTTGATAAATGGATGGCTTGCTTAGATCTCTATGGGAAGATGTAATGAATCTATTCCACAAGGCTATGACTTGGTCCTGCTTAGAGGTGAAAAGAGTGAACCTTTTCCTTCTTGCATTGGGCACATTTATTTTATACTTTGGCATCTTGTTTATCTTTTAGGCTATATATAGAGGAGAGGTAATGTTATTGAGTTAAACACATTTAAAAGCCGTTTATTTTCTATTGAAAGTGATGATCATCAAATTAATTTTGATATGTAAATATTTTATTTTTTTAACTAAAGTTTGTACTTAGAATTGGTATTACTTAATTTGATAAATTAGTAAAAGGCAAACATCGTTAACAAAATTACATTTACTTAATTCTGCCATTCACAACTATGAGGACATTAGTCATTAGCCCTATTAGTAATCTGCAAATGTTTCTCTTGCATGATACTGGGAATGGAGGCCTTTTTTAATCTTCTACTTAGAATTTTTTATTTTATCTTGTTATTTAGCCAAGTATTCTCAACTGTCACAGTATATACGAGGCATGGATTTTATGTAAAGACCTATATGAAATAAAAACAACATTTGTTTATCTATTTTTAATACAGTTGCTACGAGTTCAACACATTTTTTATAGTGTATCACTGCTTTTTAGAAAAAATCTGCCACCTGCAATTTAAACCAGTCACCCTATTTTCCAATTTGTTGTTATTGTAAATCTCTGCGATACAAGCCAAAGTTTAAGGTGAAGAAAGATAAAATAATCTCTAATATATGATCAGAGCTATTGGGTAAATAGTTCCTAAGGAAATCATTTCAATTTACTCACCATGAGATTTGCCATCTATGGCTGGACATTGTCATGCAAAAACAAAATTCTGCAGGACAACTTGCCATGTTGTTTGTATTTATAGCTTTTCTAAGATTTCTTAATACAAATCGGCCTTCACAGTAATTCTGCGATCACAAAATTCTATAACCTAGATACCAATTCCCCCCCCAAACAGCAGCTATGAATGTCTTTACCAAATGTTTTCGTTTAACTTCTGCAGTCTCAAGGTGCTTTGTGTTGACATCCAAATATGAAATCCAGGTTTCATCTCCCTTAACAATGTGATTAAACAATTCATCACCCTGATATAGTTAATGTTATAAAAAATCATGTATTACAGCATGAAGTTTGTGTTGTGTGTGTATATGTTAACATATTCACCACCCATCTTGCACACACTTTTATATAGGTTGATTTTATAGTAAAAACTTCATAAATCATAGATTGTGAAAGATAAGACAATCTTAAGACAGTTGAAGATACGGTTTTCACAAATTTGTTTGTCAATTTCTTCAATCATATCATCAGTGCTTAATGATGGGCTATTGCTATGTTCTTAATCATGAATGTTCGTTCACCCTTCTTGAATTAAATGGCACCACCATCTTTTAATCACTGATAATCACAAATTTACAAGCGAATTTCAACCACTGAAATTTTTTACTAACAACATCGGAATACTGCTTGGACTTTACTTCACATTTTGAATCAACAATCGTTCTACACTACGTCATTAATTGTAGTACTCACTATAAACAGATGAATATGAACAACTAATGACTACTATTGTTGCTAATACTTGATTATTGATTCAAGTAAACATGGTACACTAATGCCATCTGTTTGCGTAGAGTATATAGGCAGCAAATACAAACTGAACTTTATGTCTCATACTTGGAATTTTATATCTTATTTTATTATTTAGCAAGGTACCCCGATTGTTACAGTATATATATTAAGCATAATGAGGAATGTTAGTCTGAGAAGGTAGTCTAAGTAGAGATATAATGAAATAAATAATATATTCTGCTGGTCCTAGCTTCTTACTTTGGAGTAACTTCGTTTAAAAGAAAATTAGAATCTAGTGAGTATAAGGTGAAAGTATACATTATATTTCAACCTTTCTTTTAAATTATAGACATTTTATTTAGGAGACACAGGCTTACTATGGAAAGTGGTCCTTGATATTAATTAATACTACACAGATAGAAAAACACAATAAAGTTAAGAAATATTTCGTAAACACTGTTAATTTTCTCAATCAGTAGAGAGTATAAAAAGAAGACTAAATTGTTCTTATTATACACTTTACTGATAGAGAAAGTGAGCAGTGTTTACGAAATATTTTAAAATTTTAGTGTTTTATTGTGTTTTTCTATTTTCATACTAGTCTGATTTTTAAAAGAATGTCCCTGGAGCAGCACCCGCACGGCTATTTAACACAGTTTTAAATTAAAATAACTCACTTTGTAATATTAAACTCATTGAAATAAAAAGGGGGAAAAAATCCTTAGACTTTCTTATTCAGGGATGGTAGATTGGTTCCTTAGGAATGATGTAGTGAAGATATAAAGTGATTGGATATTTACGATAGGCATTAACATTTTCGCATACTCAGTTTAAATCAATAACTTAACTATAACTATTAACTCAGTAGTTAATAATTGAAATTTTGCCAATAGTGATAATACATTATGTAGTAAAATAATATTTATAATTTTAATAAATTATAATAGGGCGGGAATGGTTAAGTAATAATCAAAGAGTACTCTTTAACGGACTGTGTGCGATATCAAGCGACAGGACTCCAGTCTGTTCCCTAGTGGGCACATTGTCTCTACACACAATTTCTCCTATCTTCTTCAAATTTAGTTTCATGTGGCAGCAATAGAGAACAGTTGTGTCAGACGTTTTTGATACAAGTTTATTTTGTTTATAATGTTTTGGTGTTATATATAATAGTTTTAAATAAGTTTATATATTCTCCTATTTCTTTAGTGAAGTGTATATTATATTTTTTTTACTTTATAATAATGTTTTATGTATTTAGCAGAAGGATAGAAACAAATTAATACCACTTACAGTGGTTATCCGATCACTTTGTAACTTCTAAGCAACCAATCCACTACTTTTTTTTTTTTTTTTTTTTTTTTTTTTTTTTTTACAAATGCTGTGAATTTTTGAGATGAGATAAATATTTTTAGATTTTACACAAGGAAAGTAAAATAACCAAGGGTCCCAGTTCAGTTAATTGCTAATTTATTGATGCCAATAATAAAACAATAAAATCCCTGATGCCAACAATAAAATCCCTGCCGCTCCGCCAGGGAAATTCTTTCGAAAATCAGACTATAGGTAGTACCAAAGATCACATTCCATGGTAAGCCTGTGTCTCCTATCCATACAAAATCTAAACATAATAAGGCATGTGTCCTATTAAACTTTAACCAACACATTTTATTTACCATGATAGAATTTAAAAAAAATTATATATTTAAATCAATAATATGTATCTTTCTTGAGATAAAATGTAGCAAATTTTTGTTGTTATTTAAATACTTCATTAGTTCGTGAATCGAATAATATTTGTATGTTTAACAAATGTAAAACCATGTTCAAAATATATCCGTGATTACTTAAACATATCCATATCAGTATCATCTTCATTTTTCTTTTTTTTCTTCTTGTATTAATGTTTCTTCTTGTCCTTCATAGGCTTAGAATATTTCAATATGAAATATTTATATTCAATGTTTGAGACCTGACAAATAGGGCTCATATCCATAAAGGGTTAATAAGTATTATTCAAATTTATTATTATTAAGTCATGTCATTAAACGTTTATTACTACAAAGCATAACATACATTTTATAAAAACCAAATTGGAAAAATTGCTTTGTCATCTTGAAGACCCTATAAATATCACAACAGATAGGCACTAAAACAGAAAAATCTAATTTATTTTTGCTCAATTCAGACAAATTCTACCTGTGAAATGTTATGCTAATCTCAGAATCAAACCATAGTGTTCTACTTTGGTTGATTTCAAAATTTTATTTACCACCTTGGAATTTGAGAAGAGATGCAAATAGAAAAGGTTAGTAAACTGGTAGTTTGTGTATACCAAACATCATCAGTTCATCATTTAAACATAACTTGTTAAACAAAGTACATTCATTGAGTTCCCAGGATTTATTTATACATGTTGTTATTATCTAAAAACTAATGTTTCTATACTACTTCAACTGCAATTTATTTTATTTTTTTTGTGTAAACATTTTTAACCATTTGTGTCATCATATTTAGATTATTTCATTACAGTGTAAACATGAAATTTCGGTGTTGAATATACAGTATTCTGCTATTTAAATTCAGAATATCGAAATATTCAATGTTTTTTAATTCTTCAACAATAATTCACATCAAAACAAGTCATACAAAGTATTGTGCCAATCTTTAAAAAGTGTATACAATTCATAAAATAATATTTGTAACCTAATTAATCTGTGAAAACAATAATTAAATTATACCTCTATGGTTTTCACTGTGATTGGAGTTTCAATCCATTTATGACTCCACTATTATACATTTTTAAAGCATAAACTAAAAACAAATCCTTAACACAACAGCCTGTTGTGGGGTTGTTAGTCGGCTTTTCATCTAATGATGTGTGGTCAGCATATTGAGTTCTCACTGCCATAATTTTAGTTTCGTGACCAGGATTGGCCTCCAGGAATCACTCCTCATTTTTTCCCATGGTACTAAGTCAACACTGAAACTTTTTTAGTCTCTATGGCGTGCAAATCCCAAAGTCTGTTTCACATAAGGCGAAAGCTGTAGTCATTAAATGAACTGGAGATGTTTTCTTAAGCTTAATATTATTATTATTTATTTTTATATTAATTCATATGATGCAGATTGCAGGAAATGTCCTTATTTTATTAAATTAGGATTCCAAATTAAATAAGGATTCAATCCCAATTGGGAGGAAAACATTTATCAATACAGTACAAGTTGTAAAATCATAATAAGTTAATATATATTTAACTATTAATACATTATGATTGACATGAGACTACTTTATGTAAGTGCAAATATAACTAGACATGACCAACACACTGTCGGTCACAACTTATAAGTGATTTTTTATATATTATTTGTCAACGCCATACAATTTGACTATTCACTCTGTGTGACGAATAATCTGAAGATAGAGCAATATGAATTGCAAAAAAAAATATTTATAAAATGTTAAGAAAAATCAGAAGTTGTAAGTTTAGAAAATTAGTTTTTTTTTGTCAACAGACCTATCTTTAATTGTAAAAAATTCTATTTAGTCAGTCTTTCATACTTTGTGTGTCATGAAACTATATGTTGTTGTCTTACGACAGTACTATATATAAAAATATTCACGCAGATATATGTTGTGTGGTAAGCATAAAATATCCAATTTTAAATAAGTCAAATTTTGGCAGCTGACATATAGTCTTTGTTAACTATTTCATACATATTTGAGTTATTCTGCAACTTATTTCAGGTTGAAAAATCAAGTTTTAAAGTCTATATCAATTCAAGAACCCACTCCACTATCTTTCGTTAAAACATGAGAATCTCCAATCGCAGATTCTGTCCTAGCCCAACAGAAAGCAGCAATACATGTATCATTTTTTTTATAGTTTACACATACGGTGGCATATAAAAAAAATACCTCTTTTTTGTCTACATACTTTTATTTTTTAGCATTGAAGTCCATGTAGGACCTCGCTAGCATTATTCTTTCATCTCTGCTTCTCTTCTACACTGTCTAGTCCACGAACCTTGACCTTCTTCAAATCTATTTGCACATCATCCAGCTGTTTTTTTTACATAACCTTCCCCATAATTATTTTTTGAGATTTCCTACTCCTAGACCAAACTTCTTTATTTAATTTTGATACTACTTCACTGCTACTAGGTTGTCATAAAATTGACATAGATGAGAGTAAAGCAAATATCTTGATTAATTTATTTTAAAATTAAAACCTTGATCATTGTAATCGAGAACAGACAACTGATTTGTTAGATTCCATACATGAGTCTATTTGAAAGTTATATTCAATCATAGCACAGGTAAAACATTTAATTGTCATGACTGACATATTGTCGTTTAGTAATTGAATTGTTTGCAAAAAATTGTGATGATTGGTCGAATAGTTTTCGAGATACAGCATTTGTTCATTTTGATTTTAACAAAGTTAGGTTCTTTGAATAATCATTTTTCACTAGACCAAATGTTTCCTCGTCATTTAAAAAAATTGTTCTTGACTAATCATGAATAAATACTAACAACTTAAATAGATAAGCTCTATAAATATTCGCAGTACACAGTTCAGCAGTATTTCTTAAGAATTTTACAAAACAAGGCATATACTACTTGACAGAAACTATTTTAAGACTATATTTTCAATTTGAGTATTCCAAGTGTTCCTCCACAATGTTATCATTCCTGGAACTCAATGATTGTATCTTGTATTTACATCATTAAACATTGATATTTCATATTCGTAGTAACACTAAAATTATTTTAACATGCACATTGTTTGGGTTCAAATAGAATAATTCATTTATTGTGTGATACTTATACTGTAAATACACATACTGTCAGTGAATAATAGTTTAAATGCAAGTATGAAGATTATTTTGTCATCATTGTAGAATATTATTTCAATAATTTTAAATAATTGGGATCTGGTAATTATGAAAGATGCTTGTGTTTGCTCCCATCAAGAAAATAGTTACGATACATGTGTTGAAATTTCATCAAAATGATTTTATGAATTTTCGAAATTTAATTTTGATAATGATTGTGGATAGCATGTATTTCTAACAATATTCATAACAATATAAACAATTTTTTTATAGTATAGTTTTTGTGTTTTATACTTCACTGTACAGAATACACACATGTTAGATATAGTTTTCTTTGATTTTTTGGAATGAAACAAATGTACAGAATGAACTAGAAGTCATGCACCAAAGGTATATAGCAAATAAATGGATCAAAGAGTATGTAAAACTAAGAAATATGTTTTATTATTCCAAAAAACTGACATTAAAATTGTATTTGCTTGTCATTTTTTGGTTGGACTGATAGGAATTTTGTATATATCTTTAAGTCTATAAATGGTTTCAATTTTACAGTTTATAATTTTTTTTTAGATTATATTATTTTTCAAATTGTTAGGCTTTTGGTGTAGAAGTATTTGTTAACATGTAGAAATATTAATAGATGATCAACCAAAACTCACATAGTTACATATTATAATAAACAGTTTGTTCCAAGTGCTAATTTGATTGCAGCTATATTTTGTTGTAACTCTTAAAATGCTAAGCCAATATATGAGCTTCTTCTCATTTAGTAAAACAAATTTATTTTCCCAATGTTCTTTTTAGTTTTGTATTGTTAGGGAAATAGACAAATAACAAAAAATATACAATTCATTGTTTTAAACAATGTATGTATTTTTTTAACAATCATCAAGAAATTGAGGCAGAATCAGATCCATAGTTAATTAAAGTTGTTGTTTGGTGTAATTTCATCATCACTCTCATTTTCAATCTTGCTAGCACTAATATTATGCAAGATAATGTTTTCAGTCTCTTCCTCTTCTAACTTATGAAAATCAACGACACTTGAAAATGAAGCTTTCATTATTTCACTGACAAATTGATCAGATTCGGGACAAATCTATAATATATATTTGCCATATTATAGACAAAAAATAATTCACTATAACATAATAATATGAATACACCATAATATAACACTAAATAAGAAAAGAAAACTACTAGTTCAAATATAAAATGAATAAATAGAGCATAATACTTCACGAAACAGAGTATTATGAAGTGAACAGACTAAACAAACCATGATCAGCTGACTGAAGCACTCCGTGTATCTGTAAGCATAAGTTGGAAGCAGCGGTATAGAGTGACATTTTAAACCATAACGGATAGATAAAGCGCCATGTTTCAAGCCTTTATCTTCACTAAATACATCATAGGAACATCCCCATGCACTCTCACTTATGTTTCATAAACTACATCTCTGTCTATGCGTTATTTTACTACAATGTCATTGAATCAGAATGAGTAACATTAGTGTTTATTTTATTAGTGCATATTATTGTTGTTGTCTACTAGCAGGATAATACTAACAGAAAACACTTCATAAAAATAAGTGGGGGGAGGATAATAGAAAAGAACTTTGAAGGCTTATAGCAATAAGTCAGCAGCAAGGATTTTATTGCAGAATTATTATTGGAATAGATTTGGATAGGGAGCTAGGAGTGAGAGGGTAGCCTTGACAGCTGCCCATTGCCAATTGGCCGAGTGTTTAACTCGCCTCCTTCTCTCCATCCCTGACCTTACCAGACAAAAATGATATTTGATTATTAATTTTATAGAAAACCATTATATCAAAATTCATGGTCCTAACGCAAATACATAGGACATTTTTAACACCCAAGAACTTTTTCTAGGTGGAATAAAAAAGAAATTGTTTGCATTTTATATTGTGTGCCAGTGTGATTTTAAAAAAATATTTTAAAGCATAGATCATCATGAATGATTTTTATTTTGGAACGGTGGGAGTTTATGATAATGTAAATATATGTACAGATAGCCACTTATTCATAATCATTTTATACACTGTCGAGATGAGATTTAATTTTTTTAAATGTTATTTGAAAATTCCGTTCTTTGACAACCTGGACTTTGTATCAAAATGCTGTGAAGTCGATAGTATTTTTACTTTTAAGGAAGTTTGACAATACAATTTTGTTTTGTGATTTGAGTAACTTTTAACATTTTAATTTACAAAATTCATAGTTTATAAATTATTTTTCTCTGCAACTATTTAAAACATTTCAATTAAACTTAACTCACACACGACTTATAATTTGGAAAAAACCTAGATAACAAAAAATGTTGATTTTTAGATTGTGTACTAAAGAAATTTTAAAAAAAAGATATATTGATCTTAAACAAAAAGTTAATATTTAATGCCCATACAGTTAGAATCTAAAATTTTAAAATAACATTTGTTTTAAATAAACACTTCCTTTTAAATAAATGCAACAATTCAATTACATCCACTATCCATGACTTTCTGTAAAAAATTTAGGTGAATAGCTATAATTTCCTGCTTACTATTGTTCTTTAATTTCTGTGATGTTTGGCTTATTGATGAATACTCTAGTCTTTAGACATTCTTGAAGATAGAAATCGGTTACAGTTAAATCTAGGCACCTTGTTGGCCAAGTGATAATGATATTGTCAATGGAGGAAGTTAAACAGCCTGGACTTGCATCTTTTTAGGAGAGGAAAGGGGTCAAAGGGGCCTGACATGCCTCTCTCCTATGCAACCATTAAGGATCAATTATTTTATAATATGTCTTTTAAATCTCTTAAAACTTACATTGAAATTTCTACTATATTGTTAGATGTGTTGCATTTTGTTGGAATCACATCTCCAAGTCTTGCATTTAAACGCTGTATTTCAATAGGAAGAAAATTGTTGAACATTGAACATAATGTACAGTCTATGTTGATTGTTTTCTTTTAAAAAGGAAAGTCCAAACTCTAGAACACTATACCACACTATAATTTTTTTTCACTGTCCAGAGAAATTTTGTACATTCTTATGGGTTTTTCTTCAGCCCAGTAGCAATAATTTTTTTTACCCCATTTATTATGCTCAATAAATGAAAATAGGCTTCATCAGATATAATAAAATTATTCAAACACTCAAAATTGTTAAGTAGTAATTAATTGTTAAAATATGTTGTAAAATTCAAGTCTCAAAGACAAATCATTCAGTAAAAGTTTTTGTAAAATCTGTATTTTGTATGGATGAAACCTTTTAATCGTTTGGAAAATTCTTAGCATGGTTCAATGAACTTGTACAACACCATATACACATGTTGTTGAGAGTTATACACGACATTGTGAACTTAGTTACTTTATAAATATTTAAAATGTTATGAATGATTGGAATTTATGTTGCCTGTCGAAAATGCATGCAGAATTTTATCTACTGACAAAATATTGAACTCACAGTGAAACTCTCATTGAAAAGAAATTATAAACTTAGATTTGGTATAGCTCAAAATGGCAAGAACTTTTTAGTTTGGAGGTTAATTCATGGTCATAAGTATTCATGGATGAAACTTCTACAATGTACAGTTCAGTAACACCACAGACTGGAATTCTACTTTAAAAGTCTTCCATGTGACAGCTGTGCTCTGGTATTTGTCAATCTATTACTCCATGTATCACAAATGGTAGTGAATATTGTTTTGTTTTTAAAAATACGTAAACGCAACAGGCCTAAATCTGCTAGACAGTTTTTCATCAGATGATTTGATGAGGTCACCATATAAAGTTCCTGTCATCATAATTCTAGTTTTCGACTAGGATTTACCAGAATTCGTAGTTCCCAAATTTTTCTTCGCTATATTGGGTCAGCACTAAAACTTTTTTAAGCCGCCACAGGGATTGAACCCAGAATCTTTTACACATAAGGTGAGAGAATTCTAATCACTAGAACAACTGGGGGCGCAGTACATAATACATTTAACAAATACATTTATAAAATTTAAGATTCTAATTGTATGACCATTAAATATTTTTCCTTAGTTAAGAAAAATAAATTTAATTTATTTCTCAACTAAACTTTATATTCAAATTTGTCGAACCTATTGCCTCATTCATTATTAAACAAAACATATTATTTTGATAATCAGAAGTTCAATATTTTGTATAGGATATGTGCCCTATTAAATTCTAATATAATATTTTATATAAGAAATTTTTGAAATGATTGTATACTAGCTACAGTAGGTGTAGTGGTGTAATGAAATATCGAATTGCCTTTCACCAGTCAACTTTAAAATGTCATATCTCTCACTTTGTGGAGAAGAATTTATTGATTTGTTTCTTACTAACTCGTTTGTGATCTTGTGTGTGTATGTTTGCAATTGTTATGTCACAAATGTGTTGGCTTTGCCATGCTTGAAGTGTGCTGTGTACTTTTGCAACATTGTTTTTGTTTTCATTCATTTTCTGGATTGTAACATATTTTTGTGTTAAGACTGCTAGATTGAATTAATACAAAATCTGTCACACCTTATGATCAATGTAAATTTGTAAAATTAGTGCATTATTGTCATGTAAAATATTGTGTTGAATTTCAAGATAATAATTACAATGCTACAACATATGAGCAAACAAGGTGTGGCTATATAACAACTGTACTGATTTAAAAAAAAAAATTCAACAAATTACAAAATAGAAATGTTGTTTCTTATGGCAGTTTGGAGTCGGAACTCATCAGCACTCTGGTTCTCATTATAGTTTGTTCCGTTTCTTCTGAAATCATTGGTTATATTCCGTTCCCTCTACCAATGCTTATCCAGTCTTGGTGGTCCATCATTAGGTGGTCTTGGCTGTTACAATGTTATCCTCTCTACACAAAGTACACAAGGATACCAGTCCAGTTAAGATGGGCAAAAAAACTCTGGGACTGCCATTCTTCGTGGTTTATTTTTGTTTGCTAAGTCTGTCCTATCACAGACCACCATTTAGTCCGAGTTTATTGTGTAACGAGTTCTTCTACATACCTTTTCTTTATAAATCTCTTAGCTGATTCTGTTGTTGTTGGGTAGTTTCCAAAGTAAGTTCTGGTTCCTTTTTGGTTATCAGGTGCCTTATTGCCGTTCAGTTCCACATGTAAAGGTACCCATATTTTTTTTCCTAATGCAGTCATTTGTTTTAATACTTTCTTGATATAATATTATCTTTGTTATTGTTATCTTCTTAAATGTTACTGCTTGTCTCTGAATCTACTAATATGACTACTTTTTTGAAATGTAGAGGTTTTTATAGCAGTTGTTGTAATGCTATAAATATTGTCTGAATTTCTCCCCCAAGCATGATTTACTTTGTCCCAGTGGTTGTGTAATGAGAGAACAATTTATAATTTATCTGGGTGCTACGATATTAGTTTCTGGTATATAAGATCTGTTGGTTTGTAAAGTTTCTACTGTAAGTTGCTTTAGTACTTCATCAAGGGTTTCTCCTTTCTTGACATCATCATCTTGTTTAGATTAAAATTATAGGACTGATAATCCACTGGATTGATTGGGAGTACTACCTTATCTGTTATATTAGGGTTTCTGGAAAGTTTGTGTAAACTGTTAGCATTGTAATTTGGGTTTTTAGATGTATGTTCTCATATGCATTCCTCACCCAGTACAAATGATCCATCGCATTGAGTTTAATGAAAAAGGATCCTGCTTGTTGATTAACCTATGTCGGAATTGGTAGGTTACCTGTGTTGGGGTAGTTTTTACTGCTGCACATATCAATATTATGCAGAATTCTGGGCCATTTCTAATTTTTTTAGATTCCCTTTGTTGGCGGTTATCATGATTTTCTCGCCATACTTCATCACTGGTTTCACATTTCTGTTATAAGTAGCATTAAAAGTGTCCCGATTACTACCTCAACCTACTCCTGCTAATTGGTTCAACAGTCCTAATATTTTCTTCACTGTATCTGAAGTTATGTTAAAGTGACCAAATGAGTTTAATGTATTATCCAAACAGATGCCTAGTGCAGTTGCTTTTACTTTAAAGTTCTGATAATTAATGTTTAACTTGAAAGTATGACATTTATGTGATTTATGGTGAAGTGAGAAACACTGATAAACAGTTTTTGAGGTGTCGATGATCATGGTGTTATCATTGGTCCATTTGCTCAGTGTTTCTAGAGTGTTATTCATTCTTTTTTCTAGTACTGCTTGTTGACATTTACAGTTGTTACTATTAGTTGTATACGTCCACGTGAAGAGAAGTTTTATTTGGTTTATCAGACATTAATATGTTGAAGGGATGATCCTGGAGTTGGCTTTGGAGACCCACTTTGGTTTGTTCGTACTGAGAGTATCTTCCCATCAATTCACCAACATTTGTAATGATATTGTCCGTTTTTATATGCAATGATGTCTTTACTGTTAAATCAATTGAAAACCTAAATGTATGTGATAAACACTCTTCCACATACACTCATTTAAATAAATATTACGTTTCTGTAGGAAGTTATTCAAGTTTTACAAATAATTTCAGATTGATACGTGGTTGCAGGTCACAGGGAAAGAGCAAAAACCAGTCCAGTTGTTTTATAGGCACACCTCATAGTTACTATTTGAGTAGAATATAAATAGGATTAAGGGGTGAAAAATTGATGTTATCAGTTAGTCTAAATATTTAAAAAAATCTATTGTACAAATGTCTGGAAACACATAGTTTTGCATCTGTCTGATTATATTTTTCCTTTAAAATACTATTTTCTAATAAAAGGATTTAAATATCAAGTTCAAATTTTGTATATATATTTGACTTATAGCAGTGATGGCTACAAACAATTGTAGATTTAAACCATTTTACAAGCGGCAAAATTGATTACTCTTTTATAATAACCGAGATCTTGGTAAAGAATCTAAATACTGTGACAATGTGAAAAGTCAGATTTTAAAATAGACTCATTTAAAAGACGCGGTTAAGCCAAAGAGATAATAAATTCAAATAATAATTTAAATTTAGTAACGTCATTAATAAAAGAAAAATGGATTTTCAAGACAACAGTATGAATTATTATGTTTAATTTTAATGTAATTTAGTTTGTTTGTTATAAAATGTAAATTATTTGTATTTTACGGCAGTGCGGTAAAATGTGTGAACAGTAACCGGAAAGAACGCTTTCGGAAGTAAGAATTTGCCTCATGGTAACAGCAGTCTAAGTCCAGCGTTAGGAGTGACAGGTTGTGTTCTAAAAAGTGGAAGTCCAGAGCTTGGAGGGAAAAGATGTGTTTTGTAGAGTTGAGGAAAGAAAGGACATAGTGCGATGTAATAATTTGATATGTAGTAAAATAGAAAATGTAAAGAATTTAATCGTTGGTCGATTAAGAGTGAGAGTGTGTTAAAACTCTGTTTGAACAGTTAAATTAATTAGACGTGTTCACGCGAATAGACAATAAACAATTAGCGTGTGTCATAGCAATGCGGTCGGAAAATGAACAGTTACAAATTGTAGAATGGACTAATGTATAAACAGATTTTCTTTTTATAAACATTCGTGAGGTGCAAATACAACTTCGCCACGGACACAACGACGGCATTTTTAGGACGCTGCAGGAACATCATTGAATTATGTACAATGACTATGGTCTGGTAACTAGTGTTAAATAACACATTATATTTACTCTGTTATTGTATAGAAATTTACAATGTTTAATATCTTAACTTTTATTATATAAATTTGATATATAAAGGATAGCAATTTCTTTTTATGTAAAGAAGAAATAAATGTCTGATGACATATTTAACCTTATTAAAGGAATTTCAATTTGTTTTTATTCATAAAATCAATTTTAGTTGCAACTTAGAGTCAATTTTAAATTCAAAGAATAAAAGATCAGTTCTCCCTCTGAGAAGATAAAAAGTAATTTAACTAAAGATGATAGCTATAGTTGTTTTCATGATATATGTCTCTATAACAAATGCTAATGTATAAAAACTTACTTGTCTTTAATAAATGTTTTCTTTGTAACATTTCAGCCAAAGTGTTCTCATTTAAAACCAAAATCCACTGTAAGTACACTGTAAAAAGAACTTGCGACCCCAGAGATTTTTTTTTCTTTCTTTCAAATAATTAAATTCATTCTTTTTTCTAAATTGGTATGTTAAGGATACCTGGCGCCCTAGTCGAGCAAATTAACAAATTAATAACAATTAAAAGTAACTTCACCTTCATTTTTGAATTATTACAATACTGAGTAACTAAATAAGACAAATCTATTAAACAATCTAACACAACATCTGATTTTCAAAATTTAACAATTTTGAAATGTTAGAAAGAAAAAAAAGTCATATTAAATTATCAAAATTTAATTGTGAAATGATTAGGTTATCTTTCAAGTTACAACAAAAACAAAGACTTCATATCTTTAATATTTAAAGGACCAGATTAAAAAAAAAAATTCAAGTGATTGAATAATTTTACATATGAAATATGATATGAATAACATTTTAAAACTGTGTATGAACAATTTTAAATTTTGTAAACTTGTTTTAACTTGATTCAAACTTGTATGCAAAATGTTAACTCTATAGATACTACATTCGTTTCCTAGAAATTGTATTTTTTGGGAAGACATAATTGCTAAACAGGTGTTTTGGATATATGTTCTTAACAACTTTTTGTTTATCGAGTCATCTGAAAGTTTACCAATTTTCACCACTCTTCCCTGAATCATGTTATATAATAAATTTGAGTCATTTTAATTATGTAAAATAAAAACAGATATATCCTAACTTCATAATTAAGTTTCAAAGTAATTCAGGTATAAGTATTAATTTTTGAAGTAACAAAGGAATAATTTGTTTACTGATTTACATATTTGCAGGGAGAAATGGACAGTAAGTCTGTGCCGAGCAGCTAGACCACGTAGTGGAAAACCATGTCTGATTACCAAACCATTTCCCCGTTCATCATATCTCGCTCGCAAAACAGTTCTCCGTACAGCTAAATCAACTCGCGTTGCATCATGATGGATTGTTTGTCAAGTGTTTTCTTGTTTCAATAAACAATTAAAAATAGATTAAGTTCCTTACAGTTTTATTCACCATGTTACTAAATGCAGTTAATCATCATTTTATGTTTTCACAGTATTGATATTTTATAACACTAATTTTTAATTTTTCAAAATTCAAAAATGTTTGTTATGAAAATGGTGTGTTCTGCAAAGTTTGTTTTGAATGGTTTTAACAACCATTTACAAAATATGTGATTTAAACTATATTGATTTTATTTGTTTTATTTAATAAGATTTAAATTACTAATTTAATACAAGCATCTGATTGTGTTGTTTGGTAGAGATGATCACCAAAACTTTTGTAATTTTAGGGGGGGAAAACCGTATTTAAACTTGTACTAAATGTTTATTTTCAGAATTTTGTAGCCAACATCATTATTGTGTTTATAGCTTAAAATTTAAAAATACAAATTATAATGAATTGTAACATTATTTACTACAAATGAAAAACTAAATATGGTTTTTGCAAAGTTTATTTGAGGCTTGTTGATCTAGGTAAAATCTTACCATATATTTAGAAATCTCACAGTAATATAGTTTTATTTTAAGGTAAATAAATTTAGTGAAAAAACAACACATTAAGAGAAAACTAAGAAATTTTGAAAAAGGATAATTTGTAGTGCATAAATGATTGATTTATGATTTTATTGTTATTAATATTTTTTTAAATATAAGTGTCTGGGTCCAAATCAGTTATTTAAAAACATTTATTTTATATTAACTCCATTATTAAAAAAAAATTTAAAAAAATATTAACAATAAAACTGTTCTACACTACCATCTTATTATTTTATAGAATTTTTATTGTAAAATTAAATATTTCAAATTATTAAGATGTTTTAAAGTTTATGTAAGAATGTTACTTTATATTGTATAACATGTGCATACGGTACCTTAAATTTAAAAATTAAGTTTGTTTATTTCAAGATTTTTTTTATAAATATTCCATATTTTTATTGATATATTTTAAACTAATTACAATTTATATACTTCTCACCTATTACCAATGTTTTGTATTATTATCTAGTAGAATTTCACAGGGCTAATCGAAAAACTATTGTATTTAATTTGTTTTTTCCAATACTAACTGCGAGTTACACCATTTGACAAACTTGAAATGTTTGTACTGATCTGTATTACAGCCCAAAATATATGAACATTCTGTTTTTCGTTATAAGAGAAAAATTGTTTGTTTTTTATAAATATTTTATAATGTTAATGGTTTTAGAGATTTTCTACATCAAACATTTAAAACATTCAACATTTTGAAAATGAACAAAATAAAGTCTAGGTTTTTATGGTATACAGATATAAGATTGCATAAATAATGTGTATACAAATTAATATTAATTCCATATTTTATCTACTTCCAAAGCCCTTCAGGAGCACACTATAGTGAATGTGGGCTTGACAATCCCGACGGTTCCAGTTGGATTTATACCTTTTTTTATACAGTCTTGGGTTAGATTGTTCTCTTTCATCCTTCCTACTAGGTCTCTGTCAAATAATCAAATCAAATATTGGACATACTGCCTGTGACACAATTTGTGGTATTGGAAGCTTTTTACAATATCGATTGAATTTTTTCATATATTTAGGCCTTAAGAATTAAACTCCATTTTATGTGTTCATTTGTATGACTGCCTAAACAAAAACGTGGCCTCTTCCTATTATACATTATATTCGGTATAAACTACAATTTCTGAAACTATTCATAGATGTTGCTCATAAAGTTAGGCTTGCAAATTATAATATATTTCTAGTTATTAGATGTTATTTTCACTCTTTAGATAAGAAATGTTGAAATTAAAAAATTTTGGTTAACAATTGTCACATAAATAAATATTGAGTTTCCTTCTATATCCAGCCTCAGGTGATACCGACATCATGATGCATCTCGTACAATTAGCAGCAGTTTCAAACTGTATGCACATTAATTTGGTATCTTTGTTCATTTTGTCACTAGGCGACCCATTAATTGCAAATATTGAGCTTGACTATGAGATTTAAAAAATTAAATAAAACATGAACATATTATTTACAAGTGTGTTTATTAAATTTAGTATGTTTGCAACGACAAAGTCACCATCTTTAGTTTGAATATTGTCATATTGGTGACATGTAGCTACAATGGCGACTTGTCTATTTTAACAATAATTGTCATGATCGTTACTTTAATTTTGTAAGTCAGAATGAAAAATGACTATTGGTATATTTAGATTATAAATAGGCTATGATAGTTACAATTTATATTATGAAATTTATTGTGATCATATTATTTTATGTAATGACATAGGTTAATAATTTAAATTAATCAAATCATTCCAATATGATGGTCATTTAAATTATTATGTTGTTTATAAAACACAATATTTTTGATCTCCCAATATTCATTATTTGGATTTCAAATTTTGAACACATATGACTAAATCTACATTCCGAGTCTCTACAAATGAAGTTTCTTGAATATGTTGTTATGAAGTAATCTTTTGGAAAATGTGAGGCTTTTCACAAATACATTTTCACTATTTTTATCTATGATTAAAGCTTTGGTCTATACATAGAAATGAATTAGTCGATGTTGTTGGGGTGGGAGGATATTAAGTGACTAAAAATATTTACTGAATTTATTTGGTACTTTACTATATAGTTTTGATATTGGTAATGAACTAATAATATGTGCTATAGAATATGTACAGAAAATAAAATATTGTTTATTTTCCTTAAGGAGGCCTAGTTAAATTAATCAGATCAGGTAATTTTATAGAACAGTTATTTCTGAATAAAAAAATTTTAAATTAAAATTTAAGTGTAATTATGTAAATTTATATTTTGTCATTTATCTATAGGCTATATATAGGTCATAAGTATGTAAAGTTATGTAATTAGGTTTACACATCTAGGCTAGACAAGTTAGAATTAATACAGTATATACAGAGTAGTAATTAATTGTCAGAGTATAAACTGAGACATGAAAATATAATCTTTATATCTTCTATTTTATATACTTATACTGTCTTATAATTTAATTATTAAAATTAGCACTTTCATACAAATTTAAATTTGTGACCGAACATTTTAAAGAACATGATTATTATCATTTATACTGACTTTCTCTGAAATTATCTTAATTTACAACTTTCACCCGAACTTTGTTCAATGTTATTATGTTTAACAAATGTTGTCCAATAACAAAGTGGCAACATTAGATTTCAATTTTATGTAAACTTGTTTCATTATTTAAGATTTTGTTTCAATTAAAATGTTAATATAATGGAAAAAAAAGATCAAAAATAATTCTTCTAATCAAAACTATGTAGGGGATATATTTTTTAAACATAGTAAACAAAGCTGTGATACACTGTTAGTTTTATTCCAGCATACTGTAATTCCATTGCTTCAACAACATTTTTTTTCCAGCTCAAACAAGAGACAAATGCTAACATCTATTTGTAAACTTTATTGTTTTGGAATGTATTATAAAAATAGAAATATGTTTCTTTTTATAAATAAATTTGTTTAAAATAGATTTTCTATTTATTTCTGTCTATTGGTCCACATTTGTGATTTGTAGAAAATGCTACATCAAATTTTCACTCTTGTATTTACTTTTTAATGTAAAATTAAACAAATTTTTATAAGGGAATTTTATTTCAAAGATATATTAAGACAATAAGAAGATGCTGAGAGAGTAAGCATGCCTGGGCTAAGAGGAGGCAACGAATTCCTGGGAAATTATAATAGGAGAAGGTCAATAGCATGCATCAGGCTGTATAAAATCAGTTATAAACATTGATAGAGTTATTATCAAGGCATTGACTCAGGGAACACCTTAGCAGAGAATGATGGGCCTGTAGATTGCAGTGTATGTGTGTGTTTGTAAACATGAACAAACTAAACTCACTAATTTGTTATCAGAATTGGTATGAAATTTGGAATGAATAAAGAAGAAACTTCATATATTTCGGTTTAAAAAAAAAAAAATTAGAAATATCTCTTATAGTTTGAAATCTCAGATTTTGAACTTCAATATTGTTAATAATTTTGAATTTTTACATTTTTAGTAGTTTTTATACACAAAAAGATATAGGAAAGGAGGGATGTAGTCTAAAATAATCACTTCAAAAAAATCAATAAAGTTTTAGGAGAAATTTCTTGATTCTATCATTTCCTTTTTTGACACTTTCAAGCTTTTTAAACTGTTTATTACTTTGTTACTGTTCATATGAATGATATGAAATTGTAGTTTCTAAGAAATTAATTTTTATAAACTGCCAATTTTCAACTTACAAAAATCATACTGTACAATCAATTTTTTATTGCAGAAATATGAGTTTTAATATATTTATATATATTAATAGTGGCAGAATTCATTTTGGAATCACAGTGTGCTGTGTAAATTTCAAAATTTTGAATGATTTTGATTTTTTATCCAATTTTCAAAATATCAACATTGTTCACATCAAAAGATGCAGAATTGATGAAAGACATTAATATATTTTTTTGTAACTTATATATTTACTAGCATCCCCTGTCGCGACTGTGCCTGCGAAACTTTTAAGCTATAAGCAACATTTTAATTAGTTTGAATATTTTGATTAGTTTGAACATTTGTTTGTTACAAAATCTTGAGATACTGAATTTACTATAATTTTAATTTTAATACAGTAGAACCTCAATTAACCGTCATTTTTGGGACCAGGGGTTGGTCGGAAAGTTACAAGGGTTGGATAATCAAAGGAGAATGAAACAAGTAACTTTCAGCTCCAACGATGTAATAAATCAAAATTAAGTTAAAAAATTACATTTCTGATAAAGAGATAAGGTATTCAAAAGATGTTGGACCTCGAATTATGTGTAGTAACAACCTTAGGTGATAGCATTCAACGTTGTTTGGATGTACTGTATATACTCTTCTTAGGACTTTGTCTTTTATTAATGTAAGCGAACTTCTGAATACAACAGAGTCTTGGCGAATTCATCTCTTTGGTACAATTCAAAAAAATGCGAAAAGTGTTGTTTGAAAAGGGTTTTTAACTCTCTGAGCTAAATTATTTGAGGTGAAATAAACACATTGACTACTTTCCAGAAGTACAACAAGTTGAACAACATTAGGATATCGTTCGTGAAATGGAAAATCAAGTATTCTCCAAACTGCCTCAGAACTACTGATGTATGGCCGTTTTCATATAGACTCACTTAATTTATTTTGTAGGCTAAAAGCTGCCTGATCTGTCCCCTTATTGATATTTTGCAGATGTACTTAATAGATTTTACAGAATTACATATTTCAACGTTAATGTAGGCATTGAAACTGCGAGATAAAACGGTGTTGTAAGGCACAACCCAATTATTATGTACGTCTATACTTTTTATTTTTACTACGAAGCCACCATCGTCAGGTGATAATCTGCTATATTTTGGGTATCCATTTTCTCTGATTTGCGTTTCTTTCAAAAGAGGTCGTAGATATTTTTTGCTACACTGCCCATATTTCATGCATGGAGAATTTACGTTCAAAGTACCACATGACCCATGAATTATGTTACACTTAACAATTTCATGCAAAAGGGGATTTTTACTGACATATGGTCAGTCAAACTTTGGGCCAGGGTATCTTTTAGCCAGAGCAAAATGTGTGTGTGTTTTGCAAACTACGTTTTTGCCACTCAAGTGAGTACTCAACTTCACCCAAAAATGCTGCCTTTCACTAACATATCTTTTGTAAGTTTAAGACGGAATATCCTAGCTCTAATATCATTCCAATCTTGTGATTTATATATATATATATATATATATATATATATATATATATATATATATATCGGCCATTCATGCATATATCGTGGAATATGCATAGAAATCTGGACGTTATTTTTCCTTGTTGATGTGGTAACTTTGTAGTAGGATCACAGTAAGGCATATTAATATTGTAGCCATCTTTACCAAGACAAAATAAAAGAGGATATTGTAAAGATTCATATGAACGATGAATTTCACTTAAGCAGGGTAAATTGTCATCGTGAATAAGAAGAAATGTCATTCACTTCACATATACACTTCATATATTCTTATGAAATGTGTAAGAATGACGAATTCTTATGTTTATTGTATTTAAAGAACAATATCTTGATTTTCAAATTTTTGTCCCCTAATTACTAATGGTATTTCAGATACGGTTGACTCGTTATATTGCCCTACATGAGCACCAGCAAGTTTACTATCAGCGTGAATAACTTTTTCAAATTTTTCACAATAAGGGAAATTTTTCTAAAGTGGTTTTGAAGTCTTTGATGTAAGAGTTGTGCTCATGGAGCATATGCTGTAATTGCTTTACTAATGCAGGTTTTACATCTGGATAGTGACTACACCTTAGCGATGTTGATACTCGGGTGAAATAGATACTCGCAATACTCGGCTTCGAATGATTTCAATACTCGTATTATTAGTTCCACATCGAGTATCTGCGCAGAATGATTATGCGCATTATGTGTGTGTGTGTGTGTTATATTTCTATCTGTTAGACTGATCCACCAAGTATTAATTTTTTTAAACAATATGTGATTGACACTTGTAATACGTAATTAAATGTTATCCTGCCTCGACACAAATTCAGTAATTAAACGTAAGTACAATTATTACCAACATTAATAATTTAGTTATTATTTAAAATAAGTTAATTTACTATATTTTTTATAAAGATGGTAACCTATTAATATTTATTTAAATATAAGTAATAACAATTAAATAATAATTTAATTTACTTTTTGTTAATGTGGAAATAAATGAATATTATTGTTATTTTAAATTGAACTTGTTACCGATTCTAAATCATAACTCAAAATTGTAATGTTTAATTAATGTGTAGTGAAAAATCAGCTTAGAAACTAATGTAACCAAAGTAGAAACACCGAGTATTTTGTTTGGAATTGACACAACACTAACGAATATCGTTGTTTGAGGATTCTCGCTGTGACTCGCACATTACCTCCTCCTTGTTCCTAGTTACGAGGATTTTGTCTGAGTATTTTAATACGAAACCGAGGATTTTAATATTCGGACTCTTCCGAGGATTTTGATACTCGGAATCACCGAGTATTTTAATTCGAACTCACTACTACACCTCAATCAAATTCTACTACACCTCAATCTTGTTTCCCGTTCATCTTCTACAAAGTAGGTTTGATGAATCCGAGCTTGATCTGGCAATGGCAGTAGACTTCCCACTAAGTGATATTGTTGTCCAAGACTTTAAAAATTGGCATAAATCTATCTTAAACAAACTGATTCACACCAAATGAAGTCGTGTGAAAGCAACTATTATATTTTCATATGGAGACTATCGTTAACAAATTATCAAAAGGTGGAGGTTGAATAGGTAACAATAGCAGTTTTCCACCATTACAGCACATTCTAAGTGTTTCATTTTTCTATTTAAGAGCTCCACAGTAATCACATTCAGAATTCATTATACCTATGCTGATACATGGATCTGTTTCATAATTGATTTCTACATTATATTCCATAGTTGAACGAATTTTTTTTCCATGCACGCTTCCGTCTTTCTTGTCGATCTCCAAATGTATTTGTTTCATAATGATTTTGAGCTGCTATGAATCTGAGGGTGTTGCTGCTGATATGCGTTTGGTGCTATCCTGTAAACCTCAGGATATTGCTGTTGATTTGTGGCTGCTGCTACCCTGTGAACTTCAAGATGTTATTCATATGGGGCTGCTGTTACCCTGTGGACCTCAGGATGTTGCTGCTGATATGTAGCTGCTGCTACCCTGTATAACTCAGGATGTTGCTGTTGATACACGGCTAATGCTACCCTATGAACCTCAGGTTGTTGCTGCTGTTCTTCTACGAGCCTCAGGATGATTTTGCTGGTATTTCGTAAAGGGATTGTTGTCTTCTCCGATTTTCAGAAAATCTATCCCAGTATTCTATTACATGTAATACGAATATGACAACATCCTTCTTGAATATTTTCATTATTTAAGACAGAGATCGAAATAGACACGCACCATCTCCAATAATTGGAATTACAGTATGCATTATATTATAACCATTAATATTTAAATAATCAATACCCATATTATAATATTTGAAACTTGATAAACTTAAAAATTATAAAATGCAAAATTACTAAAATTTATTCAAAATTAAAATAAAACACTAACGCTATCTCAACTCTATCTAAAAAACTAAAAACTTCAAAGCCCTTTGTTGTTTAAACTACCTGACATCTATAAAAAATTTACAATTGAGTATAAACACATGTAACCAAATTAGCTACAAATTATAATTGAGCAAATTTATTTTCGACAATAATTACTATAAATTGCCCAAAATGGTTCGATAATTCACACAAAAGTAAAATAAAACACTAACGCTATCTCGAGTCTTTCTAAAAAATTTACAATGTAGCATAGACACATGTAACGAAATTAATTACAGGTTTTAGTTTTGCAAATTATTTTTGAATTGAAATAAATCATTCTTATTCGCATTAAATTAACTTTTATCACTGTTGTACCGATACAAACAAATATTAAAATATTCACTTATTACTATTGTACTGATACACACAGATGTTGAAAAATTCCCTTATTACTATTCCACTAGTTATTGCTAATATTAGAACTACTGTTATTAAAATTTCCAATTAACACTCATTAGAAAACAATAATCACAATTCAACGATCAAAAATTTCAGTCTCGCAAGAGGTAAATTTTTTTTAAATCATCCGCGAGTCAGCTTATATACTTTTTATTACATTATTAATAACAAACTATCCCTACAATACAAAACACAAAAAGTCAGTCAGGTTTTGTTTACATACACAGATTGTTTATGAACCGTTATTGTATTCATAACTATAATATAAGTTTCTTATTAACTATAATATCGCTTTCTTAGTGAGCATCTACGACCCCATAAAAATATACCTTCAAATTTGTAAATCATTATCTTCAGTAGTTTTTGCTCTACATCGATTCTCTGCCAGTCAGGACAAAGTCACTTATATAGAGAGAGATTATATTGTATGTTTCTTGGAGCCTCTGTACTATCTGGCAGCCATCCTTGTAATATTACAATTTACATTATAACCTTAATTATGACTCCTGCGAATCAGGGATGTTACGTTTGACTGAACAGCTCCAGTAAAGACATTCAGTATAGAATTGAGTTTGCGTTAAGAGTTCAGAGTTTTATAGTGAAAGTGTATGAATGGTGGTGTTGTTCTAGTTTGACCTTACATAGTCCCTGCCATTAGATTATAATATGAGGTTAAACTACAATAAATTTTAGCCTGATTAATTTGTTAGGACAGACAAGAAAGACCTAATATTCATCTTATTATCTTTCATATGTTATACAATATAACATTGTGGATTATCTAATGGAAAAAACAGACACCATTTACCCAGAGAGGGGTAATGAATTTAGAAATGAGAATCGAGTAGGTTGAAAGAGCAGAAACTAATTCACGATTAGAATTTTACCAAAGGAGTAACTCGGGGATGGCCACTGGCGTTGATTAAACATCTCTATTGTGTGTAGAATTGAACTCCCAGAATAACAAAATTAGAGTGTAATGTGTCTTACAGTATACTGGAGCTGAACTTGTTTTTGAAGATGATATTTTTTTATTACAAATTCTTGAAAATGCACATAGCTATTGATTTTAATTAATATTTTAATTTCTCACGGGTACGTAGCACAGACATTTTTTATAGTTAGTTTTCTGTAAATACTCATGTTTCTGCTACAGCGTTGTTTCATTGACCACAGTTCAGTTCGCCAGGTAGAAACTCAGACATAAACAATTTCATCATTACACAAACAATTTAACAAAAAGTCTTCAGAATTTTGATCACACACAGGCCTGAATGATTCAACATTTTACAGTTTGATATAAAATGGATGTGCTAGAGAATGATTATATTTTTATTTAAAATTTTTGTTAATTGATCATTACTGATGAAACTCAAGTATTTTAGAGCACTGAGATAGAATTTGATATCTGGTTGTACATCTTGTAAGTCCTTGTAACTAAAAAAATTCAAAATAAACTAAACAATTTTATTTAACTCAAAACTGTTTAATAAAGAGAGAGTTGAAAACTAATTATAAATTCATATTTCAACTATTTAGTTGTATGTTAAGCTAAATGTTTTTAATTTGTTAATAAATAAGATATGAATAAACTTTACAAAGAACAATACAATTTAAATACAAAAATGTATTTCTGGAAGGATAATATACATATAAAATTTATAAATATATACAAAATCTAAAGTATATTAATACTTAATGGAAAAAAATAATAAAAATGTATAAATTGCAACAGTTTACAACAAATAAATACAATTTACAAGTTTATTTTACAAATATGATAAGAATATACATAAATTTATTTATATTCACAATAATTAATCTGTGATATGTTTGTAAAATTATATTTATGTAAAATAACTATTATAATAAAGAATAATGTGTTTATAATATATTACCTTTACTTAAAGAGAATAAGGTAGATTGTTATATCACATTTAGACATGATTTTTATAGCAGGGTATTAAACATTCTGTTTATAACGATGTGTAAACTATCGTTTTGTCAATTCATTTACATAATCTAAAACAAGACTATACAAAAGTATATACCTATAAATTATTGTTGTAGATATAAACAATTTTGAAAAAAAAAAGAGAAAATGATATATTTGTTTTAGACCTAATACCAAATAATATAAACAAATTTTTAGTATGTCCGGATGTTCCATCTTTAGTTTTAACTAATCTTTTCTTTTAGTAGTCCAGTTCCACATTATAAAGCTTGATTTTTTAAAAATTTTTGTTGTTTTAAAACTCCAAAAAAAATTTACAAAATGTAAGGATAGTCGAGACTACTATACATATTTTTATAATTATGTGGAGCATTCAAATATAAACAGGAATTTTTATACTTTGTTCTTCTAAATAACTTAAGGCAGTCATGACTTATGAGACAAACACAGAAATATTTGAATTTGTCATTAGTTGTAGTGTGCTAGTTCCTCTTTCTATCATTCCTGTTAGTTGAAATCAACATGGCAGAACAAGAGGTATACAGTAGTGTTGTGCAGCAAATTATTAGATTCTTGACAAATAAAGATGTCATTCTTTTCTCAGATTTATTGGAGACTAAAAAAATCAGTTTAGGAGATGAGTGTTTCTCTCAGTTCAGAGTGTATGATTTGTGCAAGTCATTTAAAGAAGATCAGGTAAAATATGAAACATACCATTTCCTCATCAGCAGAGAACTTCAACTTGTGAAGACAAACTGACTGATATAGATGCACTAATTTGAGACAATCTATTTAAATCGCCATCAGAGAAATTATGAAATATGTGTTAGTAATTGTGGAAATATTAGTTAAAGATTGAGAACACAAAGAAAAAGATTACTTGCAGTCACACAATTTCTGCAACATTATTATCACATGGATGGAAATAAATTTTTAGACTATAGTAACCTGTAACCATCCGAATTTCACTTGAAGAATGTTTTAGGAGGGAAGAAATTCAACTAACTCAAATGTTAACGGAGGACTTGAACGAGTCAACATGCAGTCGCAAGACATTCACTATTCTGGAATTAAAAAGCTTCTTGAACACTGAAACAAGTGTATTGCAGTGGCATGGAAATACATAGAAAAATAGTATGCACGTTGTAATACCAAAAATGGTAATTTTAACCTAAATAACCAAAAAAATGGTTATATTGAGATTTGAATATTTAAAGTAACCCGGGAAACGGTAAAGTTGAATAAGGGAGGGGGTTTCAGAAGTCAAAAGAATGACTCAATGTAAATGTTAAAACTAGGGTAATTAAATTTAAATATAGGTTTCCAAAATAATAATATCATATATAAAAAATTGATTATAAGTTGTAATAAATATTTAGGTAGTGGTTGTATTGTGTTAGGCAAAATAAATTGAACAGAGTCAGTGTTGCTAGGTGTGAGAATAATTCTCGCATACGTTGCATATTAAATAGGACGCTTGGTTTGGAAGCTGGACAAAGACACATGTGGTTTTGGTCAGTCTTGGGGAGAGAGTCTTAGAGAGGAGTCTGAGGTGGTAGGACGTGTTTTCAGAGTAGAGAAACGTTGTTAAAATGTAGCAAGTGTGGTTAAAATAGAGTCCTTTATGTGACATTTGATACAGTGAGAGATAGTATGATCTAAAAGAAGTTGTAGAACTTTAACGGTGGCGATTTAGCGAGTGCAGAGACAGTTATATCATGGTAAGACGTACAATGCGTTTAAAGAATAAATCGGACAATTATCTTAGTAAAGTGATAAATTTTATATGCTGTGAATCTGAAGGGACAATTGATTGTCAACTGTATAAATAGAGTCTACAAGGTGATAACATTGCAACATGAAAGAAACTCAACATGTGGAGCCTAAGATCGACTGGAACGGTTATGTGGTAATCCTGAATCATAGACAATTATATAATACTTTTGTATAAAATGAACATTTTGTATGAACTTGCTAAATTTATTCAAATTAATAATCTTTGTTCAATAATTAGTATAACTAGAGAACTTAATCTTAAATTTAAATGCTAATAATCTTTATTAAGTGAGAATTTAAAAAACTCACCATAAAAATATTTTATTTCAAGTTGCAACTACAAATTTTAGAATCACAAACAAGGATTTAAGTCTCTTCAAGGCAGAATTTTAAAGTTAAAAAGATAAGGAAATATCAGATAGTAGTAGGATATATATTATGAACATGTATGTATAAATTGTATAAATGTTAATACTTAATTCAATAAATTATGTTCAATTTCAGCTTAACAAAATAAGATTTTTTTATTTCACCGAGAACCACTGAAGTACACTTTTAAAAGGATTTGCGACCCTGAGAGATATTAATAATAACAATTAACTCCCTTTTTTCAAAATTGGTATGCTAACGCTACCTGGCGCCCATAAAAAGCTTGGCAAAATTTTATAAATAATAATAATAAAAATTTACTTTCAATTTTTTTTTAATAAAAAATAAGTACTCTTCAAGTACGACAAGGCAGATTTTATATTTATTACAATTGGCGCCCAACGTGGGGCTGTATTCTTATATTGAAAAATATAAGAATATAAGTCGAAAAAACAGTGGTTTCTTGGTGGATTAGAAATTCTTATCAAAAAGGTAAGAATATTCATAATCAACATAAAAATAAGAATGTTCTCTCTAAAAAATTTTTTAATAATAAGTAGATAAGTAATTTTAAAATAACCAATTCTAAATTTAAAGTTCAAATAATAATAATAATTAAAAATGGAGGATACAAATAATAATAATAAGTTAATAACTGATTCAGATAGGATAGATATGGAATCTAGAGTAATAAAACAGGAAATTGAAAAGTATTTTTTAAATGTAAATAAAGAGTGTAGTGTAAATTTAGCAGCAAAGAGTAGTGATGGAAGAGTTTGTAACCTATGGTGGATAACAATGAGTAGGGAAGAATTAGATAAACAATGGCATGTAAGGTTAGGACAAAATTTAATAGAAAGGGAATCTGAATTTAAAAAAGAAATAAAAAACATGATATTAGCTGGGTTTAAAGCGAGAAATGAAAGTTATAAAAAAGTGAAGGATAGGCTATTAGAAGAAGTACCTCCCGTAACTGTGGTAGCTGTAAGAGTGATAACCAATAAAGCAGAAAAAGATGATTATTATTGTGAATTTGATAATATAAAGAACGAGCTTTTTAGTAATAATAATAAAGTAAACAATGAGGTAGATAATAATGAAAATTTAAAAGTTAAGAAAAATGGTGGGGTTAATGATTTTGATGGAAAAGATAAGGTTTCAAGTGATTCAGTAAATAAAAATAGTAATTTGCTAAATGAAAATCAAAAAGGTAATGGTGGGGTTGACAATAGTCAGATTGATATGCATGATAGAATAAGGAAAGTATACAGTATTATGGGTGATGAGCAAATAAGTAGTTTGGATAAAAATAAGCAAATAAATGAAGTAATTCCGGAACTAAGACAATGGGAGTTAAGTTTAAGTAATGAAACAAGACAGTTTTTAGAAAAATTCTTTAAGGAATGGAAACAAGAAAATTTAGAACTAAAACGGGGAAAATTTAGAAACGAGACAATGGTTAAGCCTAATGTAAGTCAAAATGAGCCTTTTGAAAATAATAATTTAAAACAGTTGATAAGTAATGTTGAAGTGAATAAGTCTTGTGGGGTTAAATGGGGCATAAGTAATTCAAAAAATAAAGTAAAAGTAAATAATCTAATAATAAAGGAATCAGCTGTTTATCTTAAAAAACGAGTGTACCATAAGACTGTAGATTTTGAAAAATACACGATGTTAGAATTTAGAAATGTTTTTAGAATACAAGAACAAGAAATTAAAAGTTTTTGTGAAAAAAGTAACTTTAAATATAATTTTGAAAATGAAAATGTAGAGATAGTAAAAGAAGGCTTTGTGGTAATATACAGAAATGGTGGGGTGAGAATGCCTAGACTGACAGTTGGCAAATGTATGTTGTTAAATACTGAGATATTTGAGAGAAGGAGGGGTGATGGTATGTCTGAGAAAGAGAAAGAGAAAAGGTTTTCGTCAACACAAAAGCGGGTTGTCAACAAAAGGGAACTTATGGTTGAGATGAGTTCATTTATAGGATCTAGTTTAGAACAGGTCTATATTTTGAAAGAAGTAATTAGTATAGGACATGTTTACCGAAAGGGAATCATGTACTTTAAAATCTTTCACCAATCGGGAAACCATCGTAAAAAATAGATAATTTAAAATTGTTGTAATGAATTGGATTTGGAATGAATAAATAATAATGTAAAGACATTTTTATAATGACACACGGACTTGGTTTTGAAAAATAATATTACTGTAATAGAATAAGAGTTTTGTTAATAAATAAGTTTAAGTTTGATAATAAATAATTAAGAGTTATGAATATTAATAATTTGTGTGTACTAATAAATTTTGTAAGCTAAGACAGAAATATAGAAAATAATTATAAGCCAAGCGTAAAATGTTAGAAGTTTTAGTTTAAGAAAGGTTTCAGTATTTGTTAAAGTAAAGACGCTGGATTATAGCAGTGAATAACTTTATATGTTTATAGAAGAAATAATATTTAGAAAACGTTTAGGTATTTGCTAAGTGAAAGACGCTAAGGTTTATATCAGTAAATAACCGAGTGTTGTTTATTCCAACATAAATATTGAGGTTACGTGACATAGATAAGGAAGTTGGTTCGAAGCAAGGATTCAGTGTAGTGTTGAAGAAATAATATTCAATATTAAGTAGGTGGATTCAATGTTGAATATTCAATAATGTGACGGGAGTTGAGATTCATTGCAGACCGAAAGATTTCATAGTCGACTTCTTATCAGTAGTAGACAGAAGATATTGCATCATACCGAGAGGAGTTGTTTGCTTCAAATAAGCAAGCCTAAAATTCCTTTGCATGACATTGAGACGAGATACAGTGTGTTACAAAAATACTGTTCAGGAAAATAAAAACTTTTGATTTATAATTATAAAATAACTAGTGTTTTCAAATAAAAAAGGTTTAAATAAAGGATGATTGATTTTAAATAAAGTAAATAGAATAAAAGTTGATTACTTGAATAACTTTTATAGAATTAAATGTAAAATTTCTAAGTAAAGAACTTAGAATAAATTTTAAAAAATAAAATTTTCTTTTTGAATTTGAATAATAACATCTAGAAAGGATTACATAAACAGAAAATCGACGATGCTAGTAATAAGATTGGTAAAAATAAACATTATTTCAACTTCGGATGATGCGATTTGAATGAAATTTTTTATGGATTTTAAAATTTTCTTAGTATAAGTGCATTTAGGTAATTTAATGAAATAATGGGAGGATGGCAGGGTAACGGTAGTCGAAAACATGTTTTATTCTTAGGAATAAAGCATGTAGACAGCATTGAAGGTGTGTTATGGTTGAAAGGTGTGTTTGGGGCTTTATTCTGAACTGAGTAGGAATTTTGCATTTCAACCTTCTCACATCTGAAGATCATAATGCAGACTTCAATGTAAGTGTCTAAAGTTGTAATCAGAAGGATACAAAGTGTAATTAAGTCGACAAGAAGTGTCGCGGATATTGGAGATAATAGGAGAATATACAAGAGACTACTAAATAATTAAAATTTGGATAAAAAAGTAAATTTTGGAAAATGATGAGTTAAAATTTGTAAAAGTTTTGAAATTTAAATGTTAAGTAAAATTAAAAATTTTTTTTGATAAGATGATGGAGATTTTGTAACAACGGTTAAGACAATAATAATTTGATATAATATTACATAGAACTTCCATGTAATGAAACTTTAGACAGATGATAGAAGAAAGATAAAGTGTAGTGTATACAGAACTGATCAATCTGTATATACAAAATAAAACCGGACGAGTCAGAATTGGAGTACTTTAGTAAGAAAGATAGTAAATTTTTAAATGTATATAATAGATTAAGAGTAATAATGCTTGGCTTATATGTAAAAAGTATTTGATATTTGTTTACAAAAGTTAAGAATAATAAAATAAGTAATTATATGCAAAATATTGTTAGATTTAAATAATTTGAGATTTGAAAGGTTACTTGTAAAGGAATTGAGTGGTTTTCAAGAGGCATTGCTAAGATGATAATAATATTGAAGTTTTTTGTTTTTTAATAATGAAATGGTAATAAAATGAATAATGGAGTTAAAAATGTTAAAGTTTTTGTTTTTAAAGAAGGAGATATAATTAATAAATAATATAATATGAAGAGAATTTATGTGAGTTTTGCCAAGACAGATAATAATTAAGTTTTTAAGTTTTTGATGTTAAATAATGAATAAAGGAGGTTAAGTTTTTGTTTTTTAAAGGAAGGAGTAATAAATTAATAATGATAAGAGAGATTTTGATGAGGTTTATAAATGAAATAAATAATTAACGATTTTTAATAAATAATGATTGAATTTGAGATAATAGATGATGGTGAGAAGTTATTTGATAAAGGTGTCTAAAGATTTTGATGAAATAAGATGTTAGCTGGGAAAGCAATGTAAATTTTATTAATTTTTGAGGTTTTTTTTTTATTTAAGTAATTGATGACTAAGGAGATTTTAATGAAGTAATTTAAATGAGAGAATTTTTGAGTTTTTTATAAGAAGATGATGGCTTTACAGAAGTATTGAGTAAAGTGGTATTTAAAATGAAGTTGTTCTGTTAAGAAACTTTTATAAGAAGAATAGTTAAGTTGCATTGATGGTTAATTTTTAAGTTTTAAGAGGTTTTTTGAGTACTACGAGGATATAAAGGAAATATGCGACGATTTTAATGAAATAAAGGGAGATTTGAGGAATTCTACGAATAAACGACGATTATTATGATTTTTAAAGGAAGCTACGTTGAGATAAAGAGATTATTTATATAAATGATGTAGGTAACCTGCTTGGGCTACACAAATATGAATGATAAAGAGTTTTTTGGGGATTAATGCAACTTTGATTATTAAAATATGAAAGATAAGATGGAAATAACTTTTAAGATAAGGTACTAAAAGATGATACAATTGTAAAGAGGTAATTTTGAAATAGATAAGATGAGTTTATAAGTGATTTTTTTGGTAATAATGATGTTATATTTTTTTTGAATACTAGTAGAGATAAAGAGTTTTTGGTAATTGTAAAATCAGTAGTTAACATTTTATCCCAGCAAGACAAAGGAGAATTGAGATTTTAAGTAAGAATAAATGATTATTGGATTTAAACTAAAATAATATAAGATTAAAATTGAAGAGTTTAAAGTAAATTAAAATGATTTTGAGTAATAAATAAATAATTTTGTAATGATATTAAATAAAAATGAGAAGTTTTAATTTTGGATTGTATTGAAGTGAAAGAAATATTCAGATGAATAGTTAGAATCTTGGCAAAGAGATAGAGATATTTTTTTCTTTTAGCAATCAGGAGTAGACACTCTGACGTCGCAAGATAAAAGATGAGTGATGGACAGCTCAACGATAAGAAGTTGATAGAGGTTTTTGATGATGAATAAGATTTGGGTATAAGTGGTTTGATTGATTATAATATGCAACTAGGTAGATTTAGTGAATCAATAGATTATAAGATGATTAATGTGAGTTAAGAGAGAATATTTCTTATTTTAAAGTTTTGTTTTTTTTAAAGGGAATATGAATATTCTTAGTTTGCTGAAATTTTTTTTATTTTTGGAAATCTATAGGGACCGAATTTGAAAGTTTTTTGTTGAAGTTAAAATTTTTTTTGTTAAATAAAAGAGAAATCTGTGTTTCAATATATATATATTGAGTCACAGATTTGATGGGGTATTTGTAATACCAAAAATGGTAATTTTAACCTAAATAACCAAAAAAATGGTTATATTGAGATTTGAATATTTAAAGTAACCCGGGAAACGGTAAAGTTGAATAAGGGAGGGGGTTTCAGAAGTCAAAAGAATGACTCAATGTAAATGTTAAAACTAGGGTAATTAAATTTAAATATAGGTTTCCAAAATAATAATATCATATATAAAAAATTGATTATAAGTTGTAATAAATATTTAGGTAGTGGTTGTATTGTGTTAGGCAAAATAAATTGAACAGAGTCAGTGTTGCTAGGTGTGAGAATAATTCTCGCATACGTTGCATATTAAATAGGACGCTTGGTTTGGAAGCTGGACAAAGACACATGTGGTTTTGGTCAGTCTTGGGGAGAGAGTCTTAGAGAGGAGTCTGAGGTGGTAGGACGTGTTTTCAGAGTAGAGAAACGTTGTTAAAATGTAGCAAGTGTGGTTAAAATAGAGTCCTTTATGTGACATTTGATACAGTGAGAGATAGTATGATCTAAAAGAAGTTGTAGAACTTTAACGGTGGCGATTTAGCGAGTGCAGAGACAGTTATATCATGGTAAGACGTACAATGCGTTTAAAGAATAAATCGGACAATTATCTTAGTAAAGTGATAAATTTTATATGCTGTGAATCTGAAGGGACAATTGATTGTCAACTGTATAAATAGAGTCTACAAGGTGATAACATTGCAACATGAAAGAAACTCAACATGTGGAGCCTAAGATCGACTGGAACGGTTATGTGGTAATCCTGAATCATAGACAATTATATAATACTTTTGTATAAAATGAACATTTTGTATGAACTTGCTAAATTTATTCAAATTAATAATCTTTGTTCAATAATTAGTATAACTAGAGAACTTAATCTTAAATTTAAATGCTAATAATCTTTATTAAGTGAGAATTTAAAAAACTCACCATAAAAATATTTTATTTCAAGTTGCAACTACAAATTTTAGAATCACAAACAAGGATTTAAGTCTCTTCAAGGCAGAATTTTAAAGTTAAAAAGATAAGGAAATATCAGATAGTAGTAGGATATATATTATGAACATGTATGTATAAATTGTATAAATGTTAATACTTAATTCAATAAATTATGTTCAATTTCAGCTTAACAAAATAAGATTTTTTTATTTCACCGAGAACCACTGAAGTACACTTTTAAAAGGATTTGCGACCCTGAGAGATATTAATAATAACAATTAACTTCCTTTTTTCAAAATTGGTATGCTAACGCTACCTGGCGCCCATAAAAAGCTTGGCAAAATTTTATAAATAATAATAATAAAAATTTACTTTCAATTTTTTTTTAATAAAAAATAAGTACTCTTCAAGTACGACAAGGCAGATTTTATATTTATTACAACGTCAATAAATAATTGATGTACTAATAAAAATTTCATTTTAATAACTAAATAAAGTTTAGCTGATAAATTCCTGTTTATATTTGAATGTTTCATACACATATACATAGTATGTATACATGAAGGTGATATGTATACATGAAGGTGTATGTAATTGTATACATGAAGGTGTATATATTCTGGATATATCATCGCTATAGCTCAAACGGCTGGACCCATTTTCATGCCGTTTTCACTAATCACAACTCAATAAAGAGATTAGTGAAAAAGACACTAAATCAGTCCCACTGTAGAAATTATTATCTGGACTTTCGATTTATTTTATGGCTATATTCTTAGGTAGGCCTGAAATTGAAAATTATGAAGGTTTTTTCTAGCAACATTTTAAATTTCACCTACAAACTAAATATAATAAAGAGGTAGCTACCATCCAAAACTTTATTGCTGGTAATCATGTAAAAACAAAAGAAACAAAAACTTATATAACACTTTCTGTAATCTTACAATTTCATTACAGCACAAATTGATTAATTACTTAATAAAAACCGTTAATATTTTAGGAAGAAGCGTAGTGATAAAATTTAGAATTAATTGAAATAATTCTGGTTTAAAGTTATGGGATAATGATGGATGTACATATAATCTACAAATTAAACATTGTTTATCTAATTGTATTACCAACCACAAATCACAGCTGGCCTGTTTGTATAAAACTCCCAATAGAATGTAATGTAACTTGATATGTTAACAGGATTTTATTTTTTGTATCTCAGGATCTGTAGGATAGAATAACATAATACATAATAAGTTTTTCACAATGAAATACAAATAAAACTTCAGATACAATTTTTACCTCCAGTCTTATTGTTGACTTAATATTGTTAGTTGAAGTGTTTCGGATTAACTCCACCTTCACAAATTATTTATGTCTTGCTTCTTTTATACATGGGAATTCATCTTGTACACTTACCCCTCCATTTCTTCTATGTGTAAGCTCTCCTTTCTTTTCTGATTTGTTCATGTTATTCTGTCATGTAAAGTTTTCACTGTTTGCTATTTCAATTACTTCTTTTTATTTTGAAACATTTTATCGGATAGCTTATTTATTTGTTCATTTAATATTAGCTTAAATATTTCCAAATTTTTCGCTATGATCGAGTAACTCTGAAATTATTTTTATTATTTTTTATTCTTGTCCCACACAAAATACAATTTTTTGTATGGCATATGTCATAAAAATATTGTTAAAAAGTAAGCTCCAATAAAAAATGTTTCAACTTCGAATATTAAGTCATCAGCATTTGAAATTGCACTCATAGTAATTATATAAATACTAGTAAAATTATACAATTATATTATATTATTTTTCTCACTTACTGCTTCACAGTCCTTATTCTATTTTGGATGGGTTACATAGTTTCATTTAAGTTTAATTTCGATTACCAACCAACGTGGATTAATCAATGCAAGAAACAAATTTTAAATGAGGTTTGATAATGCCTGATAGGTAAAACGACGTAACCCATCCAAAACAGAAGAAGGACTGTGAGCAGTAAGTAAGAAAAATAATCTAATATAACCAGTCCAGTTAGGCAATCAATGTTAAAAAATATATAGCCTAATACAATAATAAATTAATCATACACCAGTGCAAAATACAGAGTGCCAAATATTGAGCTCATTTTCTCGTACACCCATACACAAAATCAAAGACCATGCAAAATAAAGCAATTTAAAAAAAAAATCAAATCGGGTGTTTTGGTATAAAAATGTTATCTCTCAAAAAAAAAATACTGTATCAAGATATCAGTCATGAAATGAAAATGAACCATGTATGCCAAACTAAAATATCAAGTATCTTGAAATTAGCCCACGTTATAGTGATTAAATATGAAGATTTGTGAAATAAATCAATGTGTAGAAAGTTACAGTTTGCGAGAAATCTGGAAAAACTTTGTTTTATATAAATTTACCAGTGTTCAGAATTTATATTGATATTGATATTATCTAATTCACTAACCTATAATTTTCTTTTATATATGATGTTTCGCACATACATTTACCCTTTGCACTCCAATGTCTGCATTAGCTGACACAATAAAATATTCCCATTATCCAAGCCAACACAAATTATAATTTAAATTTTATTCCTTGCTTTTAATGACATGTGGAATTACATTATTCCTAATATCTTCTATAATATTCATGAAATTGTGCACAATTTAATATCAGATAGTAGCCATAGTATCAGTAGTTTGTCCACCATGGCAAACTGATAGAAACAAAATTAATGTGGACCTAGGGGAGGAAATCTCGCCCAACACTTTGGTCAGAGAAATACTTAGTTCTAGTGATAAATGGATTAGAGTTGAGGAATATGTTATTATACAGTTCTAAAAGAAAAGGAGAAACTAGTATGACGCCTATGACGGATTAAAAGTTTAGGCTAATAATCAGTCTTCCTGTATAATAATGCTTAGCAGCGGTTTCCGGAGGAGAGACTATAAATATAGAGTTCCAGAAAGTGGTGTATTTTTTAGTGGTTCAATCTATCTCACATGCCCTTGTAGTGCGCACCCTGCAAAAAGTATGTGAAATAGCATGTTTTTCACACCTCGCGACAAAAAATTGATATTCTCTTTGTTTTATACAAATATGGAACCAGTAAATAACTTTTTGTGCTCTATTTGAGACTTCTGTTCATGGTTAGGACTAGCCTATTGTTATATTTGTTGTTGTTGTTGTGTCTTGTGGTCTTATCTGGACTCCAGTTCATCATTTGTCTGCTGGCATGACATTTTAGATCTTGATTTTGAGATGAACTGTTCAATTTGTTTTGTATAAATAATTTTGTGAGAAGTGTTATTTTGTGTAATAAACTAAAACTTTTTTTTTGTAGGAATAAATAAACTACTACAATTTTATTTGTAGTAATTGACCATAATTTTTGTGTTTTATTAAAAATGTAGAGAGGTTTTTAGTTTTTTGTACAAATCTGTAATACAAAATATTTTCCTGATATATTTGAAGTGTAATTAGGATTTTATAAAAAAAAAAAAAATAATGTGGGAGAGAGAGAGGCGGAATATTTTGAAAAAGGTGCCTTCTAATTAATACTGTAAAAATCACATCTATTAGTACCTCATCTATTTATATGTACAGTACTACCTCGTTTATCCAGACCTTGTTCAACCGGATTTTCTGGATCGATCCGGAACGAAAAATAAAAAATTTAATGTTGATAAAAACGTGATTTCCTGATCACTACAATGGTCGCCTTGAGGTAGTAGGGCGGGTTGTTGATGCGCTGGGAAGAGAAAGTGGAGGAGCAATGACCTATGCGCCACCATCCCCCTACCCCGACGCGGTGCGACAGTGACCAGTGACCTTGTCTATTGTCTACGCCGGCGGGTAGTCTCTCACGTGCTAGTGACCGGATTACATCATTACCATATCGTGCTGTGCAGTGTTTAGTTTTTTTACATTTGTGATCGGATATGGTTAATAGTTATGGCTAATATTCGTGTGTTAGCGCTTGTGCGTGGAAATGGCGACGAAACAAAAATATAATGTGCTTACAATGGCTCAAAAGTTAGACGCATTGAATCGTAGAGATAGGGGCGATTCTTTAAATAAACTTACTGCAGAACTCGGCGTAGGGACTTCAACTGTGTCAGATTGGAAAAAAAATCATAAAAATATTGAAGACTTTTGCTTCAAAATGATCGCTAAAGACAGTTTAGAGGGTAGAGGAACTATAAAAAATGCAAAAAATGAATCGTTGGACGAAGCATTATTTATGTGGTTTAGTGCTCAAACAGAACTTGGTGTTCCGATTTCTGGACCGATTTTGGCTGAAAAAGCGGCAAGCCTAAACAAAAAATTACCAAATCCTGATCAAAATTTTACAGCTAGCCAGGGATGGCTAGAGCGGTTCAAAAATCGGCACGGCATAAGACAATTATCTGTGACTGGTGAAAGACTGTCTAGTGATCAGGCGGCAAGTGAAAAGTTTAAGGAAACTTTTCAACGAATTATGTCGTCTGAAAAACTTTCTCCTGACTAGATTTACAATGCTGACGAAACAGGACTGTTTTACCGAGCAAAACCTTAGCTTGTAAAACTGATGAGGCAGCCAAGGGCTACAAAAAGAGCAAGGATCGCCTAACTGCTATGGCTTGTAGCAATGCTTCTGGAAACCATAAAATTCCCCTAGTGATAATTGGCAAGGCAAAAAATTCTCGAGCACTTAAAAATGTAAATCGTGCATCCTTGCCTGTGGTTTATCTAAATCAAAAAAGTGCGTGGATGGACAGCTTTATTTTTAAAAAGTAGTTCTTTGAAAATTTCGTCCTAGATGTGAAAAAATTTCTCAAAGGAAAAATCTGCCAGAAAAAGCGATTTTGTTTCTTGACAATGCGCCATCTCATCCTGCAGAAGAAGATCTCATCAGTGGGGTTCAATTTCTCCCCCGAAATGTGACTCCAATTTTGCAACCTATGGATCAGGGTGTGTTGGAAAGTATCAAGCGTGTTTATCGCAGGGAACTTTTAAGAAAATTAATTGAAGAAGAAGACGAACAAAGCGTGATTGATTTGTTAAAATCTGTAAATGTCAAAGACGTGATTTACATGATTGCAGATGCTTGGGATCATGTTCCAAAAAGTGCTCTGCAAAAGTCTTGGAAAAAAATTGTGGCCAAACATATGCAATATAATTGAAGAAATGAACCCTACCACTCCACAAATAAGTGAATCAAATGAAACCACTGTCACTCCAGAGCAATTGTTAGGCATGTTTGCAAGAATTGACAGGTGTTCCGATGTTGATATCAACGACGTCAATGATTGGTTGACAGACAACAACAAAGGGCGTTATGGAGTCATGACAGTTGAAGAGATAATTGTAGCGTGTACATCTACGCAGGGAGCAGACGACAGCGAGAGCGAGGAAGAGGGAGACAGCACACAGCCGGAGATGACGCACGCCGACGCGACGACACAGCTGGACAACATCATGGCGTACTTGGAGCAACAGCAGGATACAACGCCAGCTGAACTAATGATGGTGAAACGTTTACGTGATCGTGCCGCATTGAAACATCACACCAAATTAAAACAGAGGAAGATAAATGACTTTTTTGTAAATAACAACTAAACTCTGTGTAAATTAAAAGCATGTGTAAATATTTCAGGTGTGTAAATAAAATGTTTTTGTGATTTACAGTATTGTGTTTTTTCATGACCAAAAGGAATTTATAAATGGTAAGTTATCATTTTATATTTTGTTTTATTTATCTTTCTATAATTCCCGATTATCCGGATTTTTCATTAACCGGATCACTTCCGGTCCTAATTAGTCCGAATAAACGAGGTTGTACTGTATGCATATATTGGTTTTTTAAATACAAATTTAGTACCAATTATGAGATTTAAATTAGTACAAGTATTATTTTGATATGTTATTAAACTGTAATCTCAAATTTTGACAACACAAGAAGGCATAAAATAATTCGGGCTAGAGCTCTGGACTACAGTTATATTGGAGTGCACAGGGTTAAAGAGTGTTTACTTTCTCAACATGTAATTAATTTAAATATGGCAACAAGCTTTTAAATAATGTGAATAATTCCAGTTGTGTGGATGAAAATATTTAACAATAACATTAACAAAAACTCAGTCTATATGAACTAACCTAATATTTTGGTATGTAATAAAATGTAACTAATTGTTATAAAAAGGATTTAAATTTTCATCTTCATCATCATCTGCAAAAGGATTAGTGTTTTTTTGAGCTTTCTCTTCGAAAGGATTACTACTACTTTCGCTGTTCAAATCCTCTTCAAATGGATTCTTACTCGTTGGATAGGAAGATGCAACAGGAGACTTCATAGCACTGGAAAGACTATCTGATGATGTTAATTTTGGTGAAGGCCGAAGTGGTTGTCTATTCACTTCTAATCGTGCCGATGTGTTGGCTTCGATTGGTGAACTATAGTGGTTCTCTTTTAAGGAATGTATTGGATTTACATCAACTTTTTTCTCCATTCCTGCTAAAAAAGGCAAAATATTTATTTGTTTACCTACATCATTGTGCACTTTGTCCGTTAATTCATAATAATGAAATAACTACATCTAAAGAGTATAAAATTTATATATTTTACAAGGTGATTCTCAACATACTAAATAAATCAATATTTTAATTTTGTTTTAAAACTTCTTAAATATTGTTTTTTTCTTCTTCTAAATGAATTATGTTTGGCTTATTTGAAACTACATCTTGCAGAATAACTATGCAAAATTTCAGAGAGTAATTCATAAAAGGGACAGAAACAGTGATTTGGTTGGGTTTAACCCCTATTTCATCCCATTAGGGATTACATTTTTCAAAATCTCCCTTAGTTTGGACCTAGGATTTAAGAGCAAGATTGTTGTGAAATTTTAACTTCCCAGGTTACATGAATTTAGAGACATAATGATGAGTGGTATTTGGCTTATATATATATATATATATATATATATATATATATATATATATATAAAGATTACTTGATGAAATTCAATGTACGTAAATAAGTTGTCCGTGAATGTCTAGTGATAGCCAACATACTAAATAAATCAATATTTTACAATCGCTTTAAACCTTCTTAAATATATATTTTTTTAATGGTTTACATTTAGTATTTGTTATCCAACTCTGATTGTTAAAGATTATCAAAACCTAGGATTGTGTATTTGAGAAATGCTAAAAGCTGGAAATTGGATAAAAAACTAGTTGATAGGTGCCATCATGGGGTATTCAGTCCCATATACAATGTAATAAAAGAAGATTCTCTAAATGTAATGTCCAACAGTTCATTTTATGGACATTGTGGGAAAATTTAAATTGTATTGGTAGATCAAGTGGCCTTACCCCAGTAGGATAATAAATTTATTTAAAACAGGTGTTACACAGGTTTTCTAAATTGTGTATATCACTACTTTCTTGAAGCCAGCTAAACCCTAATGAGATTTAACATTATTATTATTAAGACTTAGTCCCAAAAGAGTTTTCTTAAAAATTTTAAAAATTTCATAAATAAATAAAATAAGGACGTCCAATCCAAATTCTCTTTTATAGCCAAATAAAATTAATTACATTTTAAATCATTTGTTTTTTAAATCAAAATGGTACCTTAATCAAATAAAATAACTTTCTAAAGAATTCTTAACACAGTAAGATATAATTCAAAAATAATATGTTATAACTGGAATTGTTAAATAAAAATTTACTCAAAAATATTTAATGAATTTGTTGCATGTTTTGATCACTGTTGTAATTATTTCCTCAACTTTGTAATGGTGGGTTAAAGTTATGAGATGTGGGGTATTATACAATTATTATAGTTATGGAAATATATGTCAACTTGGTGTTAGGTAAGCATGTGGAACGTTACTTACTTATATTAGCCATTTTTTTCAATAAGCCCTCCAAGTCATTGAGACACTAAGCCAGATTTAATAAAATTAATAATTTATCTAAAATCCTTATTTAGTGGTTACTTACGTATTACGAATTCGGTAAGGGGAAATGTGGTCTGCCGGGTGGAAAAAATGCTTAGACAAACTTTTTTTTTAAACTGGTAAGCTTTTGAAAATTTTCTTCAAAGTATATAACTAAATTATTATAATTATTATATTTGCTAGGATGTACATAATTAATATGACTACATCTTCTGCCAATCCTAACATTTTCTTATTATTAATATTTGTCGGTGTATTTTCGGAGTTCTTCCATCTTCGAGATTTACATTAGTCTCAAAGATGGAGGAAGTCCAAAAATGTATATAATAAGACTGGGAGAAGGACTGTCTTGATTGTCTCCCTAAACTAGGACTGGGAGAAGATTGTACTCAAATTAATTACATAACTAATATTGTCTTACAAAAATAACATTGATGTGTGCATTCCTTCTTGTTGGGACAAGTTCATTGGGACAAGTGCTTCAATATAAACAAAAAACTGTTAAAATTACCACCATTTTGAAATTTTCAATGAGATTTATCTGAATTTCAATAGGGTTCCTATAAAAACACATGATTTTCACCTATACTAAATTTCATGTTCCTCTCTTTATTTTTGTGTCTGGTATCATGCTTACATACAAATAAAAAAGACAGACAGACAGCATGTAAAAAATGACTTTTTCTGTTTCCTGAGGTCATGAAACGTGAATGTCAGTCAAAAAACGAAGGTTGAAATTTTTGGTCATTACCAAACGTATCCTGTACTGCGTATACTGAATGAGTAAAATAGAAACCATACTTGTGAGGGGGGTATAAAAATTTGTTTTAGTAGGAGGAGAGCAAGTACCTGAAAAGTCATGTTCTAGTCAAATGAACTATAAAGAATAAATATAGAACACAGTCTTACCACTTTGGTAGTTTTTAAAATCTGTAGGTCTAGCTTTAGTTTCTTTAGGAACAGAATTAGAATTTGTTGTGAAAGAGTTCACACTGACTGGTGATGTTACACCTAAAACATTGTGAGAACTCTTTTTAATACAATACATAATTGTATACAAATTCCAGTTATAATAAACTTAGAACCCATCAAGGTGTAAAGAAGGTATAATTTAATTTTAAAAGAAAAAAAGATGGGTTTAAAATATATATATATATATATATATATATATATTATTTCAGTAGTCATTTAATGATTGTACAAATCAGAACTGATTGTACAAATCAGAACTGTTCATTTTCTGATTTGCATGTATAAAGAGACATTTGGGAAATATTGAACTCTAGGATTTCCATAAATAATATTTATACAATACTTAAATAAAATGTTAGTCTGACTTATTCTATAATCATTTTTTGTTTATAGCATACATTCTTCAAAACATTCTCCAATCGATAAAAAAATTAATATAGAACTTTTGATTAAAAGTTTGTAACCCATTGTGTCTCCTGATTTCTTTTCATACAAACATATAAAAAGACTTAGTTATGTAAACACTTATATAATATACAGCATGAAATTCAAGTAATTTCTCCTACCTTTCCTAAAAATTTTCTCCAACTTTTTTGCACAAACCTTAATTATACAAATCAACAAAGCCAAAAGATTAATTTTAGAAAAATTTTAAGTATCCCCTGCTATTATGGGGGATACAAGTTAAAACCAGGTCACTATGGTCTTAAAAAAATGGCAAAGAATTGAATACTTAGAGTCAGGGTCAGAAGAGAATAAGCTTTCATAAAGACTTCATAGAAAAGAAGAAAGAAAGGAGATCTAAGAAAAAAGATTACAAGAATAAAGGTGTAATTCCAAATCAATTACCTCGGGATTGCTACACAGAACTCACTATATAAGAGAGCCTCTGTGTGCGATCTTTCAAATAAAAAAGGGGTATGTGACACAATATAAGTAAGCCTCTGTGGGAGATCTTTCAAATACAAAAGGGGTATGTGATACTATAAAAGAGAGCCTCTGTGTGCGATCATTCAAATACAAAAGGGGTATGTGACACAATAAAAGTAAGCCTCTGTGGGAGATCTTTCAAATACAAAAGGGGTATGTGACACAATATAAGTAAGGCTCTGTGGGAGATCTTTCAAATACAAAAGGGGTATGTGACACAATATAAGTAAGCCTCTGTGGGAGATCTTTCAAATACAAAAGGGGTATGTGACACAATATAAGTAAGCCTCTGTGGGAGATCTTTCAAATACAAAAGGGGTATGTGACACAATATAAGTAAGCCTCTGTGGGAGATCTTGCAAATACAAAAGGGGTATGTGATACTATATAAGTAAGCCTCTGTGGGAGATCTTTCAAATACAAAAGGGGTATGTGACACAATATAAGTAAGCCTCTGTGGGAGATCTTTCAAATACAAAAGGGGTATGTGACACAATATAAGTAAGCCTCTGTGGGAGATCTTGCAAATACAAAAGGGGTATGTGACACAATATAAGTAAGCCTCTGTGGGAGATCTTTCAAATACAAAAGGGATATGTGATACTATATAAGTAAGGCTCTGTGGGTGGACCTTTCAAATACAAAAGGGGTATGTGACACAATATAAGTAAGCCTCTGTGGGAGATCTTTCAAATACAAAAGGGGTATGTGACACAATATAAGTAAGCCTCTGTGGGAGATCTTGCAAATACAAAAGGGGTATGTGATACTATATAAGTAAGCCTCTGTGGGAGATCTTTCAAATACAAAAGGGGTATGTGACACAATATAAGTAAGCCTCTGTGGGAGATCTTTCAAATACAAAAGGGGTATGTGACACAATATAAGTAAGCCTCTGTGGGAGATCTTTCAAATACAAAAGGGGTATGTGACACAATATAAGTAAGCCTCTGTGGGAGATCTTTCAAATACAAAAGGGGTATGTGACACTATATAAGTAAGGCTCTGTGGGAGATCTTTCAAATACAAAAGGGGTATGTGACACAATATAAGTAAGCCTCTGTGGGAGATCTTTCAAATACAAAAGGGGTATGTGATACTATATAAGTAAGCCTCTGTGGGAGATCTTTCAAATACAAAAGGGGTATGTGATACTATATAAGTAAGGCTCTGTGGGAGATCTTTCAAATACAAAAGGGGTATGTGATACAATATAAGTAAGCCTCTGTGGGAGATCTTTCAAATACAAAAGGGGTATGTGACACAATATAAGTAAGCCTCTGTGGGAGATCTTTCAAATACAAAAGGGGTATGTGATACTATAAAAGAGAGCCTCTGTGTGCGATCATTCAAATACAAAAGGGGTATGTGACACAATAAAAGTAAGCCTCTGTGGGAGATCTTTCAAATACAAAAGGGGTATGTGACACAATATAAGTAAGGCTCTGTGGGAGATCTTTCAAATACAAAAGGGGTATGTGACACAATATAAGTAAGCCTCTGTGGGAGATCTTTCAAATACAAAAGGGGTATGTGACACAATATAAGTAAGCCTCTGTGGGAGATCTTTCAAATACAAAAGGGGTATGTGACACAATATAAGTAAGCCTCTGTGGGAGATCTTGCAAATACAAAAGGGGTATGTGATACTATATAAGTAAGCCTCTGTGGGAGATCTTTCAAATACAAAAGGGGTATGTGACACAATATAAGTAAGCCTCTGTGGGAGATCTTTCAAATACAAAAGGGGTATGTGACACAATATAAGTAAGCCTCTGTGGGAGATCTTGCAAATACAAAAGGGGTATGTGACACAATATAAGTAAGCCTCTGTGGGAGATCTTTCAAATACAAAAGGGATATGTGATACTATATAAGTAAGGCTCTGTGGGTGGACCTTTCAAATACAAAAGGGGTATGTGACACAATATAAGTAAGCCTCTGTGGGAGATCTTTCAAATACAAAAGGGGTATGTGACACAATATAAGTAAGCCTCTGTGGGAGATCTTGCAAATACAAAAGGGGTATGTGATACTATATAAGTAAGCCTCTGTGGGAGATCTTTCAAATACAAAAGGGGTATGTGACACAATATAAGTAAGCCTCTGTGGGAGATCTTTCAAATACAAAAGGGGTATGTGACACAATATAAGTAAGCCTCTGTGGGAGATCTTTCAAATACAAAAGGGGTATGTGACACAATATAAGTAAGCCTCTGTGGGAGATCTTTCAAATACAAAAGGGGTATGTGACACTATATAAGTAAGGCTCTGTGGGAGATCTTTCAAATACAAAAGGGGTATGTGACACTATATATGTAAGGCTCTGTGGGAGATCTTTCAAATACAAAAGGGGTATGTGACACTATATAAGTAAGGCTCTGTGGGTGGACCTTTCAAATACAAAAGGGGTATGTGACACTATATAAGTAAGCCATTGTGGGGAGACCTTTTAAATACAAAAGGGGTGTGTGACACTATATAAGTAAGCCTGTGTGGGGAGACCTTTTAAATACAAAAGGGGTGTGTGACACTATATAAGTAAGCATCTGTGGGGGGGGATCTTTCAAATACAAAAGGGGTATGTGACACATCATTTGGAACTACATATTTCATTCAAATATGATCGTGAAAATGGAACTCAAAATTTTTCCTAAAATATGTCCATTTTTGGGTTGATTTTTTTAATGGTACTCATTATTAAAGATACCCATCAAAAAAGGTATCCATTATTAAAGATGCCATTAATAACCATGTAATTTACGTAATAAACTCACATCCTGAACCTGAACCCACAAAACTAAAACCGTTCCATTACCGTGGGACTTCTTCTTAGATATAAAATCAATGCTGTAACCAATCACATTTTCACATTTCTTAGATACTGTTAGACTGATTTTATTCAAATCAGGAGTTTTTGAGCTTCTTATTAAGCAATATGTAAAATTGTTAAAATGTTGTGGTACCTGCAACAAAAATTATATTTTCTCAAAATTGTCTTTAATGATTTTGATCAAATTTGCTGAAATATACGATATAGGGCTCCAAGCAAAACATATTGGTCTACATCATCCTGTAGTATTTCTGTAGGGGAAAAGGAAATGGAGGCTCGCTGCCCTGCCAGGTAATCAAAGCTTTTGATTTAAACATAAATAATTGAGAGATTTGTTAGTGCTGGGGTGTCAACACAAGCAAAGGGAGTGGAGGCTTGATCTAGGAACATAGCTACATTCCCATATACTATCAAATTACCCGCAAATTTTGTTGTGTTGGTGGATATATTGTATAAGTGAAAAAACTATGTAATGTTTGTGATCATTCATATTTGTTAAGCTGTAAGATTTTTAATAATACTAAATAAACATAATTATGAAATGTCTGTCTAACGTTCTACTAATTTAATATCTGAAGAAATACCAGTTCCACTATTAATATCAAACAAACTAATTTAATTTTCCAGATATAAAAAACATAACCTAATACATTTGTTATTTATGTTCAATACAACTATAAATAATTAGATAAGTTATAACAGCTTTATATTACTCACCAGTAATTAAAAACTATTTATGATAAAGGTACAAAATATAGTATGTTTATAAAATCTGTATAATAAATCACAAATAGATAAGTGCAGTGAAGTTGTGATTCACTAACTAAATGTGTTGTCAAACTAGATTAATTAGCGGTTCATAGATGTGCAGAACAATGGTGAAATAAACATATTTTCTAGAAAGAATCGACATATCATGCATAATTTATTATTATTATTTTTTGTTATTGAGTATTAATTAATTTATATGAGGTGAATCCTTTGTTTTATTGTAAAATAACATCAAGTTACTAAAATATAAAATGTGGTCTATAAATCAACTTTACAATTTTGTTGCCATTTTTTTAGTAGTACATAATAGATAATTATTATAATATAATTTTATATTTAATATTATTATTTACAGGCTTTACAAATTTGTGAACCTGAAAAATCAGTTAACCCATTAAGGGCATAATTAAATACAGTAGTTTAATAGTAGAGCTATATGCACAAACGATCTACTAGAGAATATAAATAAATATATGAGCTTGATTTGTAAGATAATATTAGAATAAAACTTCAACACAAGTTCTCACAAAAAATATGTTTACCTAATCAAATGCGTTTCAACGACAAAGTTGCATTCCTCAATTGTTATTGAGTATTAATTAATTTATATGAGGTGAATCCTTTGTTTTATTGTAAAATAACATCACGTTACTAAAATATAAAATGTGGTCTATAAATCAACTTTACAATTTTGTTGCCATTTTTTTAGTAGTACATAATAGATAATTATTATAATATAATTTTATATTTAATATTATTATTTACAGGCTTTACAAATTTGTGAACCTGAAAAATCAGTTAACCCATTAAGGGCATAATTAAATAGTTTAATAGTAGAGCTATATGCACAAACGATCTACTAGAGAATATAATTAAATATATGAGCTTGATTTGTAAGATAATATTAGAATAAAACTTGAACACAAGTTCTCACAAAAAATATGTTTACCTAATCAAATGCGTTTCAACGACAAAGTTGCATTCCTCAATTAAATTTATTGAATAAAGGATTAAATAGTAGGAATGATTAAACGTACACAATTCTCACAAATATATACACTTTATTTAAGACGCGTTTCGACGACAATGTCGTCATCATCAGTGACAGTTACAAAGCAAAATTATAACTAAATCAGAGAGAGGTTACAGCTAACATTTATAGTATCCAGTAAGGGGCGTGTCTATATTTCATATTCACCAATGACGATGCGATGTTATAAGTAGGAGGGAGAGACGGATGGAAGGAGTTGGAGTGCATCCATGTATAAGCGATATGATGTGATATTTACAATTAACAAAGTAAAGGTGAAAATGATAACAGAATAATAGAATCATAACGATGTAAATATCTTAAACCTAAACTAATCATGCTTGAAAAATGGACCAATATCAGGGACAATCTTATTTAGATAAAGGAACAAATTTAAATATTTTATATTCGTTTGTGCACAGTAATGAATTATTAATTTTTTAGGTTTAATAAATGCATTTATTCTTATTATAAAGAAACAATTTAAAAGAAAAAAATGCAGATTCATAAAAAAATGTTGAGAGTGAATTAAATGTTAAGGCTAGTTACCTAATATTCGGAAAAAATTGCCTCTAAGTCCAAATTCTTTTCTGATGGCAAGTTTGTAAAGGGGTTTATGAAGTCACCAGATTAAATTTTATGTCCAGTACAGAAACATTTATTTTCAAAAATTAGCTTATCTGGACTTACTAATTGAGGAATTAGCTGAAGACATTGAACATATTTTGAAAGAAACAATTTCTAAATTCATTTAAATTTCATTCTTGACAAGAGTATAGATGCTACAGACACTGGTCAGTTATCTATTTTTATCAGAGATATTGATTAAGATTTCAATATTACTAAAGAAATGGTTGTCCTATATTCTGAAAGGCACCACAAAAGGAAGTGACATATTGAAAGCTTTAACCTCAACTATCCTCAGCTTTAGAGTGATTCAATCTAAAGCTGAGCAATCTCTCAGGTATTGCTTCATCAATGGTACCATCAAAACAAAGCCACAAGAGGTGTTGCTGCTTTAATTTGAAATGAAGCAAATTCTTGTGGAAACATGCGATTAATGCATAAAAAAAATTGTGTGTGAAAAATATTTAAATTGTCAATTTCATTCAATCTCAAGGATTGCACCACAGACAATTTCAATCTTTCTTCAGTGATCTGGACGCAAAATACTGAGACGTATTCTACTACACAAAATTTTGTTGGCTCAGTAAAAGAGGAGTTCTTAAGAGAGTGTTCGATCTTATAGATGAAATTTATCAGTTCAATAAAGGCAACAATAAGACAAATAAAGGCAAGACAGTTCATCAGTTCAATAATTCTGAGTGGATGGCTGATTTTGGTTTTCTCACTGACATTTCTATCCACATCAACTACTTAAACCTGCGTCTTCGAGGCAAAAACAATTTAGTATGTAACCTATTTGACTAAATAAAAGTGTTTATGAAAGGTTCAGTTATAAAAAAAAAGACTTTTCTCACTTTCGTATAGGTGCTCCCTGTAAAATTATCAACAAAGAAAAATATGTGAATGTCATTGTTTCTTTAATGTCTAACTTTGCATATAGGTGCAAAGATTTCAAATCAAAGGAGTATTTGTGTTCTAGACCATTTAGTTTTGAAGTTGATAGCTCCCACCAATATGAAAATAGGAACTAATTAAATTGCAACATGGATTTGCAAGAGAAGTTTAAAAATAATGGATGGTTGGATTTTTATTTTCAGTATATGGCGAAGACAAATTCCCAATAATTCGAAACCATGTTTTGTTTGTAGCTTCACTTCTTGGCACTTCTAAAATGAAGATTGCAAAATCAAAAGTGAGAAGTCATTTGTGTGATATATATATTTAGGGAACAACTTTAGAATTTCTTCTTCCAACATCAAAAATGACATTGAAAAATTAGTGAAGAGAAACCTGCATCATTTGTCTCATTGAACTGGTGTAAACTTCAAACTCATATTTACTTGAACTTAATTTAACCTTTAAAAGTTAATTAAACCATCTGATTTTATTTATAAATTTTAATTACTTGTAATTTCAATGAATATTCAAATAAATTTAAAATATAATATTTGATGTTTACTATTTAATTGGTTTTCTTGAAAAATTAAGAAAAACAATCATGAAACATATAACTTGCAATGTGGCAAACCCACAACACACTTGTATAAATATACACAAAAACACATACTCTAAAATGTATATTATTATACACACACAGAGAAACCTTTTACTTTGCAGCCCTCAATCCCCATCAAGTTAAGTAATGTGTCCCTTTACTTCATAAAGGTTGAAGACCACTGATGTAGATGGTGATAGTGAGGTTAGGTTAGGAAATAAGGAGTGTTTGATGTTGTATGGTTGGAAAGATAAACCTAATTCCCTTAAAAACATTGTACTGAAAGCTGATTTAGGTGTAATCATATTTTGCTTAATGCAGGTGAAAGATTTACTGGATTGGACAGTTTTTTTTTTCAGTTCTTAGGTTGTCACCTAGGAATTAAAAAATCATCATTTTTGGAACCTGATAGCGACCGAAAACTAATATTTAGTGTTCTTCTGATACAATTAGCAGTAAATGTGTTTTTAGAAGTACCACACTAAAATTAACTATCCAAAAATAGAATATCTAAAAATATTTGTAAATATATAAATAGAATAAGGTAAGTGGTTCTTTATTTTACTTTGTATAATAGTTTTTACTATATTTTGTATTTTTAATATGACAATTATTAAATAAAACAACTATAAATTGGGTTTATGAGCTATTTAAATAGGATTTTAGGACTTGGTTGGCTTCAAGTATATGGGAACCTCAATGGGTTAATAAATTTCTAAATACTAACAAATTTCCATATTTTATAGAAATGATTTTTACTTGTAGGTCTGAAATACTCTACAATAGGCAATTTTAGAGAGCTTAAAATTTGTATCCAATAATGCTCAAATGTAATTTCTACAATAATTGAAAAAAAAACAACAAAAAATGTTTGACCACATACATTTTAATAAAAATTAGTAATAATATCTCAAATAGTTGGAATTTTAGATTTTACTATTCGTTGAATAGTTGGACAAAAATAATGTAAGACAAATTTCAAAATAAGTGTAGCTTGCTTGGCAAACCGTATAAATTAATACCAAGGTAGGCAATTAACATTACAGAAAGCAATAGCTGTCAATATATCTGCAATATTAAGTTAACTGAGAAATGCAAACACTTACTCGTTTTTCTATCGTTAACAATAGTTAGTTTATTAAAGACACCACGTCCAAAATAATCAGCAACTAATGAGAAGCCATCTTCTGCTCTGTCAAGTTGACTGTGGAATGTTTCATGTAAGTCTCTTCCTTGTTCCTAAATATGTAAAAACAGTTTAGAAAAGTTCCTAAATAAAAAATAAATAAAAAAATAGAAAATGTAACAAAGTAATACGAAATATACTAGATGTCCTAAAACTGCTCCTTCAACACTCTCTAAATTTTGAAGGAGTGAATAAAGCAAATAGGGCAATTTTTTCCTACCCATGAAATTAGGTTTTTGGGGGACAATGCAAAATGTTTACATATTAATCCTTATTGATTAATACATATATGTTTGATTTATGATGTATGTTTGGAAAGTAAGCACCGTAATCTATTAAAAATAATGATTATTTAAAAAAAAATTATTATTAAAAGTCTTAAACTACATTTTTTTTTTTTAGCATGGGGGTTGGGAATTCCTTTACCAAGTAGATAATCTACCATAATCAGCCTATCAGTTTCCTGGCCTAAAGCAACTGATAAGGCTTCAAGCTAAGAATGCATAGATAAAGAGCTAGATAGATGAGATGGAACAGGGAGAGGTTCCACCTTGCAATACTTGCTATAAATATATAATGATGATGATTTTTTGTTTTTAGTATTTATAAAAAATGTAAAAAGCCACACATTGATGTGTCAAATTGAAATACTTTCAAAGAAGTTATATGATTTATACAATTAACAATAGTTTATTTATTTCTGGTTAATTCAAAAATAAATTAAAAGTCAAATAAATTTACAGGAATGAAATCTAATAAACTATAAAGATTCAATTAATATAATAACAGAAATTAGAAATATTCAAATTAAGTTATTTAAAAGTTCATCATAGATAACACATTAAAATAGAACGATTTAAATATAATTTCAAAGAAAAAATATTACACAAAGTCTTTACTGTTGGCATGTCTATCAGTCCACAGCATAAAATTAATAAGTTTTCATTTTGAGATTGAACAATTATTTACTTTAGTCTATAATTTATTGTCTCAATAAATTATAAGAAAAGAATCGTTCACTTGATCAATCATATCTCCATCAAGTCCAATTTCATCGTAATCAGTCCGTCAGCTATTGAGATATGCTGTCTTTTTTATCCTAATATGTCTCAGGCTAATATTCACTTAAGTAAAGTAATTGAATATTAATTTGATAAATACATATAATTATGGTTAGTCTTTGACTCAATGAATTAACATATTATTATTTCACAAACTAAAAGACATATAACTAATAATATTCAGTGTCCTATCTCCGGGTGGGATTTGTGCCGGCTTTTTCCAAGATAAGGGAAGAAACAAGATAATACACACACACACACACACACACGCAAGCACGCACACACACACACACACACACACACACACACCTGTATTAAAACAAGTGTAATATTTGGATTATGTCCTTAGCAAGATAATAAAATCACAAATCAAAATTATGATATGTGTAATGAATTGTGAAAGTGTGTTAGTATGAACATTTGTTATTACAGAGTTCAAGATTAATGACAGATTGTATAGATATTCAATTCAAACAAATGTTTATATTAATTAAGGTTTCTTAGGCTTGGATAATGTCAATATGAAATTATGGAATATTTCAAACATGAAAGTTCGTATCAAATTGGGTTGGTCTCACCATGTATTCAAGAACTCATTTGATTATATCTTCTTATTTATTTGTAAATCGGTTTAAACAAGTTGTCACTGATTATTACCACAATATCAAGAATATTTTTTATACACTTTTTTGAGGTAGTAAACTGGGATTTATCGGGTAAATTCCGATTCAATCCTCTTCAATCTTGGAGCATCAGTTTTGGCGCCTTTTTTTTAAAAACAAATCTCCCAAGGTTCCTCTTTTTAAAACTCATCTTCTAGGCTTTTAAAATTGCCGACTTCTAAATCACATCTACTTTTTTTTTCTTCCTGTATGTGTTTTGGGCTAATAAATATACGTAAATTTCTTATTTGAGGAAGTTAGGAGTTATTATCAGTAACAAGATTTTTATTTAGGGATACATATATTAATTTACATTCAATAAAGGATCAACTTCTCTATTTTATATGTAAATTAGTTTATATCTTACTAACTAATTTAGATGCTAATATTGTTACAACCTATCTCGGAAGGAGAAGACGAACTCTAAAAATCCAAGAACACCAGGCTTTACTGGTTCACTCGATATTGCTTCTAGGCAACTAAGTGGACTAGAGGTGAAGAGATCTAATCTTACTCCTGCCCAATGAAGAGAGGCTGTCAAAGGCAAACTCCATGAAAATGGTGAGCAGTGGGATCCTAACAAGTGGTGAAGGGGCAGGAAAAAAGAAGAGGAACTTGGAGTCAGGAATCATCTTAGCCACTGATGGGAGTTCCGAGGTGGGGATGGGTGTAGTCAAGTGCTTTAGAGGGTATTCGGCCATTTTGCATCACTCATTGCATTTTCACAGTGAACTTCACTAATCTGGTGATGACTCTCTCTCTGCTGGTTTCACATTTTTTACATTCAAACAAACTGATACTGATTATTTTAGTCTGTGGATTACTATCGGTGTTTTTCAAACATCTTAAATTTTTTCATCCTATAAAACAAACAGGAAACAACAACTGTTTCTCCTGTAATGGTGTCTGTAGTCAGAATGAGCACCTAAGACAACTGAAGGACTCTATTGGCAACAATTGAGAACAGTAGTTATGTTCCAAACATGCTTGGTATATACAATTACTGATAATACATTTTTTAAATTCAAAATTATTTTTATTAGCAAATGCAGTAAACCTCCATTAATTCGGAATCTATTAATTCACAATTCCCTTAATCTGGACAATCATTTTCCCACAATAATTGGAAATGTGGCAAGAAGTAGTAATTTTGTATACCTGAGTTATACCTAAGGTAAGTCATCACTGTCGGCTAATCTTATGCAATTATATAATGGCCGCCATAATGTATCACGCTACAGTGAAACATTCAAATAACGGACATTCTCGGACCACATGTCTGGTATTGAGAAGTGTCAGCTATCTGGAGAGATGCAGTTATATATTATATAGACTGGCTGATAACGCATGATAAACCACCAGAATAGCATCTTGTTACAATATTGAACACGTTCAAAAAATTTAAATGGTGAACCTAAATTATACATTCATTAACCTACTGTATAATTAAGTACATTACTTTAATTCGTATACGGTCAAAAAAGTGAAATAAATTTAAAATTGTTATTTATTAACAACTGTCAAAGTTTTTATAGTACAACAGGCATAATGGTTTTAAAATCTCACAAAAATACACAATATAACCCAAATTTGTAAATTAAATAATATTATTTATTTAATAATAATAATTTCGTACTACAGTACTGAATAAACAAATTGACAAACTAGGAAAATGCAAATTTAAAAAGGGAAAAAATTAAACTATATAAGGTTTAAAATTAAACGTTTTAGTTTGAGACATCAATATACATAACTATACTACACACAGTTCTCACGGGAACTTTATTGAAATTGAATTCTTAGAGGGTGACTGCTGTATAAAAGATACAAAGAAAGCAAACCTAGTTTCCAGGAAGTCAACTTCCGTGTAATTACCAAAGAGACATTGCAACATGTTTTGAGACATCTACAATTTCCTAGAAAAGGGTGATATTTTAGGAGTTATTCAGAAGTTTCAACTGATTCATTGGCCATCAATTTCGTGTCCGTGTCCGTTTTTGGGAAAGTCCGTTATTTAGAAACACTACAAAGGCCAGAAAAGCATGATCCCCTGTCGGTAAATAGAAAAATATCCGTTTATTAGAAGTGTCCGTTAAGGGAAGTTTCACTGTAGATACATGCAAGTCTTCAGTAACTCAAAAGAAAATTGATAGTCAGCTATTGTATTGTTCTTATCACACTGTCTGAGTCTTTTAATTCCGCTATACAATACATTTTATACAATACATTCCGCTATTGTACATTTTAAATAAACATTCACAATGCCTTTAGCCTTTGAGTGGTCTCATGCAGTTTGAAACACTAATGCCCTCATAGGGTCATTTAGGCCCCAAATTAAAAAATGTGTTATAAATAATACATACCTCCTTTATACTGCTATACAACATATATGTATGCCTTTCTCATAGTTTAATTGTTATTAATGAAAATTTACTCAAATAAAGATAGTTTATCTTGTAAAACTGTAAGCAATTATCTTAGTAAAATAAAAGTTTTCTAATATTACACTGTAAAATAAAAAAAATAAAAAAAAAAAAACCAATAGTTTTTAATAGTTCAACACACTATAATAGTACACAATTGTAATCAAACATCTATATATTTAATCTTATACAAATTAAATGGGGGGGGGGAAGGTTTTATGTGAATGCTAAAGGTTTTAAAATCTGAGTTTTTTTTCATCCTTGTTCATGGCAATCTGAACATGACAAACAAAAAGTGCTGTAGTGTGCTCCTAACAAAAGTAATAAACATTGCATATTTCACACTGGGTTTTGGAGTATCGGTTTTTAACTCTGTCACAAAAATCGCAGTATTCCGATATATTTCCCTGATTTTATCTCCACCTTCTGACTTCTTGTTCATGGACGAGTTCGACTCTGGCTTTTAGGACTTGCTTTATGATTTCTTTTGTATCTCTAGGAAACCGCCTCAATGTTGCTCTTGCTTACACATAATCCGCACAAATACTTCAACTTAGGGTTTTTATGAAATCTCTTTTAATCAATTCTGTTGAGTCACGGATTTAAAAAGCAATGAAAGTATTGACCCCTCCAAAGTTAAACATTGAGAAAAACAAAGTCAAGGGCCAGTGCCTGCTTATTAACGAAACAGAGTAAGCATTCTTAATCTGATCTTTAACATCGACACCCCTTTTTGTCATGTTGTAGAATGTCAATTTGTCTGGTTTTTCTGCTTCTCTTGAATCAGAATCAATGACATCGTCCTCATGGAAGAAAGGCACAGAATGACAACTTTTTTGGCTTTAAGCACACTTTTGTTAGACCCGGCTGCAATGCAAATAAATTACTATTGACTAGTAGGCGTAGTTCTTTTATGTCTCTGAACATGAATGGCAGTTCATGATGTTTATCTTTTCTGACTGTTCCTACAATAGTTAGTTGACAGTTATCTTTTAGGTGATTAGATCAAAGACAGATGTGAAAAAATTATATAAAGTTATGTTGCGTCAAGTGCCTATTATAGGTTGAATCATTCTCTCAACTATATCGCTGACTTTATTATTGGTTTCATAAGTCCTAGTTTCTACTTCCCAACATAAACCTCTAGATTGACCATGTACGCACTTGTAAAGTATAGTGCGAATATGTTAATGCCATATTTGGCTGGCTTTGAAGGCATGTATAGCCTGAATGGACATTTTCCTTCAAATGTGTCAAAAATCTCATTTACTGTTATGTAGTCATTTGGTGAATACTTCGGAATCAGTATTTTCACTATAGGTTTCTAAATGGTTCACTTCGTTATTATCTTTAACTACAATGAGCAAATTTTCTTAGTTTTCACTCTCACAAATTCTGTCTAGGCTGTTCTTATTGTACTCCACACAGCCTCTCTAGTTCTTCTTTCTCAACGCTATCTATAGGAGGATTTTTTTGTTAGGATCAATATTATAAATATAAAAACAACAGCATGAATGTACTCATGAAATTAAACAGATGGCAAAACCTACGAACATGAATGTGCTCCATGAGTCGATTAGATCACTCATTGATTATTGTTTTCAGAGCAGGCTTTTGAGTCAACAAACAACTCCCCCCACACACCCAATCATTTGACCCTCCTACCACAACAAGTATATGAGTGGGGCAGGAGATCAGTCAATCTGTCTTCGAACCAGTAAACAAAATGTTGTGGTTGAAAAGTCGGCATGAGACCACTGACGGCCTAAGTAACCTAATGTTGAACAGAAATGTAAACGTAAATAGTTTTATCTTAAGGATAAACAAAAACATAAAAAGGGGATACCATGTCAACTTCCTATGTGCAGTACGTGATTGTAAAACAAACTGTATTGGGTGTAAAAAGAAAACTTTTCTTTTTTTTTTTGTTTTAGTGAAAACTGGTTTACAATAGTTTATTTTGAATGTAAAATAAACTTCTTTTGCTGTTATTTTATTGTACCTTATATAACATTTTTGATTGTTTTATTAAATCTAGACATATGTAATCTGTAATTTGTCCACATAAAAAAGGCTTTACTACACTTTTTTAAAAAGACAGTAAATTTAACACCATCTCTGCTTTATACACATTAATTATTAATAATAGAAACAAAATTAAAAATCCTTGCCTGAGATTTAATGACATCATTTATTTGTTTGTTGTTTGGTAGACATGCAGGGCATTCATTTTCATTTTCAGCAAAACTCTGATAGCAGCTGAAAATAAATACAAAATATTAGCAGTGAAGATTGAAAAGATTATTTATACCGGTAGGAAAGAAAAGATCAATAGTAATATAAATTAAATATTATCAGATTAGTTAACTATTTAAATTAAGTTGTTAACAATGTGATTTCTGGAATATTGTGTACTGACTTATTCAATCTTCAGACTACATTGGAGGAAAAATTGACAGAAAAACATTACTCAAATAGTGTGGTAATCAGGTAAATTTTTAAGTGTACATATAAAACAATAGTTTAAAGACATAAACAAAAAATATTCGACTTTATCTTCAATCAATGCCACTAGTTCGGGAGTTTAAACTGTCAGAAAAGGAAAAGTGTGAATATTTCTAAATCGCCGTAAGAGTTTTAAATAAAATTTTGATAAAATACGAAGGTTCATTTCCCATACCAATTATGTTAAATTTCAAAGAAAAGAAAATATTCATTAGTAATTTGGAAAATAAAGAACCAAATTTAAGAATGTATTTAGATATTTTCCATTGATTAGAGAAACATCATTTTCTTTTATAGTTGGTTTGGTTCATTAAATTTCATATTTCAACTCATTTATACTAACAACCATAGGTACTAACTAACGACTGGGACTCTTAATTGAAGAAAAAGAAAAAAAAGAAAGAAAAAACCAACTCTTTTTGTACTTTTAACAATTTTATTTAATTGAGCCTTGCTGGGCTACTTTTCTCCAGTTATGGTATTCTCTTAGGCAGTTTAAAATATACTAAGGAAAACAACAATATTACATAGCAGGTATTACAGTCCCGTTACCTTAATCCTTGGTGGTTAATGAGGAGTGGTTTCAAAGACCTGGTTACTGGTTAAAGGAGTTGCGAGTTACTTATATCTAATTGTCAGTATTGTTTATGCTTATGACCAACGGTACTTGATAGAATTCCATGTTATTTAAATAAAACAAACACAAATTCTTTTGAAAAACTCTACATTTATTAGGTCTAGGTGACCATGGTTTCACTAGTTACGGTATTGATGAGGCTTATACAAAGACTAAATAACCCAAGAAGAAAATATTGTACACATTTTGAGACTAAGCCCACAAGTCCCGTTACATGCAATGGAACCTGTAGCTGTGAATCCCAGTAAGTCATAAATTATTTTAGACATGCTTTGACAAAGGTTAAAGTAGTGGAGAAAAAGACAAAAATTCTGTTTGATTATTTAAGACTAAATTACCATTATTACAAGAAAGTCTTTTAATTTCTAATATTACTAAAAGGTTTAATTTTGACCTTTGATGTTAACATGTAGAATTTCAAATTTAATATTAGAATAAAAATCAGTTAAGGTACGATTTTTTTAAAATTACTGAAAAAAATAGAATCGTTATAACCTAACCGCCAACTCCTTTCATGTTTACTTAGTTTACACTTAAAACTACAGCCTGTTTGACCAACATAGGCAGCATTACAAATACTACATGTCAATTAATAAACTCCACTTTTTTACATTTTTTCTATTTTATCTTTAGAATTTGTTAAAATCTTTCTTAAATTTCTATTACAGTAGAAGGCTGGGTTACAGTATTCTTTCTTTTGCAAAATAATACTTGAGTAAACTTTACAAACTAATAACTTATATTTCAAGTGAAGTTAACTTTTAAATCTTAGCACTAATATAGAGATTTGTAAAATCAAGATTAGAATTAAAATCAGTAACATCAGGTTTTTAAATAGTTGGATTAAATATAGTATATTTTTGTGTATCATCTTTATTTATGTAAAAATAATTGCAAGTTTTTCTATGTAGTTTCTTGAATATAAATTGAATAACATGAAAGAAGTAAACCCCAAACCACAAACACAATTCACATATACTACAATGTAGATAAGGGTTTATTAAAATTTGTAACATTAGTTGTGTTAATGTTTTATTTGTAGTTGAATAGGTTGGGTTTAAAAAACGGTGGTTTCAAACAATAATTTAAAATAAGTGTTCTTAATAATTTGGGCTATATTTTTAGATGTCTACAATTATTTAAAATATTTCTATTACAAGATATAAAACAATATCATAAGTAAATGTGTTGAAAATAATTATGTCTTGTTTTTCACGAACAATGCATATTTTCCAATAGGACTAAAGAAGGATGAAATACAAATCAGGACATCTACTATAAGCAGCTGAATATCTATTTGTGCTTAAAAAATGTTTGGATACAATAATAACAATTGTAATTAACTATGCTATATTATAAATATTACACTCACTGTTTATGATAAGAATGTTGACAGAAGAAATGAACACTTGGCAACTCAAGTTGGTGATTACAAGCACTGCATCTAGATCCTTGGAACACAATAGGTCTGAAACATGAAGCGGAAAAAAGTTAAAAGTATGAATGTAATGAACATGAATGTGTCTATTAGATTGATTCATACAGAAGAGTATACTAAGATGAAATTTGTAGAGGAGATAATAAAATATATGATGTTTATTCGGGTTTGAAACATGATTAACAACAACCAAATTTTTCTATATAATCATTTAGATAACAGATTGATTAAGGATTATAACTTTGTGGAAATAATTTGTGTACAGCAGCCATAACGCATAAAGTCCATCCGATGTGCATGCCTTGTTATTGCTGTAGAATGAAGAAGCGTTCAGGCATCTAGTCCAATGAGGGACTAACTCACCTGTCAAGTGGGCTTAAATATTTCTTCAAAAAAATAAAATTATATATATATATATATATATATATATATATATAAGGGATTTTAAATTTTTGTTGGTTGGTATTTGAAATATTTTTCTATCAGAGTAATTTGTCTTTGCAATGTTGGCTAACTTGGAAACAAAAGAGGTATTTAAAATGAGTGCTCCAAATTGGAGGATTTCTTTACATGGTTTTCCTTGTGTACAAGCTTAGGAATATAACCTTGAATACAAAATAAAAATTTGATATTTTAAACTAAATATTGTCTAATGCTTATGAATTATAATTCAGTATTTGTTATATATATTCTAACGGTAAACCTTTTCTTGGTTAAGTTGAATGATGTTTTCGGACCCCACTTTTTTTTGGAACGCCGATTTATTCAACGGTTTTTCGTTTGAGAATAAGTTATTTCCACCTACTGGAAGTTTTATAGGCAATCTCGCTTTGTTTGGCCTAGGTGAAATAACTATGTGTCGAATATTCAGTTTTCTGAATATCCTGACTAAAAAAAAAACTTCTACGTTATACTTCCAGTACTTTATATTTGATTCTAGCTCAGTTAAGACACAAGTGAATGATTTTACTTTTTGTAAACCTCTGAGTAGTGAGTACACTGAAACTAACCTTGTAAATTGTTTATTTGTGCTTGCAAATATTTTATGAAATTTCACTGTATCAATTCTTAATCTATAACTCATAAACTATTGGGATATTTGAATACTAGGTGTTTTTTGTAAATAATAACTTTTTTATAAAGCAAATAAAATTTTAATAATTCTTTTTTTTTTTTTTTTTTTTTTTTTTTTTTTTTTTAATTTCAACATAAAATAAAACTTTTTGGATTTTACTTTCTCCAACAAATACAAAATAATAACTTTCCTTTCAATTTAATAATAATTTCTTTAACTACAAGGCAGAACCAATTATTTACCTAACTATAATTTATTCTAATATTTTATACCCAATTTGATTTAATTAATATTTTAATAAAAGATTTAATTCAAATTTACGATTTAATGAATTTAATTTTTAATTAATAATACAAATATTTTATCTAATCTAACATCCTAAGTAACCCAGTATTTTAAAATAAATTTATTTGAATTTATTTCAGGCAAATTTAATCAGGGACTAACGTATTTACGTTTCTACCGTCCTTTTCACAACTGTCCAGGCGTCGCGACGTTTGATATGAAGTCCGCGAGCGTTGTTTAGCGATGGCAGGCTACAGATGCTCTGCGTGCTGGTTAAGTTGTCTCGTTGATGAAGGTTGATCCCTGTAGGGTTGTCTGGAAGAATGTTGGATGAATTTTTAAAGATGGTTGTGGTGATGTCGTGTCTGAAGTCCCGGTTCGGCTATTCTCTCGACGTTAAAGTTGCATGTCCAAGTGGTCGCCTGGTGATGTCCTGGAGTCCTATCCGGAAGCTATACGAATCACTCCATGTATCAGCTGCTATGTAGGTTATGTTACTTCTCCAGAATAATCCAAGTTAGGCCAACTTTGTAATGACTAAGTTGCCACTGACGTTCTTGTAGATTATAGTTGTGTCTATTGCTGCATTCCAAATTAATATCGCAATGACGTATGTTCACACTTGTTATACAAATTATTAGGTTAACTAAGAAAATACTTAGCTTTTTGCATACTATGGTATTTTATAAAAAACGAGATCAAGGCTCGATGTGTTCACTTACATCGCAGAAATATCAAGGCTCTCGAGTTTCCCCGAGCAATCGTTTATATAGACTCATCTTCAGCCAGCCCCTTCTACCGTTCCTCTCTTATCTCGCTCCGTGCAGTTTTGGCCATTTAAAATCCTTTTCCTTTGTAACTCCTCCAGGGTTTTCCCTATTTTATTGAGAGTGACATTTTTGAATTCAGCTCGTTGTCTTCTTTACACACGAACTCGAGTGATGTTCGTACGATTCTTGGTTCGCGTACTGCAACGATACACCTTGCAAGATTAACGTAGACTCTCAATTTAACGCGTATCGTTCGGGAATTTACTCAAATTTTGCTTCCGGCTTTTTCCCCGCTTGCGACAACGTATCGTATGCAAGACAATTTTACTTTTATCGTAAATTGTCAAGAAATAAGTCTTTTCGACTTTATTTCGTTTTATTTATTAATGAATTTATTGATTGCTCAGTCGATTTTACCTTTTTTTAAACTTGTGTATACGACTCTTCCTAGAGGTCGTGCCGTGTGGGAGAGTTTAGTTTCCAAATTTTATTCCATTTAGAAAAATGTACAAATAATTAATTTTTGTAAATTTCTCTTTAGAGCACACACTTTATTTCACAGATATATATTTAAAATGGCATACAACTATAGGAATCTCTACAATAATGAAAAGCAATTAAAGATTTTTCAAATCAATTATCAATATTTATTACTTTTTATATTATGACTGAAGGTCTTTCTTTTGTTTGGTAAATTTATATTTTTCTTTATACTACAAAATCTCTACCATAAGACACAATGAATTTTATACACATATATTACAACACATTAAATTTTATATAGACACTCTATAACATATTAAATTTTATACTCAGAATGACCAGAACAAATCATTTAAAATTGAATTTACTTAAAAAATACACTTCCCCTATAATTTTTATTGAATATTTAATTAAAATGAATTTACGTTTATTATTATTAATTCCCTAAAGTTTCCAATAAATCAAAGTATTGGTACCTTGAACACTAATGAAGATCATATACGATGCTGAAGATTCTGATGGGTTGAGATGATCTCCCGATGCCTGTAGTCTAATGTTGTAAGTTCAATGAGTAGATTTTCTGCTGGTGCTGACTCCTGAAGCACGTCTTCCTCGTAGGCTGGTTGAAAAAAGAGTATCCAAGTTACCTTGAATATTTCAGAGCTCCTCTGACTTGGGAATTTTGAGTACCAACTTAACTTGGTTTCCCTCATAAACTATCCCTTCACGTTTTTATACGTTTTCGGCGAGTTTATGCTTTATTTTGGGTTTTTTCATTTCCCAAAATATTTACAGATTATTTATTTATTATATTTATTCTTTTATTTCATTCTAATCCTTTTATTTCTTCCTTTTTACTTTATTTCTTCACAAATTTTTATCTTTTATCGGTTGTCTCCACTTCTTTGTTATTGGTTACGGTCGAGTTTCGCTCAGCGATCCCTCCTCTTGTTAAAACATGATTTTGGTTGAAATTCTGTACTTTTTTCTTCTTTTCTCTCTAACTTCTGCTTCGCTCTTCCGATTCTCGATTTCTTTTTAGATCTTGGTTCTTAATGTTCTTGGGATCTTTTAGGTTTTTGTTTCGTGGTTGTAGTCCATTTCTTTCTCGAGTTATTTAGCTTTTACGTAATTTTAACAATTTCAAAATTTTGTTTTTTCCCTGATTTGGTTTTTGGTTTTTTAACACTTTTTTATTTTTTGTTCTTGGTAGGAACGAATGTAACTATGATCACTTTTTCTCTGCTATGTTTATTTCGCGAGAAATCTTGATTTAAAGTTTTTTACATCGTTTTCCCATGAAAACATGTTATTAAAACCCCCATCTACTGATTTTATAAATTTGGTTTGTTCATTCTGTACAACACACTAATTTAAACATTTCTTAATTATAAATACATTCTATTTATAATGTTTATCTAATTTTTCGATAAATTGGTATTTTTATAAGTGCCTAAGGTTTTTTTTTTTCCTTTTTTTTTTTTTATTAAAATATCGTTGGAGTTATTATTTTTATTTCATGTTTCCCCTTTATTTCCCCCTTACTTATTTATATTTAATTTACCATTTGTTAATTTCATTTATTTTATATTTTAGTATTTTTTGTCTAAGTTGTTTTTCCCGTAACTTTGTTAATTATTAATTTATGAAAATTTCCCCCCTTACTAAATATTTTTATTATTACTTTTACAATCTTTCTCGGTACTTTATTTTTTAAATTTGAAACATTTTTGTTTCACGGACAAGTTTATTCCCGTTAGTGACGCATCAACATCGCTAACTGCTGGCTTTACCTACTACGTTGCTAACGAATCAGCTTTACAATTTTTATTCTGCCTTGAGCGTTTTGGCCAATTCCAAACCGTCTCAGTACACGACCCGCGCCTGTTTTTCCGCGGCGATTTTTCCCGGAAAAGTCTTTGTTTTTTGTTTTTCCCGGTTTTTTGTTTTCACTTCTTTATGTCCTTTTGGTTTGTGTTAACTAGCCGGATTTTCTCTTTTTTTCTGCTTCTGGTTGTCTTGCTGTAGGGTTAGGGAGTTAAACGATTTTCTACAAACTTGGGCTTTCCTTTACTCCCGAAACATATTTTAAATACTGGATTATTTTTACATAACTACGTTATCAGCATACTATTTAGCGTTTTGAGTTAATAAAAATTTAAGTTTAACTTTTTATCTTGCTGTAAAGGTGCGAATTCTGTCATCTTTTCCCTTTAATAAAATTTCAAGTTTTTCTTTTTAATTATATATTTTGTTTATCATTACTAAAATTTGTTTTGGTTAGAATTTAAAAAACTTTCTTTTTTATATACTTTTTTATCATTTGAACTTAGTGGATTAACATTAACTTTTTTATTTAACGAAATTTCGCAAAAACTTATTTCACCTTTATTTTAGGCCTTCTTATGAAAAGCCTGAAAAACATTTTCTTTTTCAATTTAGAGGAATTTTGAATTTTTCCCCATACTTTAATAGTCTGTATTTTACGTAACTTTGTGACTTTATATTATCTAATCTTGCAGTAAATACACCCGCGGTTAGCGTAATGCATTTCCTGAAGATATTTGTTTTTATTTAATTTCTGGATTTTGGCTTCCCGTATTAATTTTTAAGTATTTTTTACAAGTCCTTATTCCTTTTCGAACATACAGGGTCCAAGAGTTTAACTTAGCCAGATAACTACCCTCCCGCGTCAACATGATTTTCGTGACCTACATGTGGCTTTAGCCCACGGTAAGTCCGGACTATTCAAATTTATAAAATTAATTACAAATTCAAAATCCAGGACCTACAACGGGTTGTGTCCGTTGTAATATATATATATATAACTAAAAGTATTAATTAGCATTAGCATAATGATTTTTTATTTTATAGAGTAAAACCCTCAGTCCATAGCTACACTATATAGTTCCTAATCATATGGGGAGCTTAATCCATGTGACAGTAGAAACTTTCAATCTAACAACAGAATGACACACTCGCCTTCCTGCCAGGTGTAGTCTTCAATGTTAAAATTTAAAAAGGATAAAGAAGTTTTAATGAACGATCTAGTTTATAAAACTGAAAATTTATTTAACTTTTCTGAAGAGGGACAACAGCATAAAATGTAATAAGTTTTAATAAAATTACATAACTTTAGCTGTAAACTGAAAATACAAAGTGATAAAGATTTTAAAAAATTACAGACCATAGTCCCAAGGAGGTAAGGGAATAGCTTCAAAATGAGGTATTACAATATTTTAATAACTAAACCTATGCAAATGTAATTTATTTATTGGCCAATAAAACAACTAATTAAATATCATTATTTATTCTGGGACTTGTATAATTTACTTTAACTATATTTTTCTCCTGTTAATAGTTTCTTCCCCATAACTCGCTTAGTGATGCATTCGACCATTTTCAAAAATTGTCTATCAACTGTTTCAATCACACTAGGTGCAGTCATATTTTATCCACTCCTCTATTCTCCTTCAATGCTCCACTTCTCTCCTGATTAGCTTATAATCTTATCAATCTCATGAATGGTTTCCACGGTTAACCATTCAAATTTTCCTTTCATAACTTTAGATTACAGATCATAACGGTAGAGCCATGGGGTTTTCACCATTTATTGCAGATCTATTCATGAGTAATTTTGAACAGCAGTTAAAGACTAGTCTAAATTATTTCCCAATAGTATGATACGTAGATGATATATTTACTATCTTTAATACCTAAGAATTCAATTTGAACAACTTTTTGGCTGAAATTAATAGTGAGAATTCTGCTATAAAATTCACTCAACAAATAAAACAAAACAAAAAAACTCGCTGGCATTTTTAGATATTTTGTGTATCAGAAAAAAAGAAAAAAATTGAATTTGACATTTCTAGAAAACATACGAATAACAATAGATAAAAAGGGGAAAAAAATAAAATATATGAGCTTACCCTTTGATAAGTCTATTACGAAAGGTCTAGAACCAATTTTTAGGAAATTTAACTGTTAAATATCTTATAAAAGCAAAAATAATCTTAGAAACCTATTTGGTAATCCAAATGACACAACATCAATGTTGGAAAAATCAGGAATTTATCAAATTAACTGTATAACTGTGACAAAGTTTATATAGGGAAAAGAAAAAGAAAAAGAATAACTAGGTTTAAAGAACACATTGCTCATATTAAATATCAAAGACCAGACAAATCTAGTGTAGCAGAGCACATACTTCAAACTAACCATAATATAGATTTCAAAGGTGTTAAAAAAAAAATGCTAAATAGTTATTGACAGTATTTTTATTGGTAAATGTAAAAAAGAGAAAACGTTAAATGTTGATAAACGGCCTATTCATAACTCCATTTTCTTTTCTTTAATTTAGGTTTTAATAGATTAGTTTGTAACTTAATTTTTACTTTCTAAAATGACAAATTGTTAAATGAGATGAAAGGCTTATTCCTAACTAGGCTTTTTTAATATTCAGTAATTTAGGTTTTAAATGGATTAGAATTTATATTTAATATGAAAAAATTAAAATTTGGAAGTTGAGATTAAAGCCCTATTCCTATGGTGTTTTATTTTTGAGTGGATAAGTTGTTATTTTTTTTTCCAAATGAAGTATAATTTTAAATTCACATTGTTCTAGAAATTATATGTAAGTTAAGAACAGTTTGTTGGTTAATTAGAATCTAAAAATGACAAGTTCTGTTTCATGAATAATTTTTAATTCACTTTCTCTTTTATAAATTGAAGTAAGTTATTTTGGTAACAATTATTTATTTTTGTTATAAAATATTGTCTAGGTAGTAGACTAATTTTGTACTCACCCCTACTCTACCTAGTGGGAGGGACTAGGTCATTTGACCAGGCTAATGACTTTGCCAATGCCATTAGTTGAACTAACCACAGTAAGAAGTGGGGAAAGAACCTCACTTGTATAACTGTTAAGAATATTTTTAAAATTAGTGTTTGTTTAATACTCAACCTCTGAAGATGGTAACTATTTTATTTAATTGTACATAAGGAAATAAATCTTATTTTATTTAATTGTGGTATTGGGTGTTAATCTTTAAGTTCGTCACAGTGTGCTCAAATAGTGGAGTATTTAGATTACAGAACAATAATAATTTTACTGATTATTTCTTTGTATATATAATATCTTGATTTATGTTAAATATTTCTATGAATTTTATTATTTTTTTTTAAACTATGTAAACAAATTATGCAATCTTTCAGTTCATATTGTGTATGTTCTTTTCTATATTTAAGTTATACAAAACCAACATAAAGAAAACCATGCCTAACAAGAGAGACATGGAACTTAAAAGGAGAAGAAGAGGTAGTATAGGGTATAAAGACATGGAATAAAATATTTTTAAAACAGAGTTACCAAAAATACATCAAGGTAGGAAGTGATTAAAACAACGCTAGGAATGATGCTAGTAATAAGCAGGAACTGGTAATCAATATATGAACAAATAAAGCTGTGTTATGTGGTTATTTTCTGGTGGCTTCACTTTTGTACACTATTTGAACAAAGTACTTTTTTCTCAGAACACTTTTTATCTACATCCTTTGCACAATTTTGAATATACTTACTGATTTTGTATCTCATATATATGTTTGCGTATTCTACTAGTCTCTTGTGTATATTTTTGTATAAGAGCTTGTTCTTGATCTGTTGTCTTCTCTTCAGCATACAAAACATTTTTGAGATAACTCCTAATATCTCCCACCTTTACAGCACTCCAGTTACATAATGCATCAACAACAAACAGTGGAGACAGTAAGCGGTCTTTTTCTATAAAATACAAAAGTTAAAAGGTATTTTATTTAAAATAGGAGAATATTTAGCACAGTTCAAAGAGCTATCAAATTTTAATCGCATTTAAAATAGTGTTATTCATATTTGTTTATAATTATCACTAGTTATATAAAAATGTCCATATGCTCAACAAAGACGGAATTCTTCGGAATACATAAATTCCATCACATTAAAAAAAACATAACCTATATATAAGAAAAAAACATACAAAGTTTCTATATATTAATACTATTGATTCTGACATTTACCATCATTTTAAAATAAAAACAATGTACTGGATCAACTCTTATTGTTAAGTCACTTGAATTAAAACATAAAAATCAAGAGGCAAACATAAGCCTACCAGCTTCTAATTATCTTGCTAGAAATCACAAGTGAGGTTTATACAATAAACTTCTTTCACAAATTAGTGCAACATTATTTAATAAACTTGCCTAAAATATAAAAAATTTACAAAGTATAAGTTGTTTACAAATAACTTTAGACAACTACTGTTGTCTGGATCGTTTTACTCTGTGGGCAATTTGTACCCTATTAGTTTGCTCATTGTATTTAAATTGGATATAGCCTTCTACTTTGTGAATTGATTGAGTTCTCACATTTTAATTTAATTTTGTTTGGTTTATGTTTGTAATTATTTGTTGAAATTAAATACCTTATATAGTGTTATTGTATAGCAGCGAGCACAGAATTACTGTAAATGCTTTATTTTTTTACCTAAAACATGATGCTCATAAATTATAAAACCTAATTATAAAACCCTTAACACCTTAAAACTTTATAACCTACAATCATCTCATACTTGGATGATATTACCTTCTGTTCTACAAACTAGAGTGCCGGCTTAGTTGGTAGAAAAGTTTCTTTATATTTTCAACATAAAACCAAAGAAAACAAGAAGAGGTTCCACTATGCTTGCCATACTGTTGCACCATACTATGTTTAACAAATCATTTACTGTGTCCATTGTCATTTGTGGAATTCACTGATGGTAATTATGTTTGTTGACTCTCATGTCGAGTTTTAAAAACTGTTAATGAATTATATATTATTCAGAGAGGATGTACATCTCAGTTTTGAGGTGAACTTCAGAAGTACGTTTATTGTTTTATTTGTATGAATGTCTATGAATGTTTATTAGAAACAATAATTTCAATTATGACAAAATTGTAAATTAATCTGTAAGAATGGGTTTGTTTTTATTTTACCAATTTTTTAATTTTTTATATTACTATTACTTTTAAAATTTAAGTATATATTGTTTTATAATTTGTTTTTATATTATTAATGTTTGAAACAATTGGTATTTCTTGTGTTGGGGTTAGAGAGGACAAACCTCGCCGCAAAAATACGCTAAAAATAAATAAAACCATTATCTATTTTGTATTATTTTATTCTATATATAAGATAGCAATGTTGGTATTAAGTATATAGACTTAGTAGTGTAAGAAATAAATCTTCTACCCATTGTATCAATGTCGCAGCAATAGAGATGAAATGGAATGGCCATCATCTAAATTCATTGCTAAATCTATTCACCAAAGTTTTATTGTGTGTATGTTTTCGTCCGACTTTTTTTTATGACATACCAATAGACACATGGTAAAATGTAACACTTAACTAGGTTCAATGTTGCATCATTTTTAACAGCTTATTAATTTGAACTGCAGTAGAATAACCATTTGCTGATATATTTGTTAAACTATAACAATACAAAAACAAAACAAAATCGGTCTGGTAGTTTAGGAGGAGTTAATACAAAACATCTTTTAAATATTTTGAATTTTTATAAGATTTTCTGGATTTATTATATATTGGTCACTTCCCAATTAAATTAGTGACTTTATAAAAAATTATGGTTGTCTATTTTTGTATTTATCTACTAGGCTTGATTAAATGCACATTTTGTTGTTTTTTTTTATTAAAAAAAATCGTGACTATGCTTAGTAGATAAATAAAAAATAGTTGGACACTTTGGTCTTAACCCTGCCAAAATATGATTATCATATTTTATAAGTATAACCCACCAGGCCGAATAACAAAAATCATATTTTAAATAATGGTTTCCCAGGATCACTGTTGTACAATAAGTATCCATTGTAACACACTGAACCAATCAATAAGGGAAGACTTGATTTTTAATATTACATCATTGGTTACAGCATAATAATTGTTATTCAACAAATAAATGTTTTACTATCGTTACACATGTTCAGCTGATAGGTTTACAGCTGAGTGTGCATCGAGTTTAACTCTATTATACTGTTGACGTAATTTTATATGACATATAAAAGAAATAATAATAAAAATAGTTCCAATAATTACATGAAGGCCATGAAATCCTGTTGATATAAAAATATTGAACCAATAATTGAATCTGCAAATTTGTTAGTTTATATTGTATTTACAGTGCAATTTAGTATAATTAATTTATCTAATTATAATCAGTGATATCAATCTTGAATTCAAGTAATCTTCTTGAATTACTCGTGAAATGAGAGTGAACATTTTACAATGTGAACAACTCGGATATTGACGTGGATAAGCTTAACCATAACACAAGACATTAAATGTTATTGATGCGTTTTGACAATGAAACTTTTTCATTTTAAGTCTTCTCTTCAGGAATATATTTTATTTTGCCAAAATAACTTTTATAAACTGTGTATTTTAAAATTTATTACAAACAAATGGTTATTTTGTATATAAGAGTTATCTTTCTAAAGTAAATAAATTCGGACTACATGCTGTAAAACTTAAAATTTTGGAATGTTTTTATTTTTCCCTCCTAGTTTTTCCTCCCTGAAAAATTGTAATAATTAAAATATATTTAATACAATGATTTAGAAATATTCCACAGAATATTCTGAATAACATGATATTACTAATGTAACATTAGTTTTAAATAAATTGTCCACTAAACGCTTTGTAATGTACAGTAATGGAAAACAGCTAGTCCGTTAGAAAATATTTATTCATCATTATTTAACAAATTTAATAATTGGAAGCTTACCTATCACATTGAGAATTTCTGTAAGAAGATTACTAGGCATTTCAGAGTCCTTAGCCCCAGCCCAAAGCGCTTGTGCCCACAAGCTGGGATCCTGAAGTCCAAACCTCCTGCAAGATGCCAGGACTGATTGGTAATCTTGCTGCCTGAGATGATATTGTAAAACTTGTTGGTACCTGAAACACAAATAAATTAATGTATTTCTGGTAAAAATTAGTATTATATGAATGTTGTTATAGTTGAGAAGAGCTTAGATATGGAATTGTTGTGGTCAGATTGAACTGGTCCTCCATTGTATTAACCCATTTTCATAAAAGTTTATAAAATTATACTACTTTTAAAAACAGCCTTAGACAACCACTGTTGCCTGGATCATTTTACTCCGTGGAGAAATTTCTGCGTTGATAGTATGTTGTACGGTTTGATCTCCTGCTGAGTACCGACACCATATATATGCCATACAATGTATTTTTTTCAACAGTTAATAAATAAAATTATTCTAGCAAAATTATTGATAAAAAAGAAAAGTATCATCTAAAACCCCTTTTTAAAGTTTTTAAAACTCAAAACTACAGTGCAGAGCAGTTTTGCTCAGCTTAATATATTGGCCTAATCACAGAAAACCTAAGCACCAGGATGAATGGCCACAGACATGATGTAAAAATCATGAATATAGAGAAACCAACTGCACAACATCCAGCAATCCACAGCGTTGTCACTTTGGATGACTGCTTCATGACAAAAATTATAAAATCACTCCCTCCAGAATGTAACTCTTCAGAACTAAGAAGATGGGAACTGTATCATCAATAAGTTACAAAATCTAGAGAACCGCCTAATCTTAATCTTAGACAAATCATCTTTTATCCTTTTTCCTCTCCCAACAGGCTTAAAAATATATATATTTGTCTGTGTACAGATAAATATACAGATCCATCCTACATAACAACGATTTTTAGTCTTCTTTTTATACTCTTTACTTAATGAGAAAGTAACTAGTGTTTACAAAATATTTCGGAGCTTCAGTGTTTTTTGTGTGTTTTCCTATTTGTGTAGTATTACATAATACCAAGGACCACTTTCCAAGGTAAGCCTGTGTCTCGTATCCATACAAAATCTAAACTAAATAAATGGCACACAATTATTGCACTAATTTTCTCAAATGGAATGTAACTTTCGTTCACTTATTGTAAATGACAGAGGGTGGAAAATGGTTCCATAGTTGCGGATCATTATTGTGAGAAGCAGTATGGATGCAGCTGTGGTAGTAGTTACAAGCATGTTTTCACTGCTATTCATGTAAACAACTGCTGTTTAAAATGTATGCTGGAATGAGAATTTCACTGACTATGAAGTACATTCAGATATAAGATTTCTATTAGTTAAAAACTTTAAGTAGCTTTGTGAAGTGTATGGTGAAATGAAGGTGGTGTGAGAGAATAGTGCTGTAAGTTTAAAAACAGAGAGACCAAAATGCACAATGATGAGAAAAGTGGTCAACCAATTGTGATGAGTGATGAACTGATTCAGAAGCTCAGAAGATTAATGAAAAAGTTTGATGGGAATTCACCATTTCAGAGGTTTCTGAAGTTTTTCTTCACCTTTTCCACATAGTTATTTATAAAGTGATAATTGAAAAGTTAGGCAACCATAAGTATTTCCATAATGGGTACTGCTTTCAGAATAACACAAGAAACAATGAATATGATTGGGATTAATTTTTCTCTAGTGTTCAAATATATTCTGAAGATGATATAATTTTTAATCATATTGTAAAGACTGAAAAAAGCTTGGATTGTATACATAAACATGGAGAAAAAAAATAGTCTGGAGGGCCTTACGGGTCGACCAGTGTCTTTTGAGTGTTACTAAAGTACCAACCATATGACACCACCAATAAAAAAAATCTCAGTAGCGGTCTCTATCGTTGTTGTGGTAGAGACAATCTTTGGCCCACATTTAATTCAATCTTAATTGACACTGGATCCACCTATTCATTTATTTCTCAAGCATTATTTAATTGTATCACCGAATCCCACAACCTAATTATACAAGTAGCTAGCACTAAAGTGTCAGCCCAGACGCCCAGTGGACAGTGTTTACACTTCACCCAATTAGCTACTATCCATATCAATTTAAACAATTTGTCCTGGGATTTTCCCTTTCTAATTGCCCCCACCCTATCATATGAGATGATTTTGGGCTGCAATTTCTTGAGGAAAATCAAAGTTACTTCAAGAGTCGCGAGTTGGTTTTCCCTTACACCTTTCGCTTAATTTGTTCCATTACACCTGATTGCACTTCTCCTATCACAAACCTCTCCCCTAAAACGGGATGTAATCTTATGATACAACAGAAGGGCAAACTTATATCCCTAATCCAAAAATTCTTTTAAACAGTAACCACACCTCTAGGAAAAATCAATTTTGAAACCTATAATATAAAGGTTAAAGATACAACCACTATGGTCAGGTCCAGACCTTACCAATATGCACCCACAAAAACTTCAGGCCTTAAGGAAGCATATGATTTACTTCAAAAAGGAAGAATTATAACCCCCTCCAATTCTCCTTACGCTTCCCCTCACCTTTTTGGTCCCCAAAACGGGTGGTAAAACTCGAACGGTGGTCAACTACAAGCAGATAAACGAGCTCACAGAGCTTGAAGCTACACCAATTCCAACACTAGTCAGCTTTCCAATATTTAGGAAACGCTAAATGGTTTTCCTTATTGGACTTGAACCAGGCCTATTTACAAATCCCCTTGGATGAGGAATCAATAAAATACACCTCTTCTGACTCCTCCTTAAGGCAGTACCAATATAACTTCCTCCCATTTGGTTTGGCTAGTTGGGCTGGCTAGCAACGGACTTGTCCTTACACGTCTCATTGAAAAGATCTTTGGCGATATAAAAATACAAACACCTTTTTAGTTTCTTCAAAAACATTTGCATTTACTCTAATGAGTCCATCAAGGACCACCTATCAAAGATTGAAGATGTTCTGATGAGACTTTGATAGGCCGGTTTAACTGTTAATCCCGATAATTAACTCTCGCATTGGTGTCAATCCAATTTCTAGGCCACATTTTAAAAAAATCAGTCCGTTACTCTAAACCCAGACCAAGTCCAACTAATCGCGGATTACCCTACTCCCAAAAATCTTAAACAACCAGTTAGATTTTTTAGGACTTGCCGCTTTTTACTCTAAATTTATTTATAGTTTTTCCCAAATTGCCCACCCGCTTAATTACTTAAAACGCAAGGGAGTCAAATTCGAATGGGGTGAATCTCAACAGAAATCCTTCTACTCCCAGAAGTCCATTTTAACTAGTAACCTTATTTTATGGCTACCTGATTTCTCTAGGAAATTTATAATACACTCAGACGCATCCGGAACGGCACTCATAGTGTCACTCTCACAGGACTATGAGGGCTTCCTCATGCCTGTGGCTTTTCCATCAAGACCGTTAAACAAACATGAACTCAATTATTTCAAAATGGAATTAGAGTGTTTAGAAGTTGTATAAGCCCTAACTAAATTTCAGCAATATTTAGAACACCGAGAATTTCACCTTTATACCAATAACTCAGCTCTGTCTTGGTTATTAAACCATCCATGCAAAGTTGGTAAACTCGCCCAATGGATAGAGTTCATTAATTTTATTTAAAATTACTGTCCAACATATTAAAGGTACTGAAAACATTGTGGCTGACTCATTGTCTCGCCTTTTTGAACCTTCTGCCCCCACAACCGTTCTATTCGAAAACTATGTGGACAGTATTAACATTCCTCCAACTATATCTGTCCTCACAAACCTTCCACTGGCATTTAAAGACATATACAAATATGTCGATTAGTTGGAAGACCTTGACACCCGTAAAATCATGAAACAGTGCCCCCTCCCAACCGAATACTCTATTCGAGACCACAGTCTCATGCATTCTTCCCCAGGTTCTCAGGTTCACTGAGAGTCGTGTTGCCCAATCCTATTTTTGACTTTATATTAAAATACTATTACACCTTACCCATCACGGCTCATATGAGTATATCGAAGACCCTTAGTCGGATCTCGCAATATTTCTGGCCCAAGAATCTAAGAGCGAGAATAACTCTCAAGATCAAATCCTGCATCCAATGGCAGCGTACCAAACAGGTGATTTCTTTTAATTACTTGAAGAATGACATAAAAATAGAAATAGCAGTATTAACCAGAAAACCATACACTTTATTTCAATTCTCAAATTTTAAAACAACATATTTTAGTACCTTCTGTGATAAAATGGTTACAGATGCTCAACGTGCATTCCGTTATTTTCTATACAAAGCTCACTCTGTTTGGGAAGCTGTCGATGGGATGTTGAACTTCATTGCCATATATCATAACCACAGTGTTTTGTATGTGCAGTTTCATGTCTTCCTTAGTAGTTGGCCTAGTTTGATACATATCTTTTAGTCTCTTCTAAATATAATAATCCAAGTCAGGTCACATATCAGGCTGGCGAAGATACTGGAATCACCTCTTCCAATCTACTTCCCTGGGTACTGTTTGTTCAGTCTATCATGAGAAACAAGAGCAAAATGAGGTGTATCACCATGTTGAACAATCCACGTTAATTGTCTTATTTCTAGAGGAATGTTCATCACGAAATTGGGTAATACATTTAATAAAAATGTATACTGAAAAAAGTGAGGTCCAATGATTGCGTTTCCAATGATTCCACATCACATATTTAGGCACCAATATCACTAGTTTCTATTTCCCACACCCAGTGTGGATTACGGAACATAACTTCATCACACCAAAAAACATAATTGAAAAAGGAGTCATCTTGTTGTAGCTCAGTTCGTGCCCAATTACTAAAATCAATAGATATTGGTAATCGTCTTCCTGCGGTTTGTGGTGTAAATACGTACGAAATGAATGAATTTTATCTTCATTCAGTATTCTCTATATTGTCATGAAGAATCTATATTCTCTACTCACAACAGAGTCAACATCCATTCCTCGTATGAAGTCATTTGGATTTAGCTGTACAGTGTACAGCAGCTAATTCAGTTTTTACAGGACAGTCTATTTCCTTGTTTTCATTTTTCATGAGCTCGGTTAATCTCTGGAACGCTTTGTATGAATAGTGTTCCCACTCTGGATACCGCTCTTCATACAACCACGCAGCACTAAAATTGTTAAAACATTCAACCAATATCAATAAGATGTCTATGACCTCTTAATTAGTGTAAAGGATTTTCAATTAAAAATAAACTTCTTTTATGCACGTTCTACAAAAACGGAATCAATATTCTGATAAGTGGTCGGTCACTGATCTTTAATCTTAGGCATTCCCAGGCATGATATAACATAAACAAGATGACAAAGGAAATCACGGATACAAGAAAACTAAGATATGAATAATTACAGGTAAAAATAGGATATTTCATTTTTTGTTTAATGTACACAATGCTGTTATTTGTAATCACGCCATTGTTCAATTAAAAAATAAATAAATAAATAATTCTATCACAATAGGTTAAAACACAAATGAAATAGAGTTTTATAGCCACCATTTTGAAAATATAAGAGATATCTGTAAATACAAAAATGTTGGATTTTTCAATATCTTAATATAATGTACAATTCGACCTACCATGCTATTGAAAATATGGGTTTTTTTAGTTTTAAAAAATACGGGTATTAAAAATAATTTTGACAAAAGTTTGTGGTTGTAAGGTCTATAAAACAAAGTATCACTGGACCATACTTGCATTTGAAAATTTTGGGAAACGGACTACTACCCCCCCCCCCCCCCAATATGCCCTTTTGAAATACTGAATTTGTTAAATTGTTGATATGCAAATTAGTGGGTTACAATTTATTTTGTATTTCTAGCTCAAACCATTTGCTTTGAATATAATATATTATCTGAGATGGGGTCATTACACCAGGTATAATTCATGAAATAAAAATTGTTAACTAAATGTTAAAAGATGGTAAAAATATATAAAAATCCTGATCACATTAGAGTAATGATTGGCAGAGTTTTTAGTTTAAGTATTTTATAATTTTGTCTCCAATACAGAAATTATTTTATATCACATCAGTGTTATCTGTGTACTGAGATTATTTTGGTGTACATTTATATGAGAATATACAATAACAAAATAAATTAATCTTACATTTTCATATCTTCATAGAGATATAATACTCCAGGCCTGAAGTTGGCAGCTTGGGAAAGTATCAGTATTTGATGTCTATCATAATTAGCTTCAGGTGATTCTAAAAGTCTCATCATTTTTTGCTCCAATTGCACTCTACTGGCAGTATCACTAAGTTTGCCCCATACTAATAGGTAATGTTCAACCAGTGTGTTGTATATCAATGTGCTGTACTTTGGAGATACCTGAAAATAAATGGTTTAAATTGTTTTTTCTAAGATAAGGCATATGATTACCAGGTGTAGCTATAAAATAACTAGACTAATTCTTTTGCTGCTTGTCTGTGACCTCGGCAACAGTACGTAGGATAGGGCAATTTTCTGATCATCGTTCTACCCTCCACCTATCATTAAATTTCTAAGCATGTGCAATCAACAATTTGCCAGTAGTCTGTGAAGCGACTATGTGATCTAAACTCCATGAGAATAATGTTAAAAAGTACAGTGTGTTCAAAGATGATGACTAGACACCTCAAACTTGATAATAAGAAAACAATTACGAGTTAAAAACTCGAATAAACACCTCAAAAATATTGAAAATTATCAAAACATGTGATAAATCATGGGGTTTTTTCAGTATGGCCCAAAAATTGATCCATACATTAATAAAAAAAGACTACCAATTCACTAAGAAAAAAGAAAAGCATGGTAGAGTAACTGTAAATTCAAAGTAAGAAAATAGTATATTATGTTAGAAGATCGGTAAATAGGGTTTTTCTGTGCGAGATAGATAGTTCCTGTCGAGGCACAGCCGAGTGTGGGATATCATGCAAGTTGAGTGTGACTACAGTCGGTACTCGGTGAAATTCCATAATAAGGCAAAACAAAAATGATAAAGCACTTATAATTTCACAAACAACAATTTATTGCTACAGCTGTTTTGCCGTTAGGCATCGTCAGACAACTAAGAACACTAAAAACTAAAATACAGGTCAATTTAATACTAACATCTAGGAATGAAGGTGGGGATGAAAGTAAAGGTAGGGCAATGACCTGGTATTACCTGAAAGGGACATGGATAACAGAAAGTTTTCAAACAATAGGTTTTAACAAAGGGGATGGGTTATTTACTTGTTCATTCAGGTTAGAAGCATGGCATTTCAAAACAGATCTGTTAATTTCTAAAATTTCCAAACTATTTAATTTCCTACTTTTCTGTTCTATGTGTAAAACTTTGACATTTATCAATGGGATCAAACGTATGGCCTGAATCTAGTAAATGATTTGCAAAATTGGAATCTGTTTTACTATGCTTCCAACAATATACATGTTCCTTTAATCTAGTTTTGATAGATCTCCCAGTTTGACCAATATATTCACAATCACAGTCATGACAATTAATTTTGTAGACACCACTATTATCAAATAAGTCTCTTTTATCCTTATTATTGACTAAGAATTTACCAAGATTATTATTACAATAGAAAGCTGGTTTTACATCATTTTTACTATTTATTAAATGTCCTACCTTATAACTAATATTGCCAACAAATTTTATCCAACAATATTTATTTAAACTCTTAGCATCTTTTATGAAAACTAAACTATTAGTGAGTTTCTTTTGATTCTTGAATAAAATACTGTCTATAAGCTTAACTTGATAACCATTGTTAATCGCTATTTGCTTAATTACATTCAATTCAATGTGAAAGTCTTCTGGCGATAAAGGTATGGTTAAGAGCCTGTGAATCATACTGTGAAAAGCAGCATTTTCTAAGAAGAAGCTGAAACTAATGAAGAAGCTATCAGAAGAAGACCTCCTCCAACATTGCTTCTGGCTGTGGAAGATTCACATGGAGCAGTGTAGGGTTTGGGGGAAGGGAGAGTACATTGATGGCAATTACATTTAAATTGTGTTAAAATCATCAGTCTAGTTATTTTATAGTCACACCTAGGAGTCTACATATTTAGATAATGTAATTTTAAATGTTTCATTCTTACTTTTTGTTTACAACCCAAACTTTCGATGGGAAAGAAAGGAAAAGAATAATTTTGTTGCTGGGGAAAAACTTCATTAGCAAATTACGATTGTTTAGCCAATGTTAGGATTAAACTCCACTGACGTAAACACATTAGCCAGTTACAGCACACAGATACTTCTCTGTGTAATTACTAATTAGAAACAGAATAATGTACATGTTAATACAAAGAATGTTATTAATTTAAAAGAGCAAGAAGATGTTACAAACCAAGGAAGTATTCAATTCCCTTGGGTTGATAAGCCATTGTATTTCAAGCTGAAGTTTTCGACATAGCAAGTGTATTTAGGAAAATTTGTAGCAAGACTGCAAACATTTACACTGCAGTAATTAAAGTATTGGCAAGTATCACCATTAAATCCAAAGTGGATTGGGAAGGTCTTTAAATGTGTATATGCTGTCCCAAAATGTGATTTTGTTTTTGGAACCATGACATAGAGGTTTTGAGAGTAATATTATTGTACCACGTAAGGGCAACCATTAACAGATTCAATGAAATCATGCCATCAGAAAAGATGGGAATGTCTTAGAAACAATTATTAATTTAAAAACTCCTATCTAATCATTTTGATTGTATCTTACTATATTTGGTTAGGAAACATGACATTTTCAAGCATGTATTTTCTAGAAGTAATAGTACTTTACAAATTTAAGAGCCTAACAGTTCGTAGTACATGTGTAATTGATTCATGTAACCAGAACACCTGAAATAAATATGACTTCTGAGGACAAAAGCAAAGATTAAGGTAAATTGCTAATTCTGAAATAGAGTTATAATCATGAACAAAATTCCCAAGGAGTTAAATGAAATTTCCTAAGTTAGTATATTTAAAAGTTGCCTAGGGTCAATGCTTTTTACTAGATTGAAGAGTTTCTTAAAGCCACACTAAAATATTAGAGTTGTTAAGTTTATTGTATCTAGCTGTTTATAGTGTATTTATATTACTGTAACTATCATTTATACCAAACCATTTTCTTTATGGCATTTTATTGTTCTTTAATTGTTTATTAATGTTATTGTTTTTAGATTAGAGTTTAATTTGGTACACAGCCCATTATGTTTAGATTGTGTATGGATAGAGATACAGGCTTATGAAAAGTAGTCATTGGTATTAGTAGTACACAAATAGAAAAACACAATAAAACACTAAGGTTCTAAAATAATCATTTTCTTTTTATTCTTATTACTGGCTGAGAAAGTGAACAGTGTTTACAAACTATTTCATAATTAGTGTTTTATTGTGTTTTTTCTATTTGTGTACTACTAGGTAATACCAAGGACCACTTTCCAAGGTAAGTCTCTATCTCTTATCTATACAAAATCTAAACATAATGTTATTGTTCTAATTTATGCCATACAAAAAATGTATATTGAGCAGGGCAAGAATAAGTAAAAATGAAATTTGGGTAAAGGAAATCTTTGGAAATCACAAGGCTCTTAATGGGACACTAGTCTTATGATGCACTTACACAGAATAAGAGGATAACATAGAGATTCTGTTTATGTGGACTAGACAATTATATTGTTGGAAGGTGGTTCTCCTGCAAGTCTAAGGAATACATCAACAAATTCAGAGGAAAGGGAAAATCAACTCAAATTTGATCAAAAGAAGATAAAGAGCATAGTTGGTATTAAAGCTTCACTGCAAATTACAGGCCCACTTGAGTTTCACGTGACTTAACCCTTCGCACACTGAATAAAATTTGCCTTATTTCACCTCAACGCTGAAATAACTTAAAATTTTTTATTTTTTTTTCAAAGTTAATTTTTGTTTTCGTTTTGTATGTGAAAGGTTAATTTTTTTAAAATGTCATCATTGGTTTTCGGCTACATTTAACATTTTTTATTACATACAACAAAATAGTAAAAAATTGCAAAAAAAATTTAGTTTTTAATTAATTTTTGTAAATTGGAACAGTTATATTGTGAAATAATATATAAAAAATACAAGGTAATGTTAAAAAAACAATACTTCTTCAAAACAGTGCTCAAATGCAAACACGGAGGTGGTCGTCGCCTATCAGACTAATGAGACTGCGAGTATAGACGTTATCAGCTCTGTAGAAGCTATAGAATGCGTGCGCCGCCGGGCAATTCCAGACAAAATAGCTTCCCCCTCCACTCCCTCGAGGCTTAGAACTTTCAACAAAACGTTTTTCTATTCCTGAATAGACAGCGAACATGCCTCTGCATTCTACCGGAACTTTTGTGAACTAATTAACTAACCATAGGCTAAAATATATTTTTGCGACTTTAATCGTCATATGCGTTTGGGTCAAAGGCTACCACTGTGGCTATACTTGTTTGCCGCGTGGGAAGGGTTAAGTTATTATTTTCATAGCTAATCCTGGACCTTGTTAGTAGATTACTAAAACTAGTTAAAGGAACAAATCTGCTACAGGTTCATTTACACAATAATTTGTATTAAGTCACTACCAGAGGTATTTAATTACTTTTTCCAAATATAATCTATAGGCTATTATATCAACTGTTTGTGAGTCACTGATTTTTATAACAATCTGTAAAGCAATCAAACAGAAAAAAATGTTGCAATCAATTTGATGTATTTGTATACATCTGTATAATTTGGGCGGTTGGAGGGGAAGGGAGAATCAACTCAAATTTGTTAAAAAGAATAAATAAGAGCATAGCTGGTGATTGTAACTTCACTCCAAATTGTAGGCCTATTTGTTTCACAAGAGTTAAGTTATTATTTCATAGCTAGTCCTGGACTTGCGACCAGGCTAATGGAGGGTTAAGATGCCTTCTCCACTATCCCTCTTGAACCATAAGAAATATGAAGCATACACTGCCTCCTTTGACATCTTATTTAACAACTCCTTCCTTTTGCTTTTGTTTAGACTCAACTTTCTGAGCATTGTATAATACATGTATTCTTAAGATACCAATCTCAACAGAATTAAATTGTGTAACGTCCTGTCTGTCTAGTGGCAGATACCAAGTCATGACATTGAATTATCATTGGGAATACATAAGTAAAGTTTCAAATTGATTGAACATTGGTAAGTTGGTTACCAATCGATCACAAGATTTGAATGTAACAAACTAAATGAATGTGTGTAAAAAAGCACCTAATATAAAATAAAATAAATGCATTATCGGCTCATGTGACAGCTACTGGTATAAAATTTATTTCTTACCTGTAATAAATGTTCCAAAAATTCTACTAGGCGTTCAGAGTTATTTAGAAAAATGTGAATAAAATCTTCGGGGCTTCCTCTAATAATGGATGGGTTGTATGTGCCATCTAACATGTTCTGAAAAGTAAAACAATGGATGCATAGTAACGAAAAAAACAAGATAATGTTAGTACTAAAAATGCATACCAACTTAATCTTATCTAAAAAATACATATTTGTGGCATTCAGTAATCATCATGGTTTTATCCTAACAAAAAGGTTTGTAAAACATATAATTTGGCTTAACAGTTGTTTTTATTCTTGTGCTTTTAAGTCGTCAATATCATATTGGTTTTTAGTTTTCAAATCCAATATGCGTTATTTCTGTATTGCAAATCGGGTGACTGGAAAAAGTCCTGGACACCTTAATAAATTTGTAACTATTGAAGCTCTTTAGATCAAAAGGAAAATTGTATTGGTCATCATCTTCCCAAACATACTGATTGAAGAATTATTGGTCAAAAAGCAAAAACATTACCTTAATATATTGAATATTTCAAAATCAGATCTAGCTTTTGTGATGAAATAAACAGTTTTATTTCTCAAATTAATGTATTAAACCAAACATTAAAACAAAATTACAGTTCATTAGCATTATTGGTATTTTAACTTTAAAAAAGTTAAGTTTTTTAAATAGTTTTTATTTCATGTACTTTTGCACACTGATTTGGGAATAATCTTTCGTGCTTCATTACGAATAGTTCATGGTTCATTTTTCATTTAACTTAAAAACTGAATTTTTAAGAAGATTTCAATGAATATTTTCTGTTGTTTAGTATTGGTTGTCTATACGGGTGGATGAGCATATTTATGCAATATTATCACCATTTATTATAGTGTTTTAAGTACAAAACCCTTTGCATTGTTCTAATGCTATTAATTTATAGAAATTATTTATAAAACTTGAGGTTTAAAAACTTTAAAATATTTCTCTATGATTTTTTTCAATAAAAATTTATTTGCATATTATGCTGCTGATTATAGTGTTTTATTCACAATTATGATAGCAATGTTATGTAACAAATATGAAATTCAGTATGTAAAGGTCTACAAGACAGAGCTGGGTGAGTAACATGATAGGAAGCACATGTAAAAGCTTGAAACATTCAGGATACATTTTGGGTTATCTAAGCCGTATTTTTACTTAAAAATCATATTTTTTACTACTTTTTTGAAAGGTGGGATGTAACTCAAAATCTTCAAATAGTACACCTCTATTAAGTGACATCTTACTGAAAAGGTTCTTCTTAGATCAGTGTTTCTCAACTGAGAGGCCGTAGAACAACTGCAGGGGGCCATCATAGATCCAAGATATTATTTTTTTAAAAATATATGTAATAAAGATATCAAGATGTCCTGTCTACAGATTTTAGTAATTTAGTTAAACTAAATTTTACTGCTTAACTCTTCAATCTGAAATTTCTTTGTAACTACAAAAAAACTTTACATATTTCTATCTGAAATCGCCAGAGCACTGTTAGGAATATATTTAATGTAATTTATAATTATTTCATTTTAGTATAATGTAATCATACAATGTAATAAACATACTACACTCAGAATGGCCCAACTATTGTGAAAGAATTGAAAAAGTGTTGAAATACTTGACTTGCATCGGAAGTAGAACACCACGGGCGATGAAAGATATATAAGCGGCCGGCACCAAGTAGAGGGGGTCTTTTGAGGTTAGAATATACCGGCTGCGTCGCTAGCCGTGGTGGAAGACAGCCCAGGGAGTTTGATTCCAAACGGAAGGACTAGAAAGGGACTGGCCGAATTTGAGGCTCTACAAGGTGAGCAAGCATTACAATATAAAGGCACTTGTAATCTCACTCATTTCAATTAAACAAAAAGTAATAATAGTTGGAATAATTCTGGGTTTTGTGTGATGAATATTTAGTTTTGAATATTGTTTAAATAATTAATTGTGGATATTGTATTCTAATAGAGATAATAACGTGTTTTGCTTTTATTATTGATCCCACTATTTTATTATTGTGTATTCTTTTTGTATTGTATTGAATTGTATGAAAGATAGATATAAATTTGTTATTAATAAAGATTAATTAAATGCTGAACCACTGATTTAATTGAAAGTTAAAGAACCCAGGCAGTTTAGAGGAGACATTCTTAACAGCACTCTGTGTTGGTGGTTCTGCCATTTTACAGAGCACTCTGGTTGAAACAAACACGTCATGCGATATGCTTTCCTCTATTTAGCATCCCTCCACACGTCAAAATGTGGCTTTCATAATCAATATTTTGAAACCATGATCTATGAAACCACGATCAAAAACATTTTAAGCACGATTGCTAATCATCTAATATAATCAACGAAAGGGTAACAGTTTAAGTATCACTTCATAAAGTCAAAGGTAGTGTTGGGTTGACCCAAAATTTGGATAACAAGAAAAATGCATTTTGCTGTGCAGCACAATTTCACACAAGCTATAAAGAGCGTCTCATATTTGGTAGTTAAAGTGATGCAAAATGTACCTTACACTTTAACTATGTACCTGTTTATAGTATCAGGTTGATATTAAACAATTCACTTCTAATTTATGGTAACTGCAAAGTTATCAGTATTATAATTGCATTACTTACTTGATCTACAAGAGGCTTGTCCGAAGGCCTGTAATCAGTACAAAGGCGTTTCAAGAAATCCGTAGTCTCCTGAGGGACATGTTGCAGAAGAATAGTTCCATACTTTTTTATGTTGCTTTCTGCCTGAAAATTATAATTCCTATTTAACAAAAGGTTTCAACATGATAGAGAGTATTTCTTTAAATTGAAATAATATAGACACAGAAACTAAACAAAAACCATAAAGTACCAATATACAAGGTTTGGAAAGTATACTGTCATTTAATATTAACAAATACATACTACGTCTAGGACAATGATACCTTAATTCTTTCAATGTTGTCCTCTTTGAATAAAACCATATCCTATTCCTAACATCTCTTCCTCTTTTCAAAACAGTCTGCAAAAGCTATCAATTGCCTTGTGTTTGCTTTAATTGTGCTGATGGTCTAAAATCTATTGCCATTCAAAGATGTATTTAGGATTGGCCGAGAAATCAAAGGATTTAATCAAATCGCATAAGCGAGGTAATTAATTTGGAAACTCAAAATTGCAGCAATTAAACGTAAAGTCTGGTGAGAAGTCTACGCCCTGTACTGGGAAGCGACTAGGATCGCTCAGTTGGTAGAGCATTGACGCGTAAAGCCAAAGGTCCTGGGTTCGATTCCCAGTCTAGGTCGTATATTTTTCACTTGAAATATTATTGTAAATTCAATACTTGCTAGTAAAAAACGTATAAGCGGAAAAATCAAATAATTAAAAAATAAAATCAAAGGAATTTGCAGAGAGCCAAATCTGGAGAGGCACAGTGACACTTGTTTAATTTCGTATTTTTCAAAAACTCTGCATGAATGTACATCATAATGAAGCTTCCAGTCACCACTTGGGCACAGCAGCAACAGTTTTATTATTTTTGGTCTCTCACTCGGCGAAGAATATCGTTGTAGTACTTCTCTTTGTTTGGCACCTGTACAATAAAAAATAAAAAAGAAACACCTTTCAACCTGGTCTTAATATTACTCTAACTTTGTTGTGGATTCTTTGGACGTCCAGAACCATTCGACTTTCACTGAGAGATTCAGGATCATAACTATAGACACATGATTCATCTCTAGTGACAACTTGTTAAAGGAAATGTGTGTCATTATTAGAGATTTGAAGCAAATCCTCAGCTCTGCAGCACAAAATTCCTTCTGCTCTCACAATAGATGCTGTGGAATGAATTCTGCTGTCACATGTTGCATGCCAAAATCCTCTGTTAAAATCTCTAAAACAGATGTTTTGGAATCCCCAGATAATATTATTCATATGGTTTAATTGGACATTTGCCATCATTTATGTATGACTAAAACAAGACTGCTTAGTCCTAATTTTAGATTTGGGCTTTTTCTTAGGTTACACATTTAGTGTTTTAGTTTCCAACATGGACATAGGCTACTTGAATATATTGGTGTTTTTCACTTTTTTGCTCTATGTTTAACATTTGATATCGAGAGTTGATTTATACTTGAAAACATTATGCATTAGTTTTTTTTTACATATAAAATTATGCATGTGTCCAATTAAACCATATTAATAATATGAACAGTCCATCATTATTAAATAACTTTAACCCCAAATCATCTTCTAACTTACCATACTCTCAGTCACTAATTTTTTTATATTGAAGCCCACATCCTTTCAATTTTTTAAAGTGTTCTTCTTGTTGAAGACTTAGAATATTGTTTGTTTTCAACAGATTCCTGGCCGTGTTTGAAGTATCTGTTGGGGATGTGTGAGCCCAGATTTTTTAGTTCGAGTTGAGCTTGAGCCGAGTCTTGGGTAAATCTAGCCGAGCTCAAGCTTTGATCAAGCTTGAGCTTTTACCAAACTTGAGCTTTTTATCAAGCTCAAGCTTTAATTGAGATTTTAATGAGTGCAAGCTTTAAACAAGCTTGAACTTTAATCAAACTCTTACTTTTATCAAGCCTTTTAACGAGTTCAAGTTGTTACCAAGCTCAAGTTTTTTAAAGCTTCGGATAAATTTTAGATTATATAATAATGAGTATAATGTCGATATTTCGTTTTGGAATGGGCAATACGGAGAAACCAGCGTAGTGGGAAAACCGAAGTAGCTCTAATTGACAGCAAATAGATATTCTCGATTGAACTAAAGGATACAAACTTCCTTTGGTGTGAAATTCACAAACCCATTTCTTTCACATACTTTCTAACAATTACATATTTTATTACAGAGCATTAATTATGGATTTGTAGGTAAAGATAGTTAGGGTCAAGTAAAGAGAAAAGAAAAAAAAATCAAGCCAAATAAAAGAAAAAACTTCTGGTTTCGTAATTAAGAGTAATAAAATTCACAAATATGTGAACATACCGAGTGTAAATTTCTGTTAACTATTTTACAAAAAATTTTAGTATTTAATAACATAATTAACAAAGTGTTATAATGATGACTAGCGTTAAGCCTAGTAGAAATGAGGTGGGAGAACTAGTTCGCCTTGAACGGGTGTTTGTATTAATTTGTTATCAGGTGTATGCGTCTCAACAGACAAAACTTCCCATTTACACACATTTTACAGTTTCCTGTAGTAGGAGAAAGTATGGTTTACATCTGACTTTAATAATAGTACAATTAATTCTGATATAATTGTTTGATTACTATTTATAAACAAAACTATTAACTTAGAAAAGTTTTTTTTCAGAATGGGTGTAATTTAAAAAAAAATTCAAAATCGAAAATATTCTAGGATTGTCAAACTGGAAATCAAACGTCGTATCTATATTTTACTTTAATATCTTACACTTTATAAAAATCTATGCGTATAGCTCAGGGTGTAATACTCAATTTTTGAATTGGTACCAAAATATATCAGCTGTTGCAAAAGGAATTTTTATGATTGAAGGAAAAACGACATAAGTCAAGTTGAAGTGAAGTCTGTGAATTTGAAATAGGGGAAAGAGAAATTAAAATAGATTTCCAAATATATATAATATTGCCAAGTTGGTAATGCTTAGTAATAAGATTGATTCAATATTTATGTGAAAGTATGTTTAAATAAAGTATAAACACCTGTTGCCATGCGGACATGATTACAAGGCTAAAGATCACGTGAGGTGTATGCTATATCCGGAAAATGCGAGTTGCTTAGTTCAATTAGAAGGGGACATCTGAAAGGTATAGACGAGTTTTCTGATACAATGTTGAAACATGTGCTCTATTGTAAGAGACGTTTTTAAAGTGAAAAATAAAAAGTGTTAAGTAAAATAACGGTATACGTTATTTGAGTATCAATTAGAGTTAGTTGTTATGCAGTTAGAAAGTGTATCGGAAACAGACGGACTATATTTCATTGTGAAACGATTGGTTTTTTAGTGTATGAACATTGAAACAAATGGTGAGAATTGAACTTCATTTTTGTATAGACAGTTTAAATGAGTTTTCGTACTGAAAGACTGTGAATAATAAGATAGAAACTTTGAATATAGCGAAAACGAAATGTGCGATAAATAGGAATCGTACAGTAAATCGGAAATGATTGACTCTGATGCTACAAGGACGATGGCGACCTCTACCTTAAGGACGAGATCTTAACGATACACAAGACGTCTACCCTAGGGATTGCTACAATGTGGTAACATGAACTAAAGACAATTTTAATTTTTTGTGTACAAAAGTACTAATGATGAAACTTTAATAATAAACAAAATATGTTAAAATAAGTAAATCTTCAATGTAGAAAATATTTTTAAGAAAATTTCTAATTTGATATAATAAATCACAATTTTAAATTAATGATACAAAGGTACTCATATTAAAAAATTAAATAAACAAGTTGCAACTATTTAAGGTAGATTCATTTATAGAAACTCCTCCAAAATTTATGGAAAGATCAGACACAGAACTATCTGAGCTTTAGATTACACTCTGCCTTATCGTACTTATAATTTTCTTCTTTACAAGTTAAATAAACAATGCAGACGTTTGGAAGGAGAGATATCTGAAAGTTGACAGGTAATAGATTTGCTCCATTCATCCTGTTGCCTTCAACATGTGTTGAGTAAAACAGAAGAAAGAAAATACTGTGTGTTTTTAATGTTCATTAGCCAAAGGCATAAATTGGATAAAGTTGTGACGAGTCAATGATCGGAATGAAAAACTGTTGTTCATTCATTCAGAACACGGCCAAATAAAAGACACCCTTGTTTTGGAATAAAGATGTGTGAGTTGCCTGACAGTCAAAGCAGCTACATCTTGCACTCAGAGCTTGTTTCACAGCTTTGAACACTTCTGGAGAGAAATATAGGTGGAATGGAAGAGGAAGTTACCAGATTCCGATAGTGTTTGAATTAAATTTTTTGAATGAAATGCACTTTTTTTTGGACTGTACAGTACATATTTTACAACAATCAATATTATATTATCTGTAATATTTAAATGTGATTACTTGCTAAAAAAAAGAGAGAGAGAGAAAAAAACACAGAAAATGTCAGATAGTGTGTTAAATCTCTGAATTCGCAATTAGTGTATTTGTGACAAATTATAATGTTAGTGCTTTTATGAAGAAAAATAAACTATTGTTGTATTAAATTTCTAGTGTTATAATATTTTGACCATTTTATATGTAATGGATTTTTAATTTTGACAATTTCGTTTAGAAAAAAAATATTTCTCTGAAATAAGCAGTAGTACCTTTCATTTGTATGTTTCATTTTTATTTCAACTTATTCTATGCATTTTTGATAAACATTGTTATATAGTTCAGCCATAGGAAGTGTTTTATTTCTTGTATTAATCAAATGTTTGCGCGGAGCACTGAAATAGCTTATCACTGAGGACTACTGTGATCAGCACTTGGAGAGGTAAATGTTTACCATCTATATTTATTCTTAACATAATAATAATAGTATTTAGAATATGTCCATCAGGAAGGATAACTTTTTAAATGGTGAAAGAAATTTCCAATCGGCTGAGTAGTTTTCACGATTATCTCTTACAATTTAATCATATTATTTTTATAATATTAGTGTAGCTTACATATAAATAAATAACAAATGTAAATTAACCCCAGAAACACTCTTTTTTTAATCAAACCATTATACATAGTACGAGTTCAGTGTATAGGTTAGTTATTTCACTTTTTGGTATTTCAGTAGTTAATTTGGCTAGTCTAATTCTGAGGATTTTTAATTACTTTGCATTTTACTCTCAAGACCCTTTAAAATTAATAACAAATTAAACAATATTCCCACTTTATTGAAGTGAGGCAGCAAACAATATAAGACACTAAATAACATATGTGTCTAAAACTCTGATTTACACACATAAATACCTGTAAACTCAGGTATGCTTACCTGATAAAACTCTAATTTTCCAATATAATCCAATGCAGCTAAATACTTCTGATGGTCTTCTATCTGTATTTTCAGGTACCAAGAATGTAAGCCATGTTTCTCTGCTAATAGCAATGCATCTTCTGAAGATGCTTGACGGCATACATTGATGGCTACTTCTACATCAAAATCAACTTCTCGATCTTTAGTCTACAAGTTGAAAAAAAAAGAAACATTAACTTATTATATGTAAACTTATTGTTAATCTACAAAAACCTGTGCAAAAGTATTGACTGTATTGTATTAACTTTCTAACACAACCATCCATAAAACCAAATACTAAAAAAAATTATGTTTATCAAAAATATCTCCAATATCACTAACCATTAAGAGAAACAAAAATGTCTAAATAAGAAATAAAGAGAGCCTAAACTTCCTTTGCTTGTGCCATAAACTTATCTAAAATTTGATTAAAATTGAGTCTTTAATAACTGTGGTTAAGGTTCACTTTGATTTTTGACAATTTTTCCTGAACCATAGTTTTCATTTATTTGCAATTTGGTAAACTATTTTGGGCAATTAAACTTCACATTTTACAAAAAGTATGGACACAATCGGTAGAGCCAATTTTGAAATATTAAAGCTTTTGTAATAGGCCTATAAACGATATTTAGTTTTTTACCAATAACTCCCAAACCGACATCGCTGGAGAAATGACAGTGAATATCTTTTGGGTTCATAGAGTCTAACACAATTTAATAAAAATTGTTTGAGTTTTGGTATTATAAGAGTAACCCTCAAATTTTGAATTAAAGAAAAAATGAAAATATTGGTTCAAAACGTGGTCAAAATGTCAACATACTTATTGAAAACTTATCAGACAAAAACACTACTAGATCTAATAAAGTTTTATACCCACCATAATAAATTCCTTGAGTTTGTCAATTTTATTAAGTTTTGTGTAACAATTGAGAAGAAGTGTTGTATGATCAGCTGTTGCTATTCCTTGTTTATGTAATGCTTGCAGGTAATATGTCAGATTGTCTATCTGATGTGATTGTAGATACTGAAATCATTACGATCATATTTAAGATGTTACCCTTAAATTTCAGTAACATTTATTTTATTGAACTTTTAAGTATAAATAATTAGGAGAAAGGCATTAAAAATTAATTATTAAAAAAATTCATTTATTTATAAACTATAAATCATAGTGATAAAACAAGAAATTTAATAGTCCTTTAAGTTTTGTTCACAGGTATTACAAATGTTGAAGATGGTTCATTTGTTCTATTTATGGGTGCAACATTGCATCACAGCATATGCTCTAAAACACTCTTAATAGCAAACTTAAAACATCCTACTGAATCAGTTCACTTTATAGCCGCTAAGGAACATGAGTATTTGTATAACTCATGTTTTTATGCTGATTACCTTACTATTTTGTAACATAGTTAGATTTTGAAAGTAGGTAAGGTTGGATTTCGGTTAAATACTTGCACTATTGGATTAGTTGAGTTGATATGTTCTCTGTTATTTACAACCTCTGTTATCCAGACGTCTGAAAAATTTATAACCCTTGTTTTCTTTTCATCTGTTACAAAATGGTGGATACTTCATGTGGCAAAGTTGTATATGACAATCAAATATTTGATTTATTGTTTGAAAATAGTTAATCTAACAGTGAGAGTGTGTCTGATATTAGTGTTAGTTTTAGCATGATGGAATTTTAAAATGAATCTAAAAAATTAGCGTCTGAACATAAAGAAATGGGGTAAGCGGATTGTGCCGACTTTAGGCCAAGTAAGTATAAATAACATATGAGGAAAGATACTTTGTTTCGACTAAAAATTGTTGAATAATTGATCAAATTTCATAAACCTGCACCATTTATGCACTTCCGAATTCGGGCCTAAACACAATTTTGTAATCGGAGGATTAGAATAGAGTATTTTTTCTTTTAATAGGGCACAATTTTTTTGAGATAGTGGCTGAAAATACTAACAAATATACAACCATAAAACAAAATGAAGCTGGTAAAATGGATGAAAAAATGGGTGCTTACTAATTCCGAAGAAATATAAGCTTATTTTGGTGTCCTAATGTATATAGAAATATTTGTTTTACCTAAACAAAAAGATTATTTTATTAGAGCCCTTATTTCTTTTCCTATTGTTTCTAATTGCAAGACATACGGCAGGTTACAAAAATTAAATTAATATTTCCATAACAGTAGCCCTAAAATTGAGTTAGCTGATAAAAATAATTTGAATTATGATTATATGCTCAAAGTTATACCTGTTTTGGATATTATGAAGAATTTCAGTAAATACTATAATCCGAGTAAAGATTTAGATGAGGCTTTGGTTGGCTTCAAAGATCAACCTGGACTGTGGCAATATATGAAACAGAAACCTACAAAATGGATTTTGAACTATGGATAAGAGATATATTACAGGGTTGTTTTGGATGGCAATATATACTTAGTTAAAAGAGACGAAAAAGAAAACTTACTAATGGGTTAATTAGTAAGTAATGGGTGTAGTTGTAAGGCTGAGTAGAAAGTTTCATGGCAAAAATCACCATATACCTTTTAACAAGTAAAGTTAACTAGAAAAATTGGCCAGAAGAATTTGAAAATCCCCCAATAATTTTATCTGAATCAAGGAGAACGTAGAAATTTATAAGAAAAAACAAAAAAACTGACAGCAATTATTTGGAAAGATAAAAGGCCTGTTGCGTTATTTTCTTGCAATACTGATCTTAATGTAGAGGGAATAGATGAAATAGAATAGAGGCAATATAGGGAAGAATAGATGTAAATTGTCCTTCTGCAGTTATTATGCAGTGTCTACTTTTTCTGGTTAGTGAAATTCATTGATTTTCTTCTGATTTTTTCCTAAAATTGTTGACTAAATAATAAACCTTACGCGGACTTATAAATATAAACATAATTTTAATTTATATCATCACATCACTTGTGAATGTACATTAAGGAAAGTTTAACATCAATTTTGACTAGTAACATTTCCTCATTAAAGAGCTGCTTAAAGCAGTTAAGAAAAACAAAAATGGGAAAATGAGACTTTTATTAAGGATAAAATAAGCACTAGGCTATAGTTTCAAATGTATTTAATAACTTAATAGCTACAATTGTTTCGCCTTGCGGCATCTACGGGCTAATGAAGATGCCGGGCCCGTAGATGCCGCAAGGCGAAACAATTGTAGCTATTAAGTTATTAAATACATTTGAAACTATAGCCTAGTGCTTATTTTATCCTTATTATGGAGTTTCAACAAGTAGTCACTGCTGTTACAGTTAAATTGAGACTTTTATTGTTGAGTCAACAAATGTTTTATATGAACTTTATATTTTGGGCATTTCGGTGGACGTGCAGGATGGTCACTGTCACAATTTGGCTTCATATTACACCCTTCACCTTTGTGGCCTTTAATGCCACACTGTCCAGAAACTACCTCTTTAGCAAGTGTTAACATGTCCAAATACTTGACATCTGAAACAATGCATCTAAAACATTAGATTTGGAATGTAAGGTCTAACAGTTAGACTCTAGAAACTATTATACACTCGCTCCGGAAGATTTGGAGTTCCAAAAGTTAGAATAATAGAACTGGTTGGTTTTCTCTCACCATTCTCGGTTTTATAAATACGTTCAATGTTAATAACGTGTTGTTCGGCAAGTTCTTTCAAAATTTCCTCTGTGCTCTCATTCAAAAGGTCACTGCAGGAAATAACGCCTTTAGATGAATTTAAACCTTTCTGAGGTTCAACAGACATGTTAACTACATCGACAAGGGACTTCATTTTCAAAATAGAGTAACTCTGTTTATCAGAGTCAGTCTGTATCAATACCATTTCGGAGTTTTCGAATTGAACGAACATTACCTGCAGCACCAGTGACCGCTTTATTAATCACAAAGGGAGAGATCTTTGATAGATCTGACCCCTCGACACTGCTTCCAACAATAACAAATCTGGGAGCAGGTCCCTGAATTCTTATGTCCAAATTTCTTCTCTTGACTTTGAAAACAGACTCTTCGGATGATGCTGATAGTTGTCTCTTATCACAACCCGGGTTGACGTTATTTTTAGTAGAGGTCATGTATGAGTTAACCCGCGCATTATATAAAATGTATATGTTTTAACAACATTATTTATTTAAAACCATTCAATTACAAAATATACAAAAATGAGTAGCCTATTCTTAATTTTGGGATTCAGAAGTTCCATAGTCTGTAACCCCTGCCTTGGTTATTTTTATCACACGTTTGGATGCACAAAATAAATTAAAACTATAATAACTTAATCCAAACAATTAGGATATTTGATATCTTAAAAACTAATGAAAGGTGTGTGATGTAAGTGGATAGGTAATGGGTGAATATCATACAAATTGATGGTGGATAAAAAAAAAAAAGAAAATTGATGGTGGATAAAAAAAAAAAGAAAAAAGTATTTACATTGCTTTTGTTAATATTATTAGCTCACAGTTTTGAGTTTGTTATTATGGCCTTTAATGACTTTTAAGAGTTGCAATTTCCATTGGTTAATTTTGACTGGATATAATCTGGATGAAAGGTGAATTTATAATGTTGAATCAATTCCTGGAGGGATAAACAAAGTTATATATTCATTAATGGTTCTAAGATCAAATATTATATTTTGGCTCCTTAGCTGTTTTAAATTATTTAAAACAGTTAATCTTCCTGGATCTAATTTAATAATACTGCCTTTTTGGATGTTTTGAATAGAATGTTGCAAAACTTTTTTTTTTCCACCATAGAGAATTCCTTTTTCTCATCAAGTGATAGTTCTTGTTTCTCTCTTTTTCCTTTTTTTTTTAAACTTGTATAATGTGAATCTGTTAATGCACAAATTATATTATAGGGAGACAAAATTTGAATGATATTTATATCTACTGTGGTATAGGTTATGTTTTTAGTCAGAGATAATGAATATGTTTAATTGGGCGATTTTTATGTTATGCATGGATCTCATAACTTTGGAACTTGGTATCATACCAGTTATTCTGTTACAGTTAGTCTGAAAATCAGCTTAGACTGATCAGACAAGATATGTCTAGTTTAATGTACGTACATAGTTGAATGTGTAATGCAGTTTAATGTATGGTGTAAACCACACCATTGCTCGGTTTGAGATCTTAACCCTCCAACTGATTATTGTTCTGAAGCAGTATGATGTCTGTCTCCTATACAGTTCCGCAGTAATCACATATTTTTCAATTCAACACTACTAACAATCCTAATTTCACCTACTAACAATCCTACCATGATAATTTATATACTGTCATAAAGGTAATTATCGAAAAATTCATATTCATATAACCTAAACTCCATAAAACGTTATAAATAAAATTTGAATAATTGGTAAAGTTTCTGTATTTTATAACGTGGCAACATTCATAGCAGTAAAACATAAAATTACGCCACTCTTTGTCTAATTTACACAAGCCCATATTTCTGTTCAGCTAATCTATAGTATTATATAGAAGATTTCTAAATCTTTTGATCTGTGCTTTCTAAATTATTCTAACTGTTATAGTAACAAGTTTTTCACCCTAATAATCCACTTTGTTTTTCAATTCAACTTATTGCCTAAAAGATTGTATAGGAATAATTTATATATCATTATAAAGCACATGTTATAACCTTCCAAAACCATGTAACCAATTCTATATAGTGAAAGGAAAGAATTCAATGTAGTTGGGGTGTTTTGCCACTATGGAGGAGCACTTCACGGTTCATCACAATATAGCAAAATATGATCTCATTGATCATATAATTTTTGTAAATGATAATAGTTTTCCAAATACCACAAGTATTTTCATGCCATGAAATACTATAAAAACACTTAAGGAATTCCTTTCACATTGTAATCTATTCACTTTTGTTACTTGTACGTAAACTTTAAATAATTCAGATATGGCCAGTTATCCAAATACATCTAGTTTTATAGACTGAAATAGGCACTCGGTCAGATTAGGTCAAAACTACCTAAAAAGGGACTGAAAAACACCAAAATAATATTATATTGGTAGTAATACATAAATAAATGTAGTTATATTACACAAGTTTTGAGAGATAGGAATTTGCAGTCTCCCATAAAAATTAAAAAAAACAAACATAATTTTGCTGTGCGGAAATAAAATTATTTCAGTTTATAAATTAGTTACTATAGACTGTACACATGACAAATATAATATTTATTGAGTAATAATACATACCCCTAATCATATTGCATAAGTTATAATTACCAAAATTTAGCAATATATATATATATATATATATATATATATATATATATATATATATAAGGACTTCATGAGGATGTAGTATTTTACTCCTAAATTAATTATATGTGAATAGGGAAAATATTCTTTTTTAATTGAGAGGGGAAAGGGTTAAAAAATTTATTTTGAAACAAACAGCATTTCATTTTTTTAATTGCCATTTGAATATGTGTAATCAAACCATTTTACATGGTAATCAATATTAATCCAAAACAAATATTCTGTAAATCTAATTTGGGTGTGGATTTTTAAAATGAATAAGCTCTGTTTTGTTAATATTTAATTTCAATCCATTGACAAAAAACCAATCATATAGTTCATTTAGCCAATTAAGTAATTTCTGCTTTAGTCCTTTTGACTAAATGATTGAATTAGAAGAGATGTATTGTCCCCTTAAAGATATACATAATTTTGTATATTATAGATAATTATGTAAAACAGAAACAATGTTGGACACAACAAAGACCATACAGAACCATAAAGAACACCATTCTCTAAAGACTTGCTTTCTCTTGCTTAAGAAATAACTAAACCGATTTAAACTTGTCATTTTAAATCCCAAGTAAGTCAACTTTTTACTCAATTTATCATAATTAACACAATCAAAACTTTTGATAGATCACAAAATATTCCAGCAGAGACTCATTGAGAGTCCTTGATACATCATTTACAAGATTCACTAGGATAAGTCCTATAAATCAATACAGATATTGTTATTTAAAATTTAGTAAATAAAAATACAAACCTTCCTTATGACATATGATGGCTCAAGTCTACCAATAGTTTTAATATATTGTTCTATAGCTCCATTTTGATCTCCTTTACTGTATAAATGATCTCCGTACTGTCGGAATATATCAACTAGTCCATCTACATCATACTGTTGACTTTTCACAATTCTGAAAAACATGTTAATTATTAAAGTAAATAAACATTTAACAACACTTTCTCACTTGTATAAAACCTCAAAAAAATATAAAACTATATCTACGAACTGAATTTTATCAACATTAATCCACATGTTTGGGCTATTGAGCACTGCACAAACAACTTACGGATATCAATTTTTTTAAACACTATTTTATGATCAAGGAACTTCAGAACAAATATTTCGATGAAAAATTCTTCATCAATTTTTATTTCTATACTACGTAGGTAAAAATTATATAAGTATATGTGCTCACAGATAAAGTCATAACTCAGAGATAAAGCTTCCTTACACAATTTTTAATTTGTATAGAACTTGTGTAAGCACACTGAATCAGTAGTTTTATTAATTTTGGTACTTACGTATTAACGCCACCACAGCAGAAGTTGCGCTAATGTGCATGCGCCAATAAAGAGCAAACTGGTTTAAGGGAAGCAGAATTCCATTTTGTTCAGCTTTGAGATTCATAATACTTTCATTTTATGATTTGTTGCAAAATTTTTAGATGTAGATTGGCGGCACTTCACTTTTAAAGCTCATGTTTATCCATGATCTAATTTCAAATTATTAACTTCAATAAACTTAAGAAAGGTTTGGCCAGGTGTTTATGTGTATATATATATATATATATATATATATATATATATATATAATAGCTACCTGGACAAACCTGTTGTGATATATATTTATATCGCAAAGTAAACAAATATTAGCGCGCATGCGCATTGGCACAACTTCTGCCGCGGTGGCGTTAATACGTAAGTACCTTAATTTCTTATATATGATTCATAGTTTATCAATTTATTAAAAATTAATATTCACATTTTACAACATTTTACTTTTTACTCTTTTACATTGGTAAAACCGATATAGAGAAATTAGGCCTTCTTAGTTTTACCAATAACACTCCAACCAACATTTGTGGGGAGAACTTAAGCTATATATTATTATGAGCATAATTTGATCGCAATTGTTAAGAGTTAAATTTGTCGGTTAACAATGGACCAATGTGGTCTTATAACAACTTCAAAAACATTTCTGGATTTAAATTACCTGGTAAGAGAAAAGCCAACAAAAAGTCACAAAAATCCAAGCCTATACATTTTATTTCATGCACGTGTTGAGGACGAACATCGTGATATATCCTTGGGATTGGAATTGGATCAATAGCAACAATTATGACGATTAACTGCACAATTTATGAAAATATATCATGCATCCAAAAAGAATATTTCTGCTATTGAGGAAACTATAATTTTGACAAATTGCTCAAGCAATGTAATACTATGAATACAAGTGATACTTCCTGGTACAGTAAAAAATTAGATTATTAAAATAAAATTATGCTAATAATTGTGCTATGTTGTTAGACAATACGAAATAGGGAATATGAGTAAAATTAGTTCTTTGTATTTACTATACATATATTATATAAGTTCATTAAGAGTTCATAAGGAGTTTTAAGTTAAAATGATGTCTTAAACTTCCCAAAGTTTCTAATGATGAATTTGTGATTAAGTAGCGCACTCACCAATAGTTTCTTCCATTTTATAATTATCATTTAATGAGGTTTACTTTTATCCTCTTAATCTTGGTTTAATTAATATGGTTTAATATATGGTCTTGAAATAGCTAGAGCACAAATTTTATCAAACTTTTTTAAATGGTGTCCTGAGTTCAAGTGATGATTCAAGTTTGTTGTCTCTTCTGACTGCTTAAGTTTGTAATATGTACATTTTAAATTTTGAATTTAGTACAGAAATAGAAGTCTTGAAATGTGATTGGTCAAAAATTCAAGGAAGAAGAATCTTAAATATGATTGGTCCAACGCAAGACGAAAGAACGAATGATGTGATTGGTTCAAAAATAATAAATGCAGGAAGACACTGTTAGTCAAATTAAGTTTAATAATTTAAAAAAGGAATCAAAATTTAAAAGAAAAGTAAATGGTAGAAATAGCCAGAGAAAAGTACATGCGGTTGTTTGCAATGGGTCACATGACTCAAAGTTTTGAATCTTGAATATATTATGAACAATAAGACTATAAAAAATATATTCAAGTGTTAAATGTGAGTGTTTTGAACTATGAAATGTTAAATTAATGTATAGACTTGTGGTGCATGATTTCAAAGTATTGCACGTGTTTTCAGTCATAACGTCGAGATGGCATTATGATATATTAGACTATTGTTTGTGAGAAGTATTGGACAATATAAAGTGAAAGAAAAACTAATTTTCAATTTTTGATGAATAGAGAATTGATATGAATTCTGCACAGCAGAGAGAGACGATTAGATATCATTACAATGGAGGGTAAAACGTCCACGAGGGAGAAGTATGGCGCCTTATACAACAGAAGCAGTCGATCATATACTCAAAGTGTTTTAAACGAAAACTACATAACGTGTTTGGTATCCACGTTTTAGAAACTTTTCTTTCTGAATTATATATATGTATTTAATATAATCTGTACTGTTTAATGTTAGGTATATAATCTTGTCATTTTGAATTTTTATAAATAATAAAACTTAAACTTTAGAACTATAACAAATGTCTTTATAGAAGCATTAGATAACCAAAAATGATATAATATAATTTGCTTAATATAAAAGAAATTAACTTTTATTTTTAATTAAATTCATTTTTTCTTTTTGTAAGTTGCAACTAGTAGATTAACGTCTGTAAGCTTGGGACATCTTCCAACCAATAAAATACATATAATAAAACAATTAATGTTAATGATAATATTAATAATAAATATAGAATAATAATAGAGATAATAAGCATTATATAATAATGATAAATAATTGTAAAGTACAATAACCTAATGATTACAAACAATGTAGAACATTATAAAGTTTGAATTTTGAACTGTGCGCGCCGATAAACCATCTGACGTTGTACAAGTCCGTTCCTACAGGAAATTGAACCCTTGAGAAATTTCCCATAAGCCTCAGCGGGAGCGTCTTGCCAAGCAAGAAAGGAGAACGAGGTTTAGTCAGTCTTTGTCAGGAGTCAGCATCGAGCAGTCGCGACATGGGACGACTGTGGAGACTCAAATTCAGCATGCTAATGGCGGAATTCTAGTGCTTGGGATGTTGAACCAAATATAAACATTTGGACAAATAGTTCGTGAGTAAAGTGAGATAATTAAAAAGTTTGTAATCATTACATAAACTGAGCTAGACAGAATGGTAAAAAACTCTATTTTTTTAACTATGTACTTGTTTCATTTTTTCATGTTTTTTCAATTATAAATTTTAACTTTAGAAATTTCTCCTGTGGAGAAATATGATTGATTGTTTGTTTTCAGAATACAATAAAAGGGAGATTTCTTGTTCTTTAAATATGTCTGGCTAAGATTATTGTGTTGACCATGTGCCGAGCTATTTGAATAACTGCTAAGTGTGACCCTGCCCTTCAGGTAAACTAGTATTGTAAATTTAACAATAAATTTGTAAGAACGCAGACTTGCAAATAGATAAATAGCTTGATTTTCATTTAAAGTATATTAAAAGTAGAAAGAATTAACTTCACTCCCCTTACACATGACGCCCGAACAAAGGGTTAGCTCATGAAAATATAGATTTCATTAAATTAAATTCACAGATTAACTTCACTCCCCTTACACATGGCCTCCGAACAGATAAATACCTTGGAAATGTTGAATAATGATTTTAATAATTAACTTCACTCCCCTTACACGTCAATAGATAAATTTATTCAGATCTTTTTTTCTGATCAACAATACGTAAACAAATAAAAACCAATAGGATGTATTAATATAAAATGTTGAATATAATAATCCAAAATTTGTATATGTTTATCATAAATATGCATTAATAAAGTTATGTACAATTTCAGCATAAAAAAGGATATCTGTTTTCTTAAAATATCCTACTGAAGTACACTGTTGAAAGAATTTGCGACCCTGGAGATTTCTAAATTAAAGTTAAATTCAATTTCATATAATAATTAGGTAATGATTGAGTTGCCATGGTGCCCAACAAGAACAGCACTTAGCTATCTTTTTATAAATAATTAAATTCAAACCCCTTTTTTTAAATAATTACAATTGTCGCATGTGTGGCAATTTGTAAGTAAAGTAACTTCACCTTTTTTAAAATTGTTTCAAGTTCTCAATTCTTTTCTTCTTCTTCTTTTAATTTTAACTTCACTTTCACTTCACTTTTATTTAATTATTTTGAAAATGATTGAAATTGTAGGAGCTTTGTGAAATGGCTATGTAATGGTTTTCTTTTGATTATGACTATATTTAGTGAGATCAGGGTTTGAATTTATGATGGGGCCCTGAGGTGATTTTAATATGTCTGTTTACATAACTGAAATTCAATATTGTTATAATATGAATGGTTGTGCGCCTTCTCCTGAATTGTTTATATTAATTATAATAAAGGTATAATCTTGTCCTGTTTACTGTCTACGCAATTTTTTTAAATTAAGTTAATTAAAAAATTACAGTTTGATACAGGTAAGTTGGCGGTGAGAAAGAGGAGTGAAATTATCTTACTGCTATCTTCAGAGATAACAAATTCCTTTAACCAGTCAAACTTTGTACCAACAATCATTATTGTAAAATTATAGCTGGATCGCACTGGAAATTCTAAACATATTCTTAGCAAAATAACTGTGGATTAACTTAAGGAAACAATTTCAATAAAACTAAAATGTGAGACACTGTTGAAAAGAAATTTTGACAAACTGTAAAATAATGTCCTGCCTGAACCCCTCACTATTTAAAATGTTAAGGAAAGATTTCATTATCACGTAAGAGTAGAAGTGGTGATGTTCAAAGTAAGAAATACTATTAAAATAAAATTAAAGGGTTCATGCATTTTTGAAAATATAAAGGTAAATTTGTGAAAGGACAAGTGTTTTGTTTTCGTATCCACCATGGGCCATCAAAAAACATCTGGTAAATGATTGAGACATCATAGGAAGCTAACTTTTCAATGCCAAACAAGAAAATAATATTCTTTTTCACCTCTTGTGTCCATTTTCATTTTGTGAAACAAATTTTCAAAGTATTTTTTCATCAGTCGTAGGGTAAAATAATAAATCTTTCAGTTTTGACATACATATTAAATACAATTAAGAAGATATGATTTTAATTGAAGAATTACTAATAGTGTTATATTTTGCAGAAGAAATGAAAAGGTAAGAAAGTTAGTGCTAAATATTTTTTTGAGTCAGCTGCCAAATTAGGCCAAAAACAAAAGTGTTTTTTTGTTTATATTCAGAGTTCCCCCCCCCCATGTATTTCGTATGAATGAAAATAGATAAACTAGTTAAATATAGCAAAAAAAGTAGTTTTTTTTTTTTTTTTAATTTTAGAGTTTTTTTCATGTATTTTGAACAAAAAGAAGGTAAAGAAATCTCAACATTTATCAACTATACATAAGCTTTTTAAAAATTTTTTAAAATTTTTTTTAAGGGATAGTTTAAAAATAATTATATACAATTAGACTTCGTAGTGTATCAATGGACCACCCAAGAAAGAGATTATTAGAAACATCATAAAATCTGTCCAACTGTTTGGACTATAAAAGACGATATATTCAACAATAATCGGATTTGTTTTTGGATTTGGTAATAAGACAGGTCTGAAACAAAAAGTTAAGATTACATCTACAAAAATTTGTAAAACGGAATCATAAGATGCAAAAGCTGAAACTATAAATGAAAAAAATAACTCTGATCCTTTATAAAAACCTGATATTACCTTATAGATACGTCATAAAGATTTTTCTTAAAGAGTACTGCAAGTTTGGATTGCAAATCCTTCTCTACCAAGAGAGACATGTTATGATCTCCAGTCAGAATGTAGAAGGCTCCCCATTCTATTAATACTGCCCTAACTTCTTTCATTGTTGCAGTGTACACTATAAATTTATTCTGAATATCCAATACTGTTAGAGTGTGCCTTTCCATCTCTTTGGCTTCACTGGAACTGGAACAGATAAAAACTGATCACCTAATGAGAGGAACACACATATATTTCAAATAACAAACATTTTATTTTCTATACAAAATTTACAACTTACTACCTTTTTAGCACTTTATTAGATTTTCTCTTTATTATCTAGGTTTGCTGTCTTTGATGGCATCATCAGGTTTTCAAGATATATTAAAGACACATATTACACATAGTAATACACACATGAATATAAAAACATATTGCAAACTTGGTTTGATGTTAGTAATGAATGTCAGGTGTAAAAAGATGACATAGATAAGATTGGAGTTGTACTTCATTACTGTACTTTCAAACTAAAACCTACTACTAATTAAAAAAATAAACAAATTTATTATTAGATAAAACTACCTGTAAATATGGTAACTACACAGGAATTTTAATGAAAGATTTATTCAAATTTTGAGATAGCTATTTTCGATAAGGTCATCATAGAATAATTTTGTAATCACTATTTTTTTTTTTACTACATGACACCTTTAAAATGAAGTAACGTAAAGTGTATGTTGCCATTTAAAATGTTGAGTTCTCCATTTTCTATTCCCTTTAAAATGGGAGAAATTTTTGATAACCTAACTGACCCATGAAGTTATTAACTTCCGATTTAGCACCATTACAAAATTAGTCAGGGGTTGAGGGACTTATTTTTCATCTTGCATAATACTGCCAAATAAAGAAATATGATTTTTTGACATAAGTGTAAAATGTGAAGTGTAAAAAGTGGACCTTTGCAGAAGGAAGACGTAAAAGAAGGTGACCAATGGAATGAAATAGGGAGACAGATTACAATATGGATAGTTAGAACACATATTGTGATTGGTGAAAAATATGTTTCTTTTTGTTGAAACATTTAAAAAAGAAATGATGGCACAGCTGATAATGAGTATGTATCAACTACAAATATTGTATATATAAAACTATATCACAGGCTAAGGAAACTATTAAAACATATATATTATCATTGTAAGAACTTAGCCCACTGCAAGATCTTAATACTCTATTATTATTTTTATTTCCCTTGATAACAGTTATCTTTTATTGGATTTTAAGCCTGTTAACACTGTAATTCAATTAGTTATTATTATTGTTTTAACATTTTATTAACATCTTTTATTCTAGGTTTAATGCTAGCTGTAAATTAATGCGAGCTAGCCCACCGGACAATTGAACATTTGTTTGTTGGGTCATAGTAATACTCAACCTGGCCAAGTGATATTATAGTAGTATATTTGTCCTCTTTCATATTTTTTTTTTCAAGAGCTATTTATTAATTACCATTACCAAAATAAACAAACTAACCTGAGTGCAGGTGCATTAGCAGGCTTTACAGGAACCTTTGTATCTTTGGCTATAATGACTAGATAATTTCTAAACCACTGAAGAAGGATTTTTTGTCCTTCTAGAGCATAACACGGACCTTTCCCATCAGTTGTGAAGCAGTATACTGCCTAAAATTATTATAAAAAAAACAATGTAATAGAAGTACAGAGTCAGATAATCACTTGTCTATATTTTACACATTAAAATGGTGTTTTTAAAGATTTTAGCTCTCCGGCATTCCTAAAATCTTTATGAATTTAACTGTTTCCAATATTTATCTATGCTTAAAAATATATGGGGGAAACTAAGAAAGAAATAAAAAAAAAGTTGCCTAGTTTATTTTTATAAAATACCACAATTACTGAGAATCACCAAACAAAAAAATTGGCATTTTTTTCTGGTAATATTGTTTTATTTAACTTTTTGACTGTATATCAGTTAAACTAATTAAGACAAAGGGAAATTAAGTAAGACAAGGGAAATGCATCACCATTAATTTGGCTTGAATCTGGTAGTTAGTCTTACGCTTGAGGTAGTTTTATCTAGATTAATACAGCTGTTCAGAGTTTCAAAGATAGAGAAACACAACTTGGACTTAGTAATGTCTTGAAAACCAACATTTTAAAAGTGCATGGCAAAATTGATTATGTGGCTATAATTGAAGTGAAAAGTCATCAATGTAGTAGGTGCTCCCCCCTAAAAACTACTTTTAAAATTAAGTAAAATGTATCTGTATAAAATATATAATAACGCCAAAATGTCCATCTTTCTACAAACCAGATAATACATCTATAATTTTATATCAGCTGCATAAATTGAGTTTCTAAATGAATTTAAAAGTTATGGTTTGTAATTTCATTTTATTAATTATCTTGTAAAATGATTCTCAATTATAACATGTGCTCATGAGAGACCTTTGCGGTTCACATCAAGGTTAAAATATTAAAGTTGAAGATGAGACAATAGTTATTTGTGCAACTAGTGAGCAAAGTGAGCAATTGCCTCACTCGAGAGAAATCCTTACTCACGAGCCGTAGGCAAGTGAGGAATGGTTTCTCGAGTGAGGCGATTGCACTTTGCACTCGAGTTGCACATTATATTTTTCCTACAGTTACCATAAAACAAATAAATTGGTAAAGAAACGTAACATATTTTTACACAGAAGTGAACTTTTAATATGACATTTAATGTGAAAGTAGCAGTAATAAATCAGAAACAAAATTATAAAACAAAAAATAATCTCCTTAAAAATGAACACAAACACCCTAAAAGAATTGTTAACCAAAGAATTACTTATAGAAAGACAAATAACACAAGCAAACAGTTAAAAAAAAGTCACTTAATGGCAAATCAATGAAATGGTAGCTTCTGCCGTGACCGGAAGTGTTGTGACAAATACAACAGTACAACAGCTGACCAGCTGATTTACAGCCGGTGCTGCCAACGTATTTCGCGCACATACGACCTTGTCTGCATGTTACGCGCTCACTATTTCGTGCCTTCACGTTGCAAATCTGGAGTGAGACAAAGTAATTAGAGTGAGACAATGTTAACATTGTCTCACTGATGAGCGAATTGGCCACTTTGCTTTCTCAAATCAGTGAGAGAACATGTACATTGTTAGGTAACTGTAGGAAAAATAATTTATCACTGTAGAAAGTAAAGTATCGAAATAAGTTCAAAGTTGATTAGTAGACTCACAAATCATGTGGCACCCACACCTCCACTATATTGCATTCTTCACAATAATTTGGATGGTGACCATATGATTTTGTTTTGTTAAAATTTTATAGACAGAACACTATACAGAGGATTAGTAGAGTTAAAACGTAGCCATCATTTTATACTTATATGAAATAATTGCCATCACTATGGTTGGAGTACATGACAAACTTTGTGAAAAGAGCTGTATCTTCAATCTTTATCACAGACTAAAAGAAAATTCACTTGAAACGGATCTAGACCTAAATCTCTGTGGCACGTCCTTTTGACATCGATATCAGCAATTAGTTTGATTGTGACCTCTACCTCAACATCGACTACGAGTAGCAAGGCATCTTCAGCATGTCCAAGAAAATCAACCAATCAATTTTTTTTTATAATAGACAATAAATATAACTAAAAACATTATATGGTAAACATAAATTCTAAAAGGAAGAAATTACAATACACATGCTTGGCTTAGTCTAAATAAATAATTAAATGCATAGTCATATTTTACTGTTAAAAACAACTGAAGGCATATAAATTATTTAAAAATTGCTAAGTAGACAATAGTTCCACATAACTCTAAGTCATTGGCTAATAAAAAAACAATGAAACCAAATATAACAAAATTAAAATATATCAAAACCACAAAAATTCTGATCACCACTATCAGACAACTCTTGTCCAATGTAATTAAATAATAGTTTATATCAACAATGTTTCCTACATAAAATCTTTCTTAGTAGTAACCAAACAATTAGAGACGATTCCTACTTTAGATAAATAGATCATTAGATAAATAAATACACAACATTTTTTTAGGTTGCTTCTATTGAATTAATTTACACTACACAGGATGCACAATAAACCAATTATGCAGTTTAACCTTAAAAGAATTAGGAGACATTTCTTTTAATTTTAATGGCAGGTTGTTAAAAAGCTATGATCCTAAAATACATTAGTTCTACTCTTAATTTTCTTTGTTCTAACGTGTAACACATTGTAGTTAGTTTTTTTTATTTTTTATTTTACCATCTCACCTTCCGGTCAATAATATGTGTCTAACATGGCAAAATGCTGACATGTGAAGAGTGAGGGAGGGGGTAGACCTAGACCCCACATATGGAATCAGTTATTTCTCTATAAAAATTTCTGCCTAATGATCCAACAGCAACAGTAAGTTCCACAAAAATGCATAGAAATATTATATAATATGTTCTTGTTTAATAATTTACAGAACTTAAAAAACTAGAATACAAAATAACCAAAAATTGGAGTGATACGTATTAAATCTTTTTTAAATCAAGTCATAAGTAATCTCTTTGTTTGGTCACGATATATCGTTTCATATATGTTTCAATTTTGCCTCATACATTCTTGCCTTCTCCAACATCGGAAATTTATCTTCATGATTAATAATTAAATTTAGATTTAGATCTTAGTTCTAGTTTAGCAGTAGAACATTCTGAAGGTAATAACTATGTTATCAATATGTACATCATAGTATTTAACAGAATAGAACTAAATAATATAGTGTTTTATTTGTTCTGTAACAATTATTATTCGAAATATATTACAACTCAATTAGAATGATTTTTTAAATACAGACTATGGACGCCGAATTACTACCATAATAGAAAATATTGCTGGAAGAAGTAAAAATCTGTTATGCAGTATATCTAGATATATCACCGGCATTTGATAAGGTCTAACACAATCAATAGTTTAAAACGAGATTTACTCCAACAATTTTTATAAATTTTAAATTCAGATATTTCAGAGGGAGAGTTGTGGATGAATATTTATCACTAAAGCAACAAAAGCAGCCTTTCCCTGAGGAAGTGACTTGGGACTAGTCTTGCATCTCTTATACAATAGAAGAAAAGAGACAGCAACATTTGCAGATGACACAACCATTATGGTAGTGGATAAGAATGTTGAAGCAATGACAGAACATTTTTGTTGTTGTTTAAAGACAAAAACTTCTAGTTCTCCAAAAAAGGATGTAAATAGTCTAAAATAAAGACACCTAGCCCTTGAATACTTTAAAAGCATCAGGGTCGGAAAAGAACAAGAGTGGGTCACATGAAACCTGATAAAAAAGAAGAAAAGAAGGATCTCTCGGAATTGCTAAGTGCGTACTCACTAAAGTAAGCCCTTGAGGGTCAGCAACAGAACACTTACAGTTGAATGTTAACGAAGTTATAGATTGAACAAACATTAGAAAATAAAAATAAATGATGATAAATTCCAAAAATATTAACTTTACAAAGGATAAAGTTATTCCCAAACAGATTTTAATGAATACTAAACTGATAACTTATTCTAATACAGCAAAATATTTATGATTGGCATTCAACACAAATGGAGATGGAAAGAACATGTTAAAAAAAGAAGGAAAAGTGAATATTAAATACAGAAAGTTATAATGGCTTTTAGGAAATAAGTATATGGTCAGTATACATAACAAACTTTTAATTTACAAACAGATTCTTAAACCTATTTGGATGTACGGTTTGCAACTGTGGGGTTGCACAAAGAAATCCAATACAGAAATTCCAAAATAAGGTTCTAAGAAAAATCGTTGGGTAAGTAGCATGAGAAGCCGTGATATTCACCGTGATTTGAAAATTACTAGGTCATAGAAGAAGTTAAAAAACAAGCTACAAGTCATGAAAAACTACTACTATGTAAACATTGAGTCAGCATATCTTTTTTATCAATAATAATGTAGTGCAGTGACTGAAAAGGACAAAACCTTTAAAACTGGCTTAACTATTAGATTAGAGTGAAGTTTTTAAACACTAAGGAACTTATCATTAGATGGTCCTCTGACACATGGACACTATTGGGAAGAAACTGCCATATAAGCTAAGACATAATTAATTGTAATCTAAATAAATAATACACACTAAAGTCAAAACAAAGCTGTAGGATTTAGACTCATGCCTAAAATACACATGTAAAAAAGAGGTATGGAAATAAATGTTGCAAAAAGAAATACTTACATCATCTCTTGCAATCATGAAGTGTATGTCTTGCATTGATTCTGCTATAACAGAGCACCGTGGAGCACAACCTTTAGCATTTAATGAAATCTAGAACAATTAGGATATGGGTCAGTCAATATGAAATCAACACATGAAGTTTTGTTTTTTTAACCTGACCTCTTCAGAACCCCATGAAATTGTGTACACTTATTATAGTCTATAAAGTAAGGTTATACAAAAAGTTTCAACTTTTTTTTTTGTCAAATATATTTTTAAATAGAAAATTACAAATTTGGATAAATATGTTAAATTCGGTAAACACCAATACCTTTAAATTGGATGTTCTCAATTCCTAATTGAGATAGAGACTTGAAATTTGTGCCAAATTAAAGAGTTTTTAATAAGCTTTATTTTGATATGCAACACAAGTACTTTTGAAAAACTTCATTTAAAAAAAAAAAAAAAAAAAAAAAAAAAAAAAAAAAAAAAAAAAAAAAAAAAAAAACCTTTTTAAAAATTTGAAAAATGTATGTTGTTTATTAATGTCTATGTTAAATAATTGCAAAATTTCAACTTAGCATTCCAAGTAGTTTTTTAATTACAATCAAATATGTTGTCTGGATTTTTCACATTTTCGCAGCCTGTCACAGCAGAATGAAGGTTATGACGATCCAAACTACATTAATATGTGGAGTACTTTAATAATAAATGAATTAACTAGTTTAATTAGTTTTAGAAAACTGTTACCTAATGTATAGCCTAAAGTACAAAATTTGGTGAATCTCATATTAACATGAATAAAAGAAAATATAAGGTAAAGTAATTAATACAAGTAAGACTGCAATATAACTTTTACATACCAGCAACAAACTTAGTTTTAATTATGTTAGTACAATCAGTTTCTACTGATAAACAAACAATTAACTACTTGCACACTTTCTGTGGTGAAACCACTGTCATGCCTGCAGAGACATGATTGTTAAAATGTTTTAAGTTAGAACTTTGTGTGTCACCATAAAAAGGACTTTGACATTGATGCGGAGTGGCATTTTTTTTTTTTTTTTTTTCAACATCTCATGGGAAAGGCCCTTCTGATGGATTGAGTGGCACTGTAAAGAGGTTACCTTCAAAATCTAGTCTACAGAGGCCTTTTGAGGATCTAATTCTTACGCCCTTCCCACTTTACGATTGGTGTAAGAAAAATATTACAACTTATCATTTCATTTAAGTTAAACAAGAAGAACATGTCAAGGAAGAAAAAATTTTAGAAGAAAAATTTATTATATGTCAAACTATTGTTGGCACTCTAAAAAACACTGCTACATACCGCAAAGCACTTTCCAAATGAAAATCAAAACATTCTCTGACAGCAGTGAAAGTATGATGGACAAAGTTGCGAGTTCAGAGGACGATGTTCCACTAGAAAATATCAATGGTTTTGTGGGTTGTTTATATGACAGTGAAGTGTGTGATTAGTGTATTTTAAGAGAGAAATGAAGTACAGATAAGTTTTAAACAACCACATGGACCTTCACCATCCTTCACATCTCCATCAAGGGCTGATATTTTGTTGGTTCACATATGAATCGCTAACTGCAGAGAGGCAACTAGTCCAAACTTTGAATTTTTTCAGGAGACACAAAAAACTTCATAAACCTAGTTTTGTAACATTTATGATGTTACACCAATTTTTATTTTCTACATACAGTCATACTTGCTTGTAATACATATTTATTTATTTTTTAATAACTAAGGGAAAAGGGTGGGGATTTTTTTTAAAGTTGTGGACATGTGTCCTTTTTGCAGTAAACTGAGTTTCATAATTAGTTTCAAGGCTCAAATAACTAGATTTTTTAAATATGAAATAAATTTTTATTAACCACATCTATTTATCCATTTATTTAGCTAATATTAGTAATATTCAACACTTTGAAGGGTTTGTCTACTCGACTACTTGCTCTTATTCATTATTTTCTGTTGAGGGCCACGCCGTGATGGCATTCCAAAACTCCATCTTGTCCTGAGGGACATAATTCATAGTTTTTTTTGAGGTCTTCCATCTTGTTCTTGTCAATGGACAATACCGAAGTACGGTATATACTTTTCTTGAAGGCAATTCAAAAGGATTAACACCGTTTCTTAGAGTGAAAGTATCCACTGTCAAGCCAGCAATATTCATATAACACATTGCTTTCCGAGGATTTTCAGCCAAAAATGTCATTTCTCGATATTTTGAAACACCAAATGTTCTTTTGAGGTGTCTAGGAATTTTTTAACATAAGAACTGTCAAAGAGACAAGTTCTTTTATAGTACTTAGGCCACCAGTCTTTGTAATTCATCCAGTCATCAACATGCATCATTACGATTGAAAACTTGTTAGGGTTTTTTGATGAATTCGTTATCAGTTCAACAACCTCACCCACTGTGTGATATCTTTCCTCCTTCCTAAGTTTTCTCCTAATTACTTCAAAATCCCTACCATTGAGCACAAAAGAATGCCCTCTAACAGGAAAAATAATATGGACTTCATTGAACCTTTTAGTTTCACACAGCTCCATCATCATTCTAACCAGAGAGTTATTTTTGTTTTGGCCTGAACAGTTGTCCCCAAACAGGTAGAAGGAAGTTACATCTTTGCTAATTTTATTTTGGATGTACCAATTCAACATTGTACACACTTCATTCGATCCCTTTCCTCCCTCACCCATGTGGTACACAAAAACCGCATTTCCCTTCTAGCAAGGTTGTGCACTCCAAAAACATTAACCGTAACCTGCCTCCAGTAGTATGTATCCTGGACAGGGATGCAAGGTAAAGATATGTTGGCCATATAATCAATACTGATTGCAATTTTATTAGGGTCCTCCTTACATTCTGCAGTTGTCTCCTGAAGAGAGGTGTAAAACATTTTAGCTCTACGCTTGTACACAAGAAGTTCAGCAAAAGCTGCTCGCTTGGCATTGTCATTGAGAAAGGGACTTTTAAGGGACATTAGCCTTTTTAATAATGTTCCTTTTGTACTTGTCTTGATTGACAACATGTTTCTTTCTTCTTTTAACCACTAACTCATCTTCTGAGCTACTCATTGTATCAAGTGTGAAATGAAATTTTACTAAAACAAAACTACTGCAAACAACAACACACAAGAGGTTAACTTGGCAGCAGCTTTCAAACAACAGACCTTAGTACACAAACTAGCCACCTAGCGCTACCAACAAAATAGTGTTTACTGCAGACAGGGAACTTGTCCAGGACATGTTCCCTTTCTGAAGTAAACTGGAAATTGAAAACACTGCCAGTACTATATTGTTGTCTGGACTAGTATCCTTTCTCTCGTAAACGATGTGTTGACCAACATAGACCTATAAACATCAATAAAAGAAAAATGTGTAAATGTTGGACTAGTTGCCTTTCTGCAGTTAGCGGTTCATATATGATATCCTAGCAAAGATTGATGTTTCAACGGTCAGTGGGAGAACATATCAACTTTAAAAAAAATGAACAGATAATCACTGCCAAATTTTCAGCAGCTATGAAAATTCTCAACTATTAAAAGGTACATTTTTCAACTAATGTATGATAATATTGTAATGTTAGTGTAAATAAATGTGTTTTTCTATAGATCGTTTTTAGTTCTCCCCAAATAGTGTAAAAGGCTATAAATTATGTAACAGTTTTTTTAACTAACTAAACTAGTTAATTCAATTATTAGTAAAGTACTCCATATATTAATTTAGTTCAGATTGTCATAACCTTCATTCTGCTGTGACAGGCTGTGAAAATGTGAAAAATCCAGACATATTCATATTAATTTGATTTAATTAAAAAACTACTTGGAATGCTAAGTTGAAATTTTGCATTTAAAAGTACATTAATATAGACATTAATAAACAACATACATTTTTCAAATTTTAAAAAAGTAGCTTTTTTGAAATTCACATTTTGAAAAAAAAAAAAAAAAATTGATTGAGGAAACATAAAGTTTTTACAAAAGTACTTGTGTTGCATATCAAACTAAAGCTTACTAAAAACTTTTTAATTTGGCACAAATTTCAAGTCTCTATCTCAATTTGCAGCTGAGAAAATCATTTTTAAAGGTATTGACGTTTAATAAAATTAGGGTTTTTTCCCCAAACTTTGTAATTTGATATCTCAAAATATAATTGGGAAAAAAAATGAAATTTTGGAAATTACCTTACTTTATGGACTAGAATAAGTGTATAAAATTTCATGGAGTTCTGAATAGGTCAGGTTGTAAGCTGTATTGGTTGATATGCAATTGACCCACATTTTTTATTCTTGATTAACATTATTACTTAATTGACTTTAGATGAAGACATATATGTTTATATATAAATGTGTTAAAAATAAGTAAGTTGCAAAAATATTAATAATAATAATGATTTTTATTAAATTAATTAGTTTCCAATTGCCAATGCATAATTAGAATAGATATAAGGCAAGAGAAGTATTTAGTATACTGTAATTTAGTATAAAATTAGTATAAACATATGAGCTGCAGACAAGCCCATTAGTAGCTTGCAGTTAAACTACTGTGTATGAATATTAAATTATTGTAAAATTAGGTTAAATTAAAATAATAATAATAATAATTCTGTTTTATTACTACAATACTGTATCTAATACAGATATTCTAGGAAGGTAAATAAAACTATAACTCTGTAAGTTCAATTTTTATTTTGTTGAGCCTTTAGAACTAGAAAAAATTGACTTTTCCTATAGTTGCTTTACATTTTTTTAATAAAAAACATTTCACAAAACAACTATTCCCACATTCTACATAGTGTGTTGTCATGGCAACAATAGTTTAATACATAAGTGTTCAAATCTTAATCGTTCGTTGTAAGTGTTTAAACTGCATTAAACAATTTAAACTTTCACTATAAATGTAGTAAACAAAACATAGAAATAGGTCAACTTTAAATGGTTAATTTTGTAGTTTTAACTTATGCTTCAATAAGTACCTGTAGTTACAAAACATAATTTAGAAATATAATGTAAAATAAATAAATGTTATATTACAACATAATATTTCTTATATATAACTTGTTTTCATTTTCCACCTTTACAACCAAAAACTTAAGAAAAACTTTGTGTGTAATTCATGTGAAAAGTGCCATTTACAAATTTTAGAAATGGCTGCATTCAACTAGGTGTTATGTATCACACCTTTTCTCTGGTTTGAAAAATGGTTACTTTACACCACTCAAAACAAATAAATATGTAATGTAGACAAGGATAATTGTAACATTGTTTATATAGATATACGTAAGGCTGTTTGTAAGTAAAATATTTCAGTACTTTTAATTTTTTTCCCTTAGATTAGTTTTAAAAATTAACACCTCTAAAATTTTCCACTTTAAATAAAATTACAAGAATGCGTATCACCAAACATATTTTCTTACCTTAGTTTCTTTGTCTTTGTTGGTAATGTTATAAAAATAAACACTGTTTGTGGTTGAGATAAACAAATAAGTGCACTTGTCTATAATACGGAAAGCAAGTCCAGTGATGCTCTGGTTGCCATCTTTAAATATTTTTGTTTTGTTTGTTCTTTCTTTAGTAACATCACCTGAAATATAAAAACAAATTCTTTTTTATGTTGTTAAAAACTATGTTAAAAGAGTGAAAAATAACCTGAATTTTAGAAGTTTAATATCAGTGGACACAGAATACATAGGAAGAAAATGGGTTGTAAAATAAAAATACACCTGCCAATGAAATATGTTTAGTGCTTCCTCATACATACCATTAATTGTTGTGTGTTTTGAAGTATACACAAACATTTTAATGGCTAATAATTTTAATAATCTCGCATTTCAAAGACTGTAGACATCAATTCAAATTTAGAGGGGGAGGGGAGGGGATGGAACCTTGATAACTTTTCGTTTTAAACACATCTAAGAGCAAAACTATAACAAAAAGCAGTATATTCAGTTATATTATTTCTATGGTCTATTTTTTTATCCTTGTTGTTTAAAACTGAAAAACATATTGGTCATCATCACTTTAAAAATATTTAAAAAAAGCATAAAATAGAGACACTAATCTCTTGAATACTCCAATAGCATCAGGTTCAGAAGAGATAAAAAGCTGGTTAAGAGACGGATCAAACCCAAGATTAAATGAAGAGAGGTGTAGATCTAGATAGCCACACTTGTACTCACTGTAAATGAGCCCCTGCTAGTGTACAGCAGAGCCAGGGTTTAGTTTTTAAACCTGCCAAAAAATTTAAATACTTGGGAAAAAAATATCAGTAAGGGTACACACGCTACTATACATATTTTTTCATACAAGAAATATTTGAAAAAAAGCATGACAATTTTTGTTTCTAATGATTAAAATTTACTTAACATACTATCCCATTACTACTGGTACACTAAACAAAATTTAGCATTAACTTTTGTGTTTATATTTCTACTGAATAATATAGTTGCATCAAGTAATCTTTGAATTACACTGTCACCTTATTTTTAAGGCGTTGACTATTGCATTAATTTTCTTATCATGTCTCAAACTGTTAGGAAATTGTAAATTTTACTTGGAATTCGGGTGTACAAATTGTTGTAAATTGTATAAATTTACAATTTATATATAAGACAACCCCCCCCCCCTATTAAAAGAAAATTTGAGTACTAAATATGTTATTCATAGCATAATGTACATATCATTTTTTACGAGCATGTTCAAGATTAAACACTAAACATATACAAATCCCTAGATTAGACATGTCCCCAGAATACTATGCCAAGCAAATAAAGTTTTTTTTTTAATGAATAGCATAAATGGTATACATGAGAAAAACAGTTTGATGGGTGTCATTAGGAAAACATGTCAACTTCATCATACAATGCAATACATGGACATACATATCAGTACCAAAAATAGTACTTGTGGCATACAATCTGTTAAACTCTAAGTATATAATAAAGTTTAAAATTATACTTGCCTCGATACAACAGAATAGATCCATCAACAAATCCAACAGCCATAAGTGTAAGTTTATCATTAAGACACAAACAGGATGTGCTTATTGCTCTGTTAGGCAAGGACGCTCTTGAGATCCTTACACATACTGGATGTCCTTGGCGGTCTAATTTATCCAAATTCCAAACCTTTATCACTGGGTTAACACCTACTTCATCCTCCTGTACAATATTGAAATCAATAAATTAATAAATTATATAAAAACTTTCTATAAACTGTTTCCTATGCCCATATACACAAAATATTCTTTCTCATCTTTCAAAAATAATAATTTTGGGGATATCTATCAAACAAGTAAAATTGAACTATGGACACTACTTAGGAGGTTTGATATTTCAAAACTGGCCCAAGATGTTTCTATTAATATTTGGTAAAATATGAAGAATATCCCAAACCAAAGTAGAAACCCTATAGTTTTTTATGAATTGCCCAACCAAAACGGTTTGGACCTTAGGAGCTATATTTTAGCAAAATTTGATGAAAATCATTACAGCTCATTAAAAAATCAATTATTTTGTTTTATTAACAAATGAAAGAAAACATAATTTTTCACAATAAACACTTTATTTATTCAAGACGACATTTCAATGACAAAGTAATCATCTTCAATTGTTATATGCAAAAATAACATCAGCTCTTATGGATCGTCTACATATAACAACTGATGATGACTTTGTTAATGGCTCCAAAACTCCTGGTGAACACTCATTGGACGAGGTAGTGAGTGGACTACTAAAACATAAAGGGGCTAAAACTCTTTTCTACTGAGTTAGAAAAAGAGACTTAGCTGCATAATAGACCAATAGTTGAGGTGTCCAGGGCTGCTCTAACCCTTAACCTGTCAGCTTAATCTATCTAATCTTGTCACTCATACATCGCCATGAATACATAAAGAGTTTATCGTGGAAAATTTAGATTTCTTTCATTTATTGATTGAAGTTTCCACAAGTATATTGTTTTAGTCTTACAACAAGCACTCATAAATTTTGTGTTATCAAAAACATGAAAAATGAAAACTCGGAGATTGGCCAAAATAGCCCATAAAAAATTAAAATTGGTTCACCGGATTAGCCTGAAGTAAACTAAATGGATAAGAGAACAGACATATTAAAAAATATATGAAGAAACACACACTTCAATTGGATCTCCAATGCTAGTCACTCAATTTCACACTTAACTTCACTTCCTACAATTGATCTGGGTTCCTTGTCTGATGCACCAGTGAATTATAGATTGGAAATCAGTAGGGATTGAAAAATTAAACGATGGGTCCAAGGAAGAAATAGAATGACAATGTTGTGGTGATATAAGGCAAATGAAACTGAGAGGATAGAGAAGGATGTATGGAGGGAGGGCTGAATAGAGCCAAATTCTTGAAAAGGCTATGCCCTAATACAAGCAAAATAATAAATACTGTATATATTCATACATAAATATACAAAACTACATTTATCACGTACATAATGTTAATGGTTTTTTTGTTTTGTTTTTTATTGTCAGCTTTACCTGATACTAAAACTAACAATTAATTGAATTAGGTATCAGCCACTATCGGTATTTGTTTTATATATCAGTTGCAAAAAAATCCTATCATAAATACAATCATTTTACTCAGTTGATATTTTAAAACTGATGTGTCATTAAAAAATTTCATAGTTTAGTCCTGCCAGATTTATAAGCTACTACTTTTAAAAGCTTTTATTAAGTGTGAAATTACAAGTCATACTAAAATTAAATTTAGTTCAAAAATTTTGTTTAAATAATATTTTTATTATATTAAATAACTAAGAAGATAAGTTGAAAGACAACATAATTAAAACTTACTCCAATAGTGATTAAGAAAGGTGATTCTCTGCTTTGTTCTGTAATGCTGATATTTCTGTCATAAGCTCGAAATGTTGATATTTGGAAAGTTTTATTGATAAGATGTACACTCCCATCAGAATCACCAAGAACAAGATATCCATGGCCACTGCTGCTACAAGTGATGCGTACATCCTAGACAATCATTAAATTACATTTTAAAACTAAAAACGAAAATAGAAAATAATGTGCTTGACTTGCACCACAGTGTCTGTGCAACTATAGCAAATAGTTTAAAATCAAATACTATTAAAAGTCAATGTTGGCATCCTTGGTGATACAACTACAGTAAACATATTGCAAATAACAATTCAATATAAAATGAATACACCAATAATATGTAAACAGGTAAAAGGTTTCAATTCCTAACTACTATTATAAGGATCAAGATTATTTACTACAAGATGGTCAATTTTGTTTCCTTGTTGTTTAAAGGCAATAAAACTCTCAGTTATAATCGCACTATGAAAATAAAAGCCATAAAATAAAGACTCTTGAATATTCAAATTGCATCAGAATGGGGAGATCTGATAGGAAAGGGAGGGATCTAACCCAAGACTACATGAAGAAATGTGTAGATCAAATAGGTACCTCAGAATTCCTGCACCAGTATGCACTATAAACCAGTCCTAGATGGTCAAAGTTAAACCTATAAGTAATTACTATATGAAGTTTGTTTAAAAGGTATCTGTCTTGAATATTTCTTATGAAACCAAATGACCATCAGTGGGGAGATAGGGGATACTTAAGTATGCATGCATGCAGTGACACAGCTAGGTTCTCGGAGGCCCAGGTGCTGAAGATCCAAATGGGGCCCTTAACTGACATTCCCAAAAATGAATTCAGGAGTTTTAAATCTAATTTAAATAAGCAATATATAATAAATTAGATTTAACAATACATAAACAATTATGAATATGTAATGCTTGGTTTTACAAATTTGAAGAAAAAAGGTATCAAATAATCAGATTTTATTGTATGATTTAGCTTTTTAATTGTCTAAAAAGTTAGGAGCTCACTTATCATTCCAATAAGATCAACATGATTTGAACAGGTGTCATTTAGGGCTTAAGTACTTACCAAACTAAAATAATAATAGACTTTAAAAAAAATAAAATAATAATAATTTGGTCTAGCATGGATAAATTAATTGAACTGTTATAAAATTAAAATAGCTAAATATTATTTAACTTCATTACTATTAGGCATTAGTAGTAAAGTACAACAGTTTTAAAAGGACAATTTAACCCCTTAAGTGTTTTATTTTATTTTTGCCTAAATCAACCCAAAAATGCCTATTTTTTTTATTTGATTATTTTAATGTTTGTTAACTTGGAAGTTAAAAAATATGCATTAAAAGAAAATATAAGCAACATCAAAAGTATAAATGTCATGTTTAATATAATTTAAAAATTTTCTGCAAATACATTAAAAACACATTTACCTAACAATTAAAAAAAAGTAAAATGTAATAAAACCATTGTTAAAAATAAAAGTACACACAATAAAGATTGTTTACAGTTTCTTACTAATGTTTAGTAATTTTTTTGGGTGTGATATATTTTAAAACATGGGGCAGCACACAGCCCAACATCACATTCGCTGCACTGGTATCGCGACCCCTTGCGGACATATCGCGACTCCTTGTAAATATAATGTTCACGGCGAATCCAAAGAGAACAAAAATAAAGCGGTAGTTTTATAAGTTATGCTCTAGAGAGCATGCCAACACTATCTAGCGGCAATACTAACAACTACGACGTAATATTTCGACAGAGAACGAAATAGAATAGGGCAAGTTAAGAGCGTCGGCTTTAGCCGACAGCGGCACTTTTTATCGATATTTGTAGCGTCGGCTTAAACCGACATAAACACTTAAGGGGTTAAAGTAATAAAGATGTAGCATAGTATGGTTCAAACAGAAACCAAAATAATAAGAAAGGAAATAACATAATTTAATAAATTAGCAACATTTGAACAGACTCCTAAAAAACTTCACTTGCAGTTTTGGAGTGTGAATCACGTGGTATTCAGAAAGGAAGAGCGATGCGAGAGGAAGCTGGGAGAGTTAGGCCCTCTTATTAAATTAAGATTCCCAACAATCTTTAAAGAAGCTGTAGCTGTGTGTGGAAAGGGAGTTAAAGCCCCCAATGTAAGGATATAATGATCAGATTCAATACAGGAAATGTGGTAAAAAGGGTCATTTAGTTAAAAGGGATGGAGGTCAAACAGACCATTATACTCCGAAAATTGGGATAACAAGTACTTACACTCTAGGTAGACTTGGGGCGCTTTCTCAAGACATATTCACAGATTACACACACCCCAACCCTAAATATAACAGGGGAAATAATCATTATAAGGGCTAATTTAGTGACATGGGATCGCCATTTGGGAAGAAATAAAGTACAACAGGATAACTGGGCTCCACACCAAATGTATAGGCCAACAAGGGCTATAGAGGTCAAAATAATATGAGGGGGTAGTATACTAACAGGGAAAATAACACTAGAGAGGCAAACATTTAAACAAATCTAAAATACTAAAAAAATTATAAATTCAAAAAACCTACAAAGGTTGAAATATTACAAGAGCAAAAGTCATATATCAAATTTTTAAATATAATACAATTACTAAAATTTAACAAATCTGAATGTCTAAATTTTCTTGATATCAGGAAAATAAACTATTTATTTAACAGTAAAAACATTGATTAAAATTGAGATTTGAACATTTCCGTTGTCAATGTTAATCTGTTGTGTCCTTTTATTTTCCGTTGGCAATAGAGCCATACCACTTAGTCATTTTTGAGTCATATAATTTCTAAGGTATTTTATGATCAATTTTAATTTAGAAAATGATCTTTTAGCTTTCGTCACTGTAACAGGAACAGTTAAGTAATACAAAAAGCAGTACATACATCAGGATAGTTAAAAGTCAAAGAACTATGTTCAATCAATAGTAGATTAGGAAGATGTTTCACATCTGTTATGTTTTTAATCTTAGAGCTGAAAAAAACTTCTAACTAATAACATTTGTGATCTAAACAAAGGTGTTATGTTGACAGAAAAAGTTTCTTAAAATTTTTCAGCTTCTTTTTCCAGTTGATCATCAGTAGAACAAACCAAAAAAGGGTTTGAATTAACCTATATACCTAACTACCGACTTTATGCCCTTGAACCAGTTGTTACGAGCATATAAAGTATCAATCATGGGAAAATACAGGGTGTTTATAAAAGAACTCCTTGATTTAAAAAAATCATAATTACAAAACGAAACCAGCAATAAACTTTCGGTTAACGAACTTGAGTTCAGTATATTGTCAAGATTTTTTGGCTAATATTCGATCGCAGTTGGCACCTGTGCATGACCTTGGAGCAAGTGTGGTGGGGGAAGAGCACCGGCCAGTCACTATTCAACAGTCATGGCTACGCCACAGGAAAAAGCTCAATGTGTGATTTGGTTTATTCAATCAAGTTCAGTGATCATAGTTCAGCGTAATTATAGACGTGAATATGGCGGTGTTGCACCTACTAACAAAACTATTCTCAATTGGTATAATCGGTTTCGGGAAACAGGTAGTATCTTAAAAGGGAAGTCACCGGGTAGGCCTTCAGTCTCTGAACAGAATGTGGAACGAGTCCGTATGTCTTGTACTCGTAGCCCTAAAAAGTCATTGGCAAGATGAAGTTTGGAGTTGGGAATACCTAAGTCTACTGTGTATAAAGTGGTGCGAAAGAGGCTTAAATTACGTGGACATAAGATTCAACTTCTGCATGAAATCAAGATCACTGACAAAGTGAAAAGAGTCGATTTCACAGTCTTCATTTTGGACAGCATTGAAGAAAATGAGAACTTCCTGGAAAATGTCATGTTTTCTGATGAGGCGACATTTCACGTAAGTGGGTCTGTCAATCGACACAATTGTTGGATTAGGGGGTCAGAGCCACCGCATGAATTCATAGAACATCAGCGAGACTCACCCAAAGTCAATGTTTGGTGTGGATTGATGCATGATCGTATCGTCGGACCTTTCATCTTCAAAAAAAAGACAATTAATGGGAATATTTATTATGATATGTCAGAACTATACATTTTCCCACAAATAGATGATATTGAACAAGAAAAGGGACCAATTTTCTTCCAGCAAGATGGCGCGCCACCTCACTACAGCAACCGTGTCCGTGATGCGTTGAACTTGCGTTTTCCTAATAGGTGGATTGGTAGATGTGGGCCACTTGCATAGCCACCAAGGAGCCCAGATCTGACTCCACTAGATTTTTTCCTTTGGGGACATGTAAAAAACATTGTGTATTCCGAGAAGATCCGTGAAATTGCTCATCTGAGGGAGAGGATTGTTGAAGCTGTAGCATATGCTGCTGAATACCTGGAAAGAAACTGAATATCGTTTAGACGTGGCCAGGGCAACAAATGGTGCTCATATAGAACTTTATTAGGTATGAAAAAAAACTTGAGAACATTCTCTTTAATAATATTTAGGTTTAATAACAATTAATTTAACTTTACTGTGTACTAATAAAACTTTAAATCAAGGAGTTCTTTTATAAACACCCTGTATATTGTCACCTTAAAAATTGATTTTGGGTTAGTGGGTCTTTTTACTTTAGTGCCTCTCTTGTTTGAAAATTGAGTCAATATACCCCATTTTTAGCAGATTTCTGCTTCTTCAACTAAATAAATTGAAAGATCGATGGTCATAAATCTCTAAAACAACATTACCCAACAACTTACAGGTGGGATTTATATTTAGAGATTCTTACTGAAGTGTTTTTGAGGCAATATATATGTTTTCTAAAATCTTGCACTGAATTAATAACAGTAAAACAAATCTAAAGAATTCTAGTGCTTTCCTCAGGCCAATACCGTATGAACTGGGATTTCTGAATCCCCCCTCAGTCAACCACAGTCTCACAAGTAAATTTGTTGTTTTTTTCCAAAATAATTCTCTCCCATGTAATTGCACCAAAAATAAGGAATGACCTTAATAATTAAATACTTAGTTGATGTATAATTTTTTACAGAATTTTTTACCATGGGATACCTAAATCTTTTTGAACAGGAAGCTCACCTTTATTGGGGTCAACTTATTCAGGACTCTTGACTTTGGGGGCCCCAGTGCAGTGAACTGGTTGCACCAACCTAGCTACGCCCCTGCATGCATGTATTTTTTCCGACCTGAATAGTGTCAGATAAACTATGAATAAAGGAGTGTACACAATGCCGGTCACAAGTTATTTTTCATATGGGACAAAATGGCTTGAGCAGAGAATTACATCAACCTTGATGAAGTGAAAAGCATTCGGAAGATTAAACAGGCGATGACAGCATGAGCATCACACAAATTAAAGAGTTATACATCAGTTTCAAATAAGATCCCACATCAGTGGAGAGTAACTCATATTCTGGTAGGCCCTCAACAAGTCAAAAGAGAGGTCATTTACGCATTTCAGACTTTGGTTTGCTGGACCATCATGTCACCATTTGAGAAGTTGTATATGAGATGGAGGAAAGCACTATTTCTATATATTCTATTTTCATGGCCTTCAATAGTGTCTGCAAAATTCATATCAGAGCTGCTATTCAAATAAAAATAATAAATATTATGAGGAGCTTAGTAGTCATGGAAACACTAAGTTTTATTAAAATTAGTACAAAAACTATAACATTAACCATAACCTTGCTAACTGAGATAAAGTAAAAGAAAAACTAATTTTATAGCATAACATTATTCCTATAATGTTGTAAAACTTCTTCATTAATACACAATATGACAATGACACTATTTATAAAAGTGGGATTAGCATCTATGGTATAAAACATATCTATGGGTGAACTATTTATTATCAATTAATTGTTTAAGTTTGACTACCGTATTCAACTGTTACCGTATTCAACTTATAAAGTATTAAACCTTCTATTGTTCTTTATTAGTCCCTTAGACAAATTTACATTCATATAAACAAGACAAGATAATATACAGGTAGTAAATCAAATAAAATAACATATAAAAATAATAAAAAAGGAGGGAAAAAAATTGTATAAGAGTAGTTAAATAAATGTATAATAATTTGAAACATAAGGTATATGGAGGAATTTAAACTTTAAATTTTACATCTTAATTACAAAACCCATAACCTAGATTTATTTATTAAATGTCAACAATAATTTTTATTCATTTATTTGACTAAAAGTCTCAGATAAAATAATGTCATTGTACAAGATTCATCATAACACACAATACATTATCTATAATAAACACAACACTACTCACAACAAGATCAAAAGACTATAATAAAATTACAACACACTATAACAAATCATATGCACTACAATAACAATTAAAACAATGAGGCTCCCTATAATCCTGTCAACAGTGCTTCATAAATTCCTCCGCAGAGTAACATGAACCATACAATAGTAATTGACTCAGTTTGCTTTTAAAACATTTATGATCATTTATCATCACCAAATCAGATGGTAGCCTATTCATGAATAACGCCCCAGCCTACAAAAGCAGGAGGATACTAAGTAAATTCAATCTGTACTGTTTTCCACGATAGTTACAAGCCATTCTAGTGCGGTAACTGTGGAAGTCCCTATTATAGACTTTTCACATTGTAATTTTAAATACGGTAAATAATTGTTTCAAATATATAAATACAGCTTTTAATACTCGAATATAACCTAGCCCTAACCACCTGAAAGAATCCGAACAAAGCAAGGATTAGATTAGATTTTTATATCTATATAAGAATTTACAAGTACTTGGGTAGATCGAAAATTCGTATTAACTTTCACAATGTATTTATATTTTTAATTAATTAAAAATAGTAGTAAAACATAATTTGTGTGCACAAGTTTTAAGCATATCATAGATAGATTGTTTTAACAAAATAATTTATGGTTCTACTCTAAAAGCTTTTAGGAGTTAAATATACAATAATGCAACATACCCCTATATATTCTGCAATTTTCCCTGCATCACTATTTTTCTTCAAATCAAAGAAGTTAAAACGCCTCCACTGGAACATAATAAATTACATGATTTAATATGACATAATTTTACGTCTTTAACTTTCAAATTAAAACATGTAAAATGTTTAAGACAGCAATTAATCCTTTACAACAGTAAACTTATATTTATTTGACTTAGATTTTATAAACAAAAATGTTTGTTGACATCTATCATTATAGAGTCTTCCTTCAAGTGGATGTTCGACTTCCTCATATATACTTCTACTACATCTTTCCACCTTATCCTCGGCCTGCCTCTCACTCACCCACCAGATAAAGTGCCTCTAAAAATCCTTGATCCTTGTCGATCTTCATCCATATGCCACACATAACAATACCATTTCAGTCTTTGTAACTTAATGTAGGTGGAGTGTGGAAGATAGTCAAACAGTCTATACAGCTCCCAGTTCTTCCTTTTTTACTACACTCTATTTTCTTCTTTGACTAGACTATTTCTTAAGAGCTTTCTTTAAAATCTGCCCAATAGTTCACAGGTTTTATTTTATGTAGTACATGTTACACTCCCTTACGTTATTGCGATAGGCCCTGATGAGAAATTAAAGAGCAATGATCTAGTTTTCCTACTAACTTCCTATTAGGCACTTTAACCCTTTCAAGAGTACAGGTTCTGGAATGTGCGAATATGCAGTGTTCATTATGTAACCATTATGACACTAAAAATACTCAAAAGCAATAAGAAAATAAACATTTCAAAATAGTTTATGTTTATTCATAAAATAACATAATTAGGCAAAAAACCACTAAACATAAAATATAAACACATTAAAAATAATGTGATAATCTAAAAGCAGGGCAATACAAAGTCCCATGTTACATTCATGATACTCAAATGCAGTCTTTCCACTTTTTTGGTCTTGTTTATGGTAAGCACAGACAAAATATCTTCTCTATAGTTTCCTCTTCTCTCCGTCAGGTGCTTTGGTCAGTCGTGATGCACTGTGAGACATAACAGGTGTTGCTTGACGCTTCTTTGCGCTGATAAAAGCAGTGGCACAGTGTCAGTTTCTTCTTACAACAAATAATGTATATCTCAGAAATTTTTTGTCTGACAATTTTTTTGGTGTATTTTAAGCATATGAGTTTTCGTGGGGATATCATGATGAAATACCCACTTCAGGCATTACCTTTTCTCAGAACTGTACAATTCGCTCCTAATCCTACATTTGCTGCCACAACACTTCCCAAAATTACATCAATATATTTTATTGCTCCCAATAATACAAAAACCTGTGAAATTACTTTTTTTTTTCTAAATTACACATGAAACTTTCTGGTGATCTGCACAAGGAAAACACTATTTATTCTTAAGACGTAAGATATGTAGTAGACAATATAAAAAAAAAAAATCAGGAAAATAAGGTGCCACCTTTAAATAAACATTTACCAAATGGAATTAAGTAAAGCAGATTTACGAAAATTTTGCATACTAAATATTTTGTTTTAGGCTAGTATATTGATTTTGATTTTGATTTTCAGTATTATTATTATCAGACTTTATTTTTTAATAAGCCAACACAAAAATAATTCTAATAACCAATTTGTGTCCAATAATTCATTTGTATAGATACCATACAGTTATTTTGATAACAGAACAAACATAAACCAAAATTAAATAATATTTTTTCTTAGGTTTTTAGGTTAGAGCCTCAATAAATTTTAAATTAAGTGATCAAATAACTAATCAAATGAACTTACATCTGTAAAAGCCATTACATACTGATTTTATGGACGTGAATTTTTTTTAAATTTATTTTATTTTAAGAAATGGAAATATATGTACTATTATTAAAAATATACACAATAAGACTAACACTCCGACAACCAGAACGGACTAGCCTAGCCTGCTATACCGTTTTGACAGCTGACATTGTGACATTACTTTCATTACAGCCTACATAATCTTCTTCACTTATTGCAGTTATATTACTTAGCTGATTAGTTTTGGACTGTTATACGACCATTGACGGTATATTAATTTGTCTTTGTCAGAAACTTATTTTTATAAGTTTGGAAGCGCTATGACATTTTATAAGTAAATATATTAAATAAGTAATTGTTTTACATATATGATTCAAAAATAAAATAGTATTCCTTAAACGACAAATTGAATTCACATAACAAATTTGAAACAAATTTTCGTACACACTCTGAACATTGATTCTGATTGAGCCAAATTGAAGACTTATTACTAAAATGAAATTTATTATTTATAAAATGAAAGAAGATAATTCACATTTTATTAGTTAGACGTTTGCTTTTGTAAATCATAGATTTACTTCTGAAAGATTTGGCTATGACCTGTTATCTATCTGCTTTGAATTAATATGTCACGTGGGTCAGGAACAACCAATCATTGAACTAGTTTATCTATCATGGCGTAAGCTGGGCAAAGTCGTAACATCCGGTTGCTTACACCCAGTAAGGAAGTGTTTAGATTTATTTATGAGTTTAATGGTTTTATAAAGTTATTCCATATTTTTCATCATAATGATCTTACTAGAGATCAACAACAGGATAGTTGAAGAAACTCTGACCTTAAAATATAAAAATGCTCTGGCTGGGTACGTACACTTTAAGTATATGTGCAGACAACACCGGTTGGGGTGGAGCGCGCCTAGATTTCTTTTTAGCTTAGATTTTGTAAATAACGGATGAATTTATAATTAAAGTTCCTTTTTAATTGTATATCAAATTATAAGTATATACAAGAATCATAGATATTTTTTCGCTCAGTTTATAATATCAAAACAAGTTTTAAAATGTAGGCTGTCATAACCAGTGACAGGTTTACTGACCTTATTTGGTTATGTCTGTACCAGATATTCTTTAACACATTTTCAGTGTGCTTTGCTTCTTTTATTATTTGTTATTAAATTCTACATAGATTTTTAAAAATATAGTGAAATCCCTGTTTATTGATCTTGAATAAATAATTGTTTTTGGAAACCTAACCTTAACAAATTTAGTCCACTTATCTATTGTTAAGCCTATGATTCAGCTGTTTTTCTCTTTATAGGAAGTAAGACTTAATTGATGGTGGGAAACATATGATATACCAGTTGTAACTTTTGTTACAGCTTTTCTGTCCCACTCATTAACCTGTTATATTGGCTTAAGATACCAAAATAGTGCTATCATACAATTTAAGATGGATCCCAACTCTTGTCACTTTTACTCTTTGGTTAGACTTAACAGGCTCAAATTGTGTTTTGCCACTTTATATAACTTTATTCAGTTTCATTGATCATTTAATATTAGTTATTGTTTGTGGGAGACACTATTGATTAAGAAAGGTGTGTCTAGATCTATTCAAATTGTGTATATAGCAACTGTCTAAATCCACACTTACTTAGTCAAATTCCATTTAATTAGTAATTTAGTTCCCATCTAGATTTATATGAGCCACATCTATTTTCAATTCATATTTGGAAATTAATAATCTTAAATAACCTAACATGTTTAAAACCCTCGATTTGATTCTGTATTCATATTATTCTAGGTAAAGTTTTATAAAAAGGGTAAATAGGCTATCTATTGTACATTATCATCGGATAAAAATTATATGAACTGGTAACCAATCATTTTCTTTTAAATATGAACATCAGTTTGTGCTGCGGGCTTATCTTTTCATAATAACTATTAATCCTAACTATCTATTTAAATTAAATAGTAAAAAATATATACTTTTTATACAAGAATAACCCTAGTTAGTATTTGTGGAAATACCAAATTTAGGCCTATGCCTATTTTCATAAATTATAGTCTGATGGGTAATTATATAGATTAGCAGTTACAGTTAGTTTTCATTATTTTGTTAAATGTTAATCCTTCACTACCAACCTTTATTCTTAAGAATAATTTATTTTTTCAATGCAGAATTCACTTTTTAACCCAAAAATCATAATTTGAAAACTATGAAATCCACTTACTTATTGGTTAGACATTTTATTAGGCTAAATTGTAAAACATGTTGTATTGAAAGATAATAGGCCAACATCTTATGTCTAGTTATCTTATGTCTAGTTAGTCAGATGAAAATCCTGTTTGGTTTAGATTCTTGCATTCTCCATTTTGAGAACCAAGTCTTTTTTTTTTGTTGTTAGAGTGAAAATTTGTTTTTTTTCCCTCCTCATATCTTGCCTGATTACAGTTTGTATAGGCTACATTATTGTTTTCAATTACTGGTTCACATTTTCCTAATTGTCCATTTAATTCAATTCTTTTTTTACTTCTTGTCAATTGTCTGACCATTCACCTTTAATTAAGCTGATAAAACTCAACATATAAGCTGATCTTTTCAAATCAAGGAGAAAGGGTTTAGCCAAGGAAGGTTTTGTTTCATCCATTTTTTTTAAACCAGTCACTGGATAGGCCTATTAATTTTGAATGATTGAATTTATATAGAATTACAGATGCAATTGATTTATGTTTTGTATAATATTCTCTGTACTTTTGGGGGAAAATAATGCAATTTAATAGAATTAATTTATACAATTTATTGAACAATTTTATCTAACAAATTTTTCTTATCAGGAAAATATAAAAAGAATATATCAATAAGTTAAAGTAAATAATACAGTATGTTTCAATATAATCATAATAATAGGGTTTACTTGTAAATGTAAACCCTATTATGTAAGCCCTTTCAAAAGAATAGCTTCTCTGGACATACTTCACAGAATGTTGCACGTGACTTTTTTTAGAGTTTTGACGGCCTCCCGTACTTACGGTCTTCTGGTAGCATGTTTTGCAATTTTTTTTTTTTTTTTTAGTCTTCCTTTTCTTTTTTCCTTCCCCAACAAATGTAGATCTTAGAGATAAGTAGTGTTGACCAATTAACTTTACAGGCTCAATGACCTCTTCCTGACATTGTGTACGGCCCATGAGTCTGTACACAACTTTTTCTCTAAAAGTACCAGTGGAATAAACATTTTTCATCTGCGTTGAGCATTAGCATGTACACACCTTATAAGCTAGTCAAGCGTTGACCACAGTTGTACCAAAGAACTTATAATTTTTCTTATAATTTTTGGAGTTATTGATTGTAATGTTGCTGTTCCTTAGCAACATTGTGATACTATCTTATTGAGTTCCAGACAGCAGTAGGAAACCATTTGGTCAGATACATTAGTTCTCATTTTGGCTTTGTTATACTCTACAATTACAAGTGTTTTTAAAATGTTCTTGCTTTATCTGGTTTTTTGGCCTGTATCAACAAAAAATTGTAGGATGTTTTTGTTGACATTATTTTCACTTCTCTCTTATTGATCCATCTTGAATAAAAAATGCCATTAGGATATTCAAGACAAATCATTACAAATCTACAGTATTAGTACAAACCTAACCTAATAATATATACAGTAGACTTCGTAATGTTCAGTAACACGACATATTCTGGGGTTATCCGGTACCGGATATATATTTTCCTTTTTAACTTCTATGTTATTATAAAATTTTAATTTTAAATTATCTTTTCTTTGCTTCACGTTGTGAGCGCCAATTTATAATATAGCCTACTCCTACTTATTATTTAAAAAATATAATATGTTGGAAGAAAATTTTATTTATGAGTCTATTTCAATTTTCAGACTATTAATTAAATTTCTCTACAATAATCAATAAATTGCTCAACACATTTTTAAACATTAATAATAATTTGGTTTTATTCATGAGAAATTAACATTTTAATGGTCATATATATATATATATATATATATATATATATATATATATATATATAGGTTAGAATTTAATAGGGCACATAGCCTATTACATTGGTTAGATTTTGTATGGACTGGAGACAGGCTTGCCTTGGAAAATGGTCCTTGGTATTACTTAATAGTACATAAGTAAGAAAACGCACACAAAAAACACTAAAGTTTTAAAAGATTGAGAAACACTGTTCACTTTCTCAATCAGTAGAGTTAAGAAGAAGACTGAAGACTGAGTGTTGAACCAGTTTTTTTTTTTTTTTTTTTTTTTTTTTTGGGAAGGGGAAAAGGATAAATGATGATTCATCTAAGGTTAATATTAGGGGGTTCTCTTGATTTTGTGACCCATTGATGAGACAGTTCTCATCTTCTTAGTTCAACAATTGGGTCAAGTCTCCCTGGGGTTGGGTTAAGTCTCCCTAGACATAGGGAGACTTGACCCATTTGCAGACTTAACGTAGAATGTTTATTTCTCTATATCTGTGAATAATTTTTGTTACATATATTATCACAGTGTGTACAAAAGAACAAAGTATTTTTCAGTAATTTTTATTTAGTTCCTAGTTTGATGGAAAAAATTTAAAAATTCATAAACCGGTAATTGGGTCAAGTCTCCCTAGTTGCCCCTATATTCTTTAAACTGACCATATAACATGTAACAATAAAATTGCATCAATATGTTTTATAAAGGCTTAATGCCATAAGTTCATGTTTCTTTTGCTTTTTTTTGCAGCCATAAACCAGAATCGATAGATATTAAAATAGCAGATTTCGATGGTGTGCTTTTTCATATATCAAATGTTAGTGGTGACAAAACCAAAGTTCGGGTAAGTTAACTTTTAATTAATAATTTACATACATAAATTATACATGTAACGTTTATGTTAATATTTGAATGAAAATGAAGACATCTTTTAATTATTAATGACGGTATTTGGAATTTGTAGCTGTGAAGCTGGTTTTAACATTCTATGATGTTTTAAAATATATGTAATATATGATATTGGTCTAGTATGATATTGATGTATCTCAGGCCTAGCTTGGTTAGATTTAAAACTAATAAGTTAATCCTAAAAATTATGTATGTGGGATTAAAGCTAGCTAAGAGAATAAATCTAGCAAGCTCTGATGTAAAGTAGTTAGAACAAATTTTTGTAAAAATCTGTAGTTTGGGATATGCTTATGTGGAATTTTCTTCAGATTTATAATATAGTTACCCAACACAAGAACTACTTACTATCATGGCTGAATTTTTGGAGTAGGTTATTGTGAATTCTAATAACCAAAATATTTTTTAGAATTTTAAATTTAATTAAAATATTCACTATGGCATAGAAGGTATATGGAATTTTTCTGGTTGGTTATATTTTCCTTAAAATGTGTTCACATTAAATATTTATGTTTACTTTTGCCCTCTAACTTACATGAATGTAAGTTGCATTGATCAAATTAAGAAGCTATTAACTCAATGTAAAGAAACTTCTACTCTATTAATGTTATCCCCAAGAAAATTATTTAAAATCTCTACTTTGCTTTGATCCAGTCAAGATTACAATATTGTATAACCTGTTGAAGGTGGTGTTTTAATAACCCTACTTACATATTCTACATTCAAATGTCTTATATTCTTCAAAAATTCATAGTAAAAAAACTATTACTTTATATGTAGAACTCATTTATCTTTTCTGATTTCAGCTCTTTACAGAATTAAATACCCTTCCATTGTGTATTCTATTTTGTTATATATACTTTCTGGCCATTTTCTATTTGAGCATTTTGTTCCACTAAAGCTCTATAATCCACTAGTAAAGGTAATACAATTCTTCTGAGTAATTAAACGCTTAAAACCAGCTATTAACCTTGTAAATCAAATTTCTGATTTTACTCATAATTTTCTTTCTCATTATATACTAATATATTCGGATGAATTTTCATATTTAAAAGAAATAAATATTTCTGATAATTCCTGAAGAAAGTGTTTATAGGCCTATGTATACATAATTACAACCTTAACAATTTTGTTTCCGGATTTTAGTCTGTGGAACATTTTGTTCCGACCACCTTAATCGAATTTATATTGTCAAAAATACAGGTTACATTTTCTAAAAACAATATCCTATTTTAAAAATAAAATAATCTTTTTCTATACATTTTTTTACCATTATTTTATCTCGGGGGACATTCCCTATTAAATATTTTGTGTATATAACAGTTTCAGAGATTCCTATTGTATCACTTTAAATGACTCACTCTGTATATATATTGGCCAAATATTTGTTTAAAAGTTATGGGGCACTAATCATTTTTTTAATTGCAACCCTTTTAAATAAATAAAAAAATAATGTGCTGAAAATAAAAATAGATTTGTGCATACAGATCTGTGTATGTATAGAGAAAGTTCTTTCAATATATAAATATATTCATTACAACCTTTATTTAAATTGATTTCAACAAAATGGAGTTGCTGACAAGTAATGCATGTTACAAGTTGCTGACTCATGTGCTATAGATAAAGCATTATGACCACTTCAAAGACAGAAATGAGTCATTATATAGAATAAGGAGTGTAGTCCCAACATTGTGAATACAAATAGATTACAATTCAAATATTGTATTAATATTCTGTTGTCTATTAAATAAATTATAACCAACTTTAGATCACATACATATACAAAACCCAAATTGTATATAAATTCTGAGGACTTAATACATTAACTGAGGGCCCGATAATTTAGACACCTAAATGCTGAGATTTTTCTTCATAGGCGTATTGATGTAGTAATACTAAAAATATTAGTAATATGTGTTTCAAATGTTGTAATGGCGGAAAAAATGGCATCATCTTTACCGTCCCCCATCGGCGACAGCAGCACTATAGGAAAGAACATGTTTCTAAAACCTATAAAAATATTGATAACAATTTTACATACACACATACTTTTTTATAAAGTCATTCCAAGAAAAGCAAGACATGAATGAAAGAAGCAGAAAATAATGTTATTGTTCTGTCACCCTTAAGCAACAGCTGTGCCCATGGTTTCAGGTTACAGAACAAAATATTTTAAAAACACAAGTTTTAATAAATACACTCTTATCCTGTAGTTACAATTTACAATATTATACAAAACTTCCACCACCCTGGTCTGCTTGTATTTTTACTTTGAGTGCCACTTATCAAATTAATTATATAAATTTAATATTAATGCACAATTCTTTATTTAGTTACATTTCTGATATTTCCAAATATTGTACTGGTAAATATATATATATATATATATATATATATATATATATACAAATACATTTGTAGGAGTAGAACTAAAAAAAAAATCATTGAATATCTTTTCGGATCTCTTTAAACTTCTCAATCCACCTCTCGGATGGAATATAAAACACCGTTAACACTTGGGTGTGAATAAATGTTTTACTGGTAATGATCCAATAATTTTAAATAAAGGGAAGATCATTCCTGAGAGAACATTTTAACATACGGTAGTCAGTCGTTATTATAGGTAAATGATTTTGTAATGGAGCTGGAATTAATACTCAACAGGATGAAATTAGTTCCTAAACTTTCACAGTTAATTATTTTACTACATAAATAATTCAAAAACTCCGTGAAAATGCTATTATTTCCATTTAAAAAAAAAAAAAGTTTTTATTTAAAACTCATTTTGTGTACTTAGAAAATGGTTGGAAAAAAGTAGCTTCTAATGATTTTTCTGGTTAAGAAAAGTGTTCAAACTTTAAAGAAACAAAGTTTAATCAAATTTGAATGAAAACTGTCACATTAATCAAATAAAAATAAACTTCTATTTTTTTCTTTTCTTACAAACCTGTTAGCTATTTCAAATAATAATGTTTGTACCAAATTTGACAAAATATATACACAGTTAAAAGCTTTTTCTATTGATATGAAATTGATTTTATAATTCACCATCTTTTGAACTTTATTTGCTGTGTATTAAATTTTTCAATAGCATTTAGACTATTGTAATGTCCATTGTAATATCGTAACCATTAAGATTGACATTGGTTATACAACTGTATTTTGTCTACAAATAAAAATAATAAAAAACACATCATGAATAAATGTTACAACCAAAGTAATTAATCTAGCTATTATATATAATATCTAAACAATAGCTACCGAATTTGGTCGAAGTGATTAATGAGGCTTTATTTATCACTTTTTGTCCAGCCATTATGCATAGTATCTTAACGAAGTCAGTGAATGTGATGATAATAATACGGTTAATCAGTTTTGTACCATTCAGGAAAGGAAATTTTAAAAAATTAAAGTCGTGCTGAGCTCTGAAAAACAAAAAAATTAACGGTCATGTTCAGTGATGGAACCTCTAGGTTATGTCGGTTCTTGAGCTTACCTGAGTTCACTATTTATTTTTACAAAATAACAAAACTGATTAACAAATAACAAGTCAAATTATTTATTCAAAAAAGGAAACAGATTATATATATAAATATGTATATAAAAAAAAGTTAATACGCTCTTAAAGAAAATTTAATTAATAAACCCTTAAACAAAATTTTAACAACAATTAAAAAAAAAACCACCCCAAAAAGAAAAGAAAATTTAGTGAACCCTCCCTTTTATATAAGATTACAGTATCTTATTTTTTATTTTTTTAAATTAAGTAATAAATTAACAAAATTTGATTTTAAACAAAATTACATACAAGAATAATTAATACGACAAACACAAGAAATGCAAATATATATATATATATATATATATATATATATATATATATATATATATATATATAGTTATTTTGTTGACCAACATTTAAAAAAAAACTAATTTATATATTTAAAAAAAAATTATCCAAAGAAAGTTTTTGACGTCAAATTATAAATTTAGAAAACTAACCCCTTTGGGGTCGCGAAGCCGAAAAATTGCTAGCATGTCCCATCCTAATTAAATTTAAAAAATTGAGTCTAATTTGCCTTACTATATATTATTAAACATTTCACACTCAGAACAGTTTGTCTCTTTTTTTGGGCCAGGACGAAATTTCACTTAGGTTCCTTTACTGACGACAATGATGTGTCATTCTTCTACCAGTTTAAAACTGCTTTCACAAATACAAAAACAAGGATTGGTACAGCAGAGAAACTTGATTTTTCATGTTTTAAGATGAAATTTAAGTTCATGTTAGGCATTGCTCTTTACCAAAAAAAAAAAATACTGAAGTTACGTTACACATTTTTGATCAAGTTATATGACAAAATATTTGTGTTATAAATTTACATAAATTTTAAATTGAACCAAACTAATTATTAATAAATGAAAAGAAAATTTCAATCAAATCTTACAGCCTAAGTCAGAAATACAAGTATTTAGGATAATGAACTCCAAGTATAATTTTAATTCTATTATGGTTACAAATTTAGCTAAATAGAAATTTTGATTACCTAGAGCAGAAATTGGTGATTCATGAGATCTGTGAGGGGCCCTGACGGCACTATGAAATTCAAGCACATTTGATGAGATGGAAAGACCTTTTTTTTTTTTGAATTACAATGGATTTTAAATAATTTTGAAAAGAAAACAGCAGACCATGCACACATGTTAAATTTAGGTCATGCACATTTTACACCTTAAAAAAAAAAAATTCACATCTTACACATCTTTTTTAATTTTATTTTAAGAACACCAGAGCAAAATTCATGATTCCAGACTTCGTGTTTTTGTACGTAAGAGTGAAAGTGGATGACTCATCCTTACGGTGACTAAAGTGCATGCACCAGGCCCTATCAGTTCCTTCTTGCATCTTGCCAAATGCCTTCCGGCGTGTTCTAATGTTCATATGTAGGACTGGTTTGCGTATGATTCAGTTTTTGTTTGATTTGTTATTTTTATGAATAAAAATACATAGCGGATTTAATAAATGCTACAGTTTATTTAGCTGTTATGTGTAATAACAGTTGGTTCTGAGAAAAGTAATAAAACAGAACGATTTTGCATTCTGTTTAATATCTTTACAACTCAAATTATTCAAACAAACTTTGTAGGACATTTATTACTTTGACTAACTCATGTTAGCTATTATTCATAATGTTTAGTCACACTGATTAATATTTAAAGATAATTATTACTTTAGCCAAATCACACCAGCCATAATAAATAATGACTGGTTAGAATAATTAATTATTCACTTTCATTAGTCAATTTAGTCATTATATATAATAAAAATAAGCCAGACCTTCCTCAAGAACTCTTGGCAATAAAAGAAAGGCCAAGGGGCAGCTCAATATTTACATTGGAAAGTGAACAGATATGTGTACCCTTGTATCCTATATACCTGACAAGAAACAGAAGAAGAATGTTCTTCTTGCATCCACGATGCATACAAATGATGAAATAGATCCAGACACTGAGGATGCTTTGAAACCCTACATGCTACAGCATGACAAAGGGAGAATTGGATGTGGCTAATGATAAATGTGGAAGGGAGAATAAATAACAATTGGCGATTTACTGTATTTGGTGGTCTGCTCAATGTTTGAGCAATAAATGGTCAAATAATATACAAGACTAATAATAGGTGAACTCAAACAGCGAAGACTTTTTTGACTGATTTAGCAAAAGAACTTATAAAACTACATATAGCACGCTGAGGATCCATTGAAACACTGCCTACAGACCTTTGAGAAAAGATAAGATGACTGACAGGTGACCAAGCTATTCTTGCTCCAGCACAACCCCAATAAGAGAAAGGAAGGTGTGCCTTCTGCTCGATTAGAAAGAATAGATTCACAAACGATGTACCTGTGAAGAAGATCCCATTTCAAGTTTGGACAAGTAAAATAAACAAACAATAATTGAGAATTCTGTAATCTTTTAATTTAATTTGTTGTATCTAATTTTAATAATTTTACAGGTAAAAATGTATTGAATAAAATGTTTTAACATTAATGCACTAGTTAAAAGTCTATTTTAATCCCTTAAAATTGAAATTTATGACAATAACTACAATTTTAACCAATGTTACAAATGTTAGATTTGGCGTGAGTGCTCGTGGAAGTTTTAATAGCACGAGTGATCCCAGGTTAAACAAATAATAACAACCACAAATTAAAAACTGTTAACATTGTTAATTTTTATTTTAATCTTCTTAATAACTTGATTTGAATGTGTATATTTTAAAAAAAAATTGGGAAATTATTTTTGAATTTTAATAAGTATGTGTAAAAAAATTTGTTGTGAAACATTAACAAAGAATGGCGAAAAATTTTAATTTGGTGATCATTTTTCTGCAAAATATTGTAGAACACATTTTTGTTTTTTAATCGTAGGTTTTTGTGTATACTTTTAAGAAGGTATAAACAAATTTATAAATTTTATCAGTCATTTTAAAATTTGGTTTCATTTTATGTCCTTATTTTAAACATGCATGCTTCAATCTTATCTTGTATCAGTTTCATAAAATGGCTTTTGCCTCAAAATAATCTGCAAATCAAAAATAGTTTTTGTCTGTTCTTTGTAATATTTGAAAATAATATTTGGTATACATATTTACAACATTTAGAATTATATTTTACCAATTTTTTTAATGTAGGCATTCAAAACAAAAATTACCAAAACAATCAGATTAAATATGGTTTCTGGTCAGTATGGGATGATACAAATTTTAGTTATAGACTCTCTGATAGCTAAAACAAAATAAACAAGAATTGGCTTGTTCTCAGATTTTTCCTTTTTTCTTGAAAAATATCTTACATGGACTACACTATTGCAATCAACTCAGTCGATTTCTATTATTTATTTTACCTGTCTTCCACACAAAGAAGAAGAATTTGAAGCACTTTCGCAATTCTTTGGAAGAAATTTTAATACTGAATGACCCATCAAAATGTGTTCTAGGTCCTCACCATGTGTCAGCTGTAAAGCTATCATCATCCCCATGGTGAATATAATAATTTTTAAATTGTCATTGTTTCAGACAAGTATATCGCTCAAATTCTATAAACAACTTCAGGAACATGGAGCTGATGAACTACTAAGGCGAGAATATGACAATTTATTAACAGAACCTGAAGATGGTCAGTAATATTACTTGCTATCTTAAGCTATTAATTTAGATTTAAAGAGATTTAATTATAAATTTTGGTCTTTTATGCAAATCATTTTAACCATAAAAAGGAGCTAAAGTTGGGAAAAAAAATAATATAACACAATTCCAATAATAAAACTTATACCCAAAACAAAAAACATTTAGCACATTTTTTCAAGATATACAAAAGTTTTGTAATGTAGTTGTGAATATATTGTAGGTTAAAAAAAATCAGTTTCTAAAATTGTCATGTAAGAATTTTTTTAAAAAAAAACTTAACCAAAAAGTTAGGCATGATTTGAAAAAATCACTAAAAATAGTAATATTTTGGAAAATACAACTGCTTGTTATCATAGTATATCAGGAATAATTTTTAAAAAATTACGAAAACCGAAGTCAAAATTCCAAAACTATATTTACCATAATTTTTTTTTTTCAATTATGGTGTACTTAGTGATAAATGTTGGTAAAAACATAAATCAATTTATAAAATTTTCATTAGCCAAAATAAATTTTTACATAAAAAGTGGAAATTCGCTCAAAATTAGGCCTATTTAGAAAAAAATCACCAAAAATAGTAGCATTATGAAAAACACAACTTATTATCATTTTTCACAGAAAGGTGCATAGAATTTATCTGTGTAATGAAAAAAATGTTAGATGTAAAAAATTTGGAGTTAGTATGTCAGGAATAAAAAAATTTTACAAACACTGAAGTCAAAAATCTATATTGAAAACTTATATTTCCATTAAAAAAAATTTATAAAGTATTTGTGCTATATTTGTTTGTAAAAACAAAAATAAATAAATTAAAAACATAAATAAATTAGTTCCTTTGTACTAACCAACAAAACGTTTTGCACCCTAGGCTAGGCTAGGCCTGTAACAAAACACTGAAAATATTAAAATTCACTCTAAAAAATATACTCTATAAACAATAACACACATATTATAACGTGTATAAATAAATTATAATAAATAAATCACTCTAAATAACAAAATAACTTCACAAAATAGTAATAAATTGAGCATCCCACGATGACATACACACAAGATGCAATAAACATGCAAGTAAGGCAGATCAAGACGGTTTATGTTAATATTCATTACCAAAAAAATATCATGCCTATGAACTAGATCCTTATACCAACTTATAGATCTAAATTTCTTCTTTGCAGTAGTATAAAGATCGGCAGGATAGTATCAAATATAAAGATCAAATCTTCAAAGTTCGGTAACCACCACTTTATACAAACCGGTGATATTCATTTTAGGAGCACTTCGTAGAATGTATATATCTCATAAACTATACGACCTCCGATAATTTTGAATACGTAGTTCGAAAGAGGATGAAAAATACTGTAAATTATTTGTCAACTTGTGGTATTTGGACAAGAATTGCCATTTACAAAAATTATATGATCTATGTATTTTTTATATTGCGTCGTTTCGTGACGTTGTACACTCTCACAAAAAAAGACAAAATTATCTAATTTTTATTTTTCGTTACAAGATTATGAAAGATTGAATTATACCTTTACAATAATAAGTTACATATTTTATTAAAATAATATTTACTAGGCTCAAAGTTGAATTGAAAGAAAATGTGATTTTTAGCATGTAAAAACGTGTTAAAATACTTGATTTTTTTAAAATTTTTATAGATTAAAAACTATAACAGTTAGAAAGATTTGTGAAGCACAGATCGAAAGATGAAGAATTGTATAGAACAGTGTTACTGTCGATTTATTAGGCAGAAATATGGAGTTATGAAAATTACAAAGAAAGATGTTAATGTTTGACAAGTGCACAGTTTTTGCTTTACTAGTTTGCAGCGAAATACACAAATTTTACCAATTAATTAATTAAGTAATTTTTATAATGTTTTATATTATTTTACATGAATATGCATCTTTGGAACATTAGCTATCCAACAGTATTTTATTTATTGCGGTAGGATGTTTCTAAATGGGCGAAATGTTGAATTGCAAAACCGTGTTTTTTGAGTCGATATCCAACAACGTGCGTCGTTATTGACACAAATATGTCAAAATGCAGTTTGAGGGTTAAACCTTTCCATTCAATTTGGTGTTAAATAAAAATGTCATTGTTTATTGCTAAAAATCACCATTTCAAATAAATATCCTATCTTCGTTCGTATTTGGTCAAAAAGCTTCTATTTTTTACAAATTCTGTTTTTCACGAAAAATTCAACTATTTCAAAATATATAAATTGATTGCAAAGTAGTATTTTATTAGAAAGCTTAACCTACTTTACTACTTGTATTACTTTATTTTCATCAAACTTTATTTTTTAATATATTTTAATGACGTATGAACTTCGTCATCTTAGCTATTTTCTAAAATATTTCAAATTTATTAATACACTATATAACATTTATTTTTGGTCTACTTCTGTAGAATCCAAAAATACATTTCTTTATATCTATTGAGCAAATTTGAAATTTTCCCCTACGGTAACTTTAATCTTTAATAATGTAAACACTCTTTGCTCTATTATAATTTGAGGATTAGATGGTTAATACATATACACGTTTAGCTTAATGTATTTCACCAGGAAAAACACAAATTCATAAATCGTGGTATTCCTTTAAAATTTATTAATTCGAGTCTGAGTTATTCATCTCGCTTGAACTAATAGTTTTTTATCCATACAGGTACTCATGCTGCCTTAGAAAAATTAATTTATACAAATTTTTGTAAACTTCAAAATTTCCACGGCTTTCACGGGTCCTGCCTGTTGTAGTATATACAAACTTATATTCACTTAAGGTAACTAGATAATGTTATATTGTTTTTATTGTGAAAGTTTTTTTCTTTAGGATATATAGTTTTATAAATTGTGTTTTATAACGATGTTTTTTAGGCTGATGTTTTTTCGTACTGTATTAAATACATACATCCAATTAACTCTGGAACTGAATATAGGTTTATACTTCTTGTGTAGCATTATCGGTCTATCCTCACTTGAATTATGGAGTGTGACTCTTCAAATCGAGAGCTGCAATGGGTTTAAGCTTGCAAACAAAATTAGACATACACAGATTTAAAGTATGGAATCCTGCAGGAAGTCATTCAGAGATTTAGAAATATTATCTTTTCCAAGACTATATATTTTAAGACCATTATATTTAATTGGATCAAATGTAAACCAGTTTATAACAAGGATTTTCAAGATTATAACACCAAGTGAGCAAACTTTTAAGGTATCAGTCTAGTGGGCTAACAGACATCTTCTCTCCATTTATTAACACATTTTTAGACTGCATAATACTGGAAAAACCTTTTAACAAATTTAATAGTAGCCTGTAAAATATTTTATTATTGGAGTCTTACTATTCTGAATTCAGAAGCTGTTTATAACAAGCTGTTTATATATTTTGTTTCACTCATTGAAGTCTAATATAGGCTCATATGTTTTACTTTTCCAGTTATACATGTTATAGGAAAAGTTATGTATATATGGTATAGAAAAAGTTATGTGATGTGTGAAAAATTTGATGTAGAGTTGATTAAAAAGTAGAATCCTCTACTGTGGATATAACCATTTTGAGGCCCCCCTGAGTCCTAAAAAGTTGTTGTTGAAATAATGTAAGTCTGTCATGTGTCATAATGTGTCATGCTCTACAACTCAAATGTGTGGACTGATTTCAATCAAATTTGGAATGTGTGCATATTTTGTCTCAGGATATTTTAAAAATTTTATTTTTTTGGGTAACGATTTTAATATACCCTAATTTTTAAAATAAAAATCCAAAAAATCGGTCTTCAGACTGTTATAAAATAAATTTCCACGGACCAATTTTGTTAAAATTTTAGTAAAACTTGAAGATTAATGACCATACCTGCATGCAAAATGTCAAATAAAATAATTTTATGGTCCAGGAATAATTTGCAAGAAAACAAAAAGAGACGGCATCAGTAATGATTGGCATTTTTCAAAATGACATTTTTAGGAAAGATTTGTTTTATTTGGTTTTGGGGATTGATGAGGGGGAAAGTTTGTGCATTTATATCATGTTTGCAATACTACTTAGAATGTCCAAACATTTTTTGGGTAATTATTTATATGTTATTAGTCACTATTTTGCATTATTGTTTTTGAATTAATTTGTTGTTATTATTGTATTGTTTTGTATTTTATTTAATCTCTTTTGAATAATTATCAAACATTATTTTATTATTGCATTTTAAATTTATTTATTGTTTTGTGTAACATTTAATTCTGACCATGGCCATGCAATTGAATTTTTTCTACGGCTAAAATAAATGAATGAAATTTGTTTAGTTGTTCATACTTATTACCAATAATCTAGTAAATAAACCACTTTTTTGTAAGATTTCCCAAATTAGAAGTGGCAGTTTCAATTTCCAACACGCCAGTCATTTTAGAATTTATACTGGACACATTTATAATCTATCGTTCCCCCAAAAGATTAATTTCCTCCCGAAGTAAAGAGAAGGCTATTTGAAGCCTCTCCCCCCCTTCCAAAGTTACAAGTATGTAAATAATAGTTTAGTTGTTTTATTTTAGATACCCGGTTTAACTTTTGTGTTTTTTGTTTCCAGTTGTGTATTTATATTTTGCCTAGACATCTAGGCTTTTCAAAGTTTATTGAAATAAATAATGTTATTATTGAAGTGATTATGGATGAATATAGGATTGTCTTCTCAAAAGTCGTGACACAATCTTCATGCTGAAATTGAGTTATTAATCTGAATCATATAAAATGGCATTTTGCAATTTCATGTAGGGAAATTATTTATTCGACTATTTATATATAAATTTGAGAAATCAAAAATCTTTGATATACTTCTGATTACTGAAATCATCTGTACTATTCTGGTTTTAAAATTAATGGTTAATGATGGATTGTTCATATTATTGATATAGTTTATACAGACATGTTTTATCATTTGTAGGTATACAAATTAATACATAACATTTTGGGAGTTTGAATCTCGTTATCAAGTGAAATGTGTCTATAATAGTCTTAGTTTGTTTGATCACTTAAGCCTTATTTTATCTCTAGTTCCTTTCTTAGGTACTAGTTTTATTTTTCAACAAGACACTTGGTTGTGTTGACCCTTTTCATGCTTGCAAATGTTTAAACATGTTCTCTGTACTAATTTTAATTATGTAGGACATACAAGGGTATAAGAAAAATAATGTGTTGCTATCAATTCAGATTGCATTCATCAATTGGAACAAAAAAGTTCAGTAAATAAATTAAAATTCTGTTTCTATTATTGTCTGTCTGTTTGTTTTTATTCGTAAAAATACAATTTCTATAGAATGGGTATTAGTATTAATTTAAAATTTTGTGTACCTACAGTACAGAAAAAATAAATCACAGTACAGTAAAACCCTTTTTAACTGAACTAAAGGGGGCGGAGACGGATCCACTGCGGGTAACACAATTATTTTTCGGATAATCCATAAAGCTGTTGACATATGGTAAAAAATGTAAAAAACACATAATTTCCTATTAACCCTTCAACGCGGTGAACCGTCTATAGACGCGGCCAAACTTTCACCTTCTGGCGCGGCCGCCCGTCTAAAGACGCTAAATGTCGCTGCGGTACGTGCTGGATTCTAGCGTCTAAATAAAGAACTTTTATGAACTGAGCGTATACCCAAGAGAAACAGAACATTGCCAAGAGAAATGCCATCTGTTGAGTTATTGATTTTTATTTCTAGACCACCGTGACCTTCAGAAAAGGAAACAACACGTGGCTATATACAAACAGCTGTAGCGGGTTCGTGGAGGGCTCTCGTGTGTTATAGGTTATTATAACCTCATTTATTTATAAGTGTAATATTTTTAACAGTTTGACAGTAGATCGTGTGATTAGTTCTAGTGTATATTGTGTTTTAGTGATAATGTGGGAACTGCAAAATGATAATATTCGCGAGTTTTTTTGGATTACGCTCAAATGGAGTTCCATTGTGATCCAAATATTGAAGGTAATCATGATAGTGGTGATGAAGTTGTAAATATATGCAATGTGTCTAATGATACCGCAATAATCTTAGATAATGAGGAAGTTACAGTAAATGTAAATACGTATAATGTCCCGCGAGACAATCCACAAGAGAAGGAAATGTTAGTCGACGATTTTAACTACCGCACCAGAGGGTCTAGCGCTCGGAACGGCTTACCGCGTTGAAGGGTTAAAACCAAACAATCTATATATATTTTACATACATATATGATGTACAGTATACTGTAGCCTATATTAGAATTGAATCACTGGAAAAAGTCTGTCATTTTCTTTTTTGTTTTCTTTTCAAAACATTTATCTGCTGCTATATCATGTCACCTCTTTAAAAGTAATAGATTAGCCTATAAAAATAAAACAATTTTGTTGAGGCTGTAATATTTAACGTATGTATTATAGTATACATATGTACACTTTAAAATATATTTTATTATTTAATACATACAGTACAACAGTACACTACAGTAATTAATATAATATTGAACTATACTGTACCTCCAAACTGTTGAATGTACGGTACCTCACATGTTTCATGTTCATAAATTTTAATGGCTCTTTTCTGCTATTTTTGGATGCTTCACAATCTTGTAAAACGGATCTGAAAAGAAAACAATGGTAATGGTGCTTGAAAGGTTCTAGTATGGCCTGATCTATCGGTTGAATTAGACTTGTAACGTTAGCTGGTAAAAACCTTACAACTTTATCACTACTCTATAGCTCACTGGGGTATGTTGTCTAGCAATAATATAGCTTTTCTGGGAAGTTTATTGGATGTAAGGTATTTTTGTACATTTGGCACAAAGAATTTATAGAACCAATCTTTTAAAACTTCCGTAGACATCCAAGCACTTTTTTTATCGTGATAAACAACTGGAAGTACGTTAGAAGAAATATTCTTAAGAGCTCTTTCAGATTTAGATTTCCAATCCCCAACAAGAGAAGTCTGTGAGTTCCAGATGGATTTGTACATGCTAAAATCGTGATACAATCTTTTTTTCATTTTATGTCCAAGTAGAGATTTTTCATTTACTAATGACTTTTTAGATACCCTGTTTCATCTGCATTAAAAATCTCATATTTGGTGAATCCTTCCGTAAAATCAAAAACTAAGTTTTAAAAACATCAGTCAGGTCGTAATCTGGAGATAACTTTAACTTTCATATACCGTACCGGTTTTTAAATCTGTCTAGCCAACCCGAACAGCGAAGTATATGTTTGATCACTTTCCCCTAACATATCTGTTAATAATTTGGTCTTCTCTTGTAGAATAGGACCAGACAATGGAATTCCTTTGTCCCACTTTTGGGTAAACCATGGAAAAAGAGCTTCATTAATTTTTTCATGATTAACTAGCTTCATCGTCCTATGGTTCAAACTGTATTCATGAAGTTTAGATTTTACCCGTTCCGATACTGTTGAAATCCCAACACCATAGTTAGCGGCTACATTTCGCAATAATATACCATTCTCAACTTACCTTATTAAACCAAATCGGTTAACTGTTAAACGTTGGCAATGTATAGCAAATAAAAAAGGGGAAAGTCTGTACAACGATAGAGGCTTTATACTAGAAATTATGTAAACAGTTTTTTTTTTTCTGAACCCCAGAAAAACAAACTACCGGACACTCAACGGCTAAAAAAATGCATTTATCTAACCAGAAAACAGCGGTGCATTGAATGTGCGAAGTGAGAGAGAGTTTCAATAAGTTTATAAATAAAGGAAGATTGGGAAACGCAGGGACTTCTTGTTTCTTTGCCTTTGGTTTGCGATGAGATCAGCGACAGAGTTACATCAAGACGGTGGCCTTTGTATAAGTTGTTTTAAGTTTTAACTCTTCCCACGCGGCAAACGAGCATAGCCGCAATGGTAGACTTTGACCCAAACGCGAATGACGATTAAAGTCGCAAAAATATATTTTAGCCTATGGTTAGTTAATTAGTTCATCAAAGTTCCGGTAGAATGCAGAGGCATGTCCGCTGTCTACTCAGGAATAGAAAAAGTTTTGTTGAAAGTTCTATGCCTCGAGGCAGTGGAGGGGGACGCAATTTTGTCTGGAATTGCCCGGCGGCGCACACATTCTATAGCTTCTACAGAGCAGATAACGGCTATACTCGCAGTCTCATTAGTCTGATAGGCGACGACCTCCGTGTTTGCATTTGAGCATTGTTTTGAAGAAGTATTGTTTTTTGTTTTTTTAACATTACCTTGTATTTTTTATATATTATTTCACAATATAACTGTTTCAATTTACAAAAATTAATTAAAAACTAATTTTTTTTTGCAATTTTTTACTATTTTGTTGTATGTAATAAAAAAATGTTAAATGTAGCCGAAAACCAATGATGACATTTTTTTAAAATTTAACCTTTCACATACAAAACGAAAACAAAAATTAACTTTGGAGAGAAAAAAAAAAAAAAAAAATGTTTAAAGTTATTTCAGCGTTGAGGTGAAATAAGGCAAATTTTATTCAGCGTGCGAAGGGTTAAATGTTACTAAGGAGCAATTCAAAGATATAAAAGTTTAAGTAATTTTATTGAGGAGATTCAGCAAATATATTAGTTAAAGTTGAGTTGAAGATTGGTTCTGTGTGTTTGAGAAGAAGAGTGTTACATTCTTAATATTCCATTATCGAGATTCCTTTAATTGGTTACGAAAGTACACCACCTCTACCCGAGTTTTCTTTTTTTAGTGAATATCAGAAACAGATTTCAATCCAATAAAGTATCAAATTAAGCAAGGAAGTTAGGATTCAGATTAAAAGTCGTTTCATTTCATTATAAATTTCAGAAGTAACAAATCACTGATGCACCTATAAATTTTATTATTTAAAAAAAAAAAAATTAACATATAAAATTAGTGTATAAATTAGAATAGAGTAAATAGGCTTGTATGTGTTTTCTTCAATTTCAGATTAGATTAAGATCATTGATTACTAGAGATCAGAATTGAATGATTAATTGTGGGATGAATATGTTAGAGAGAATTGATATTTTGGTTCTTTATTAATAGATATTGTTTGTTGCTTAAATTAATAAATTAGATTAATATTATTGTCTTTCAATGCACCATTTAAAAGAACTTTCTCCTCATATCTACATTATATTATGACAAATTGATTATACCCATATTTAAATTAATTACAAAAGAGTTAGTTATAAATTAGCTTCCAAACGCAGGTTGATTAGGCCTACTGTTAATTATTTATAACGAAAAGAATGTTATAACGTGTTTACACTTAACCGACATAACAGACATGAATGACACTACTGTACTGTAAACTCGACACAAATACAACAAACTGAACTGAAACTAAATGTGCCATACAGACTACTGCACTGGAAGTCAACACACAGACAAGAGATTAACAAGACAAAAGTGGGAGTGAGTCATTTCTTATGACACATGTGCCATGTGGTCTCCACACATGTCGTGCGTATGTCAGGTCATTGGCAGACTCACAAGGGAAGGGCTGGGATTACAGTACTGTCCGTATTTAATAGTTTTTGTCTTTACTGTGTATAAATCAGCTGTTTTAAAATGAAATCTATCATTTCGGTTAAGCAGAGTTTGGTTAAAAAGTTTTATTGTAGTTAAAGTTTTCACAAGAAATCAAATTGGTTACAAAATGGTATTCATCAAAACATTTGTATCCCAAATATCATGAGAACTGTTGATTTCAAAAATGTAATTGAGATAGACTTTTTAAATGCTGAGCAAGATAATATCTATATTTTTATTGTGCATTGTCTGCAATTTTACAAACTAACTATTAGTTTGACCTTTACAATTTATAAAATTGATTTCCATTAAATAAAATTGTCTGTATGTAATAGAGAATCATCTAGTTAAGCCTATTTGAAATACTGTACTATCAATTGTGTAAATTGTTACAACTGCAAAAAATAGATGCTTAAAAGTGGAGAAGTTCGAAAAATCTTGGAGATCATCTAAAATTTCTTGTAAATTTACCAAGAACAAAATTAAAAATTTTGTTTACTGTTATCACAGCTGTCCTTTCTTTACCTTATAATAAAATCAATGATATTTTCTTGTTCAGTGTTAAAAAGAATAAAAATTGGGTCTCTTGTAATATTAAAAAAAAAAAAAACTGCTTTTGCTATATTTGGCATTAAAAATTGTAAAAAGGTGTGATTTTGAAACCCTTGTGTGAATTTTTTTGTATTCAAACACAATACAGACATTTTAAATACTCTAACTCAAACTTATATTCAAAATTTAAACCCCTACAGAAATATTCATTCCATAGAAATAGTATTTTTTAAGAAAAAACACAAACAGTTGCTGTAAGAAACAGAATTTGAAAAATATGTATGTTGCACATTTTGTTTTTGTACCCTGTATTATTAAGTACTATGTCAAGCAGTTTATTTACTAATAAGTCATCTTATTTCAGGTTATAACGTGTCCATTTTGATTAGCTTAGACAATGTACCTGCCAATTGGGAGGAAATAGTTAAGAAAATTGGCCTTCTAAAAAGAAATTGTTTTGCTTCAGTATTTGAAAAATATTTTGATTTCCAAGAAAGAGGGGAAGAAGGTCACAAACAAGCTGTTATTAATTATAGGGATGAAGAAACTATGTGAGTACATTATAGTTGTAATAATGCTGTGACTTTTCAGTTTGTATTTGTACTGCATTTTAATCTAAGGATTAATAATAGTAAAATGTTTGATAGAGTTAAACAATAAACCATTATGTTAATCAATACAATGAGTGTTTTGTATTGATTTATTATTTGTATTTACCAATGGTTTTGACAAGATAATCTGTATTTACTTTCTCAAACATTGTTTTGAATTATTTTTAAATATAATTCTTGGCACTGTATAACAAATTTTGACTATACTTTAATATATACAAGATATATTTGGATACAGTTGATATCTTCATGGAATTTCAGTTTTAGACCAATAGGAATGATGATTAGAAATAAAGCGGTTGATCCAATGTTGTTTGTGGATGGTCTAGTTATTATTATGCAAGACCGAGAACATATAAAATATATGATGACAAAGTTGAGTAAGTCCTACTTAGTGGGGAAGCCTAATGTGAATTTTTGGATAACAAAATATCTAATTTATTGTAGAAGGAGAAGAAACAAATATGTGTTTGAAGTAGGAAAAGGTAGACGTGGTGAATTATTTTTAATATTAAAACTTTATTTTTACAAATCTGGATCGTAGGAAGTATGTAGCAAGTTATGTGACACAGGTTCGTATTGCCATTAAGCAGTTAAATAGATTAGTGTGGAGTAGAGATATCCAGCAGGAAATCAAAAATTTGGTACTTTAAATAATAGTCGAAAGTAACTTCACTGGAGGAAGTTGGATTTAAAATGCAAAACAAAAAACCAAATAAGAGCTGTGGAGATGGGGAAAATTAAAATTGACTCACCTTCAAAGTGATGCAAGTTTTTTTATGTATATCAACAAGAGAAGTAAAGAGCTTGTAAATGTGATCAAAAACTAATTGGGGGTGGGGGGGGGAGACAACTAAACAGCTTCATAGAATTAAACCTATCTAGTGGTCCTAATAAAACCTAATAAATAATACAAAATTATGCCATGGAGCGCATCATTATCACTATGAAAAGTTGTAATAGCTATATGTTTTGTGATGCTATCGTCACATCTAGCGTTATCAAATGTAAGGAAAATACTATTAAAATTTTACAACAATTAATGTTTTAATTAATATTGAGCTTACAAAACCATCCTTTTGTTATTTTAAAAAGGAAAGCTGTTTCTAAAAAAAAAAAAAAAAAAATAAAAATAAATAAAAAAAATATATATTTGTGTATATACACCAGCGTACATATCACAAATACTTTTGGCATATTTTTAATGAAACTTACTTATGGTTTAAAAGGTTTTATGAATGTTTCTCAATATGGATCTATTCCAAAATTTTATAAAATGTGAAGATTATTATTCAAATCAATTAACTAGGCTTGATTTGCGAGAGTAAGAAATGAAATACAACTAGATCATTATCATATATCTTTTAGAATAAAATTATAACTTTTATTTCGTTAAGAAAGTAGATTTAGGAAATCTATTGCAGTAAAACATCATTCAGTCGGCCCCCTTCAACTTGGATTTCCGGATAACATAGACCAATTTAGTATAAAATAAAAAAATATGAAGGTTATGAAGCATTGCACTATAACCAGAGACAGTATAAATTTTAAATTAAACCTTTTATAAAATAAAAACTCATTTCGTTTGAGAATTATGAGTAGTTATTCCATTAATAATTGTTGGGCACGCTCGTACTTACTGTGGTGTTAGCATGTGTTGGCTGGGACTGTACATGCCGATTCTAATAGTTACGACGGGTGATTAGACAGTTTTAAAAGCTGTACACATTTGACTGTTATGATTGTGCATGCTCCACTCTAGTCATTTTTTATCAACAACAACTAATAGTCAGTTCAGTTCAGTTGTGTTCTAAGAGTCTGTGTTATTGTGTGAGTTGGTACTGTAAATTGTGCGCCATGACGACATAACAAAAAATGTTGTGTTAATGGGGAAAATACTTGAAGAATTGGGTCGGATTGATAAAAAAGATTGAGTAAATTGAAATTTATCGCTATGGAGTTTGGTGTAAGAAGTCAGAGCTTCAACAGTGACGGACTGTAAGAAAAACATTGAAGATTTTTGTTTCAAAATGATAATGAAACACAGTTTGGATAATCGGTCTAAAGTTAAACATGAAACATGACGGAGCATTATTTATTTGGTTTTGTACTGAAAGAGATCATGGTGTAACAATGTTAGGGCCAATTATTCAACAAAAAGCCCTCATTTTGATGGAGACTCAAAATTTTACTACCAGTGAAAACAGGTTGAACAGATAGAAAACAGCATGGTGTGTGCCAACTTACTGTCACAGAAGAAAGTTTGTTTGTCAATAGTAATACTTCTGTGAAATTCTAATCTTCAATGACGATGAGTTAAGTTTATTGTACACTGGATGTTACCGAGAAAACCTTAGTTTTAAAAACTGAATAATAGGAAAAATATTACAAAAAAAGTAAAGAACGTCTTACTATAATAGGAGTGCAATGCCTCCATGCATAAATTTCCACTTCTTTTAATAGGGATGTTAAAAAATATCCGAATACTGAATAACATAAATCGTGGGTCATTACTGGTTATAAATCGTTCCCTAAAAATGCATGGATAAACAGTGTCATTTTTACAGACTAGTTTTTAAAGTTTTATGTGCCAGGCGTAACAAAATATTTAAAGGTGTGTGGTTTACCTATCAAAGTTGTCCTGCTGATTGACAGACAATGAGCCAACACATCTGGCAGGTGATGTACAGGTCAGTGGGGACATTACAGTCAAGTTTTTACTGCATGATGTAACTGCAGTGGTGCAGCCCATTGGACCTGGGGATTCTTGAGAACATCAAGATAGTCTACAGATTGTAAATCTTAAGCTAACTGATGGAAGATGAAGACCATTATGTGGTGAAGATTCTCAAGTCATGCAATGTTAAGCTATTATTTATATGGTTGTTGAATCTTGGGGAAAAAATGGCTACAAGCACCCTGATATAGTCATGGTAGAAGCTACGGCCTAATGTGTGTGACTTGCCACAAAACAAGATTGAACCAGTAGGAAAAAAAGTCTCGAAGAAGATTCCAATGAAGTCTAGCCTCAAGAATTCATGAGTATGTTTCAGAAAATTGACAGTTGCTCAGATGTTGATGAGACATTGAAAATTGGTTGGAAGCAACAATGATCACGGTTACCGCACAATTACTGATAGGGAAGGAAACACACCAGGTGGAAACAACACAAGCTGAGTTTCTCATGATGAAACGGATGCGTGATTGTACAACTCACAATTGGTACTCAAACTTGACGCAGCAGAAGCTTATAGGTTACTTTTTCAAAAAGTAGACTTTACTATTCATCTGTAATAACTTGTTTGTAATCTTTAAATACATTTTAAACCGTGATTTGTTCATAAGAGAACTTTTCTGTAAGTATATATGATATATTGTCTTTTATTAATTTTTTCCACATTCTCTGATCAACCCAGATTTTCGTTATCTCGGATCAGCCCTGGTCCCATTTAATCTGATTTAACGAGGTTCTATTATGAAGCAAGCATCTAGGGTCAAGGGGATGGCCCGATGTCCATTATCCAGTGATGATTAGATTAAAGTATTCTTGTGTCTACATAATAGAGAGAAAATATGGAGTTTTATTTCTCTATGCATGAGAGAGATTTATGAGTTTTTGTGTATTATAGCTTATGTCCTTTTTTATTTTCAGGTATGTTGAGGCAAAGTCTGACAGAGTTACTGTCGTATTTAGCACAATTTTTAAAGATGAAAATGATATAGTAATAGGAAAAGTATTTATGCAAGAATTTAAAGAAGGAAGACGAGCCAGTCATACAGCACCTCAAGTTTTGTTTAGTCATCGAGAGCCTCCACTAGAGCTTCAAAATACAGATGCACGAGTGGGAGAAAATATTGGATATATTACCTTTGGTAAGTCAAACTATATATCAAACCTATCTTTTTTATATAATATATCTGGGAATGAAATGGAATAGAGTTGGTAGATATTTTGTCGTAAGTTAATAAGATCTATCAATCATTATATACTATTCTATAGCATATTGTTTGTGATGCAATAGATAGCAGTTACAAAAAAATTGAAATAAAACAACAATTTTTGGATATTCTCAATTTGGTTTGATATATCATTTTTAATTAATATTAGCTGTAATTTTTTATTTTGAAATTAGTTTTTTTGAGTTGCTACATATTGGCTAAGATAAATATAGGGATATAAAGGGTGGTTCAAAAGTCACTTGACAATCGGTAAAAAAAACTTCTATAAAAACAAATTGACAGCTAGACATAGTACAATAGTTTTAACCTGTGATGTTGGTACTATAAAATAATAATTATATATTGTCAAGTTGGTGACAATGCAAACACAACAATTAATTGGTCTAGTCAGCTGGTGAAAGCATGATGTGTAAGACGTGTTTAAAGCTGTAGTTTGCGAATTGGTTTTGGTGTTAAACAGTTGTAATGATGTTAACAAGAGAAAGAATTAAAAGTGGTGTTACTGCAGTTATTAATGAATGGCGTAGATATTTTAATTCAAACCCACCCTCTAGGCAAACAGTGTACACCATACGAGATAAATTTAAACAACATGGATCTGTTATGGATGCACCAAAATCTGGTTGCCCAATAACAGTCGCAATAGAGGAAAATAAATTGTGCGTATGTTTAGCTGTGACTCAAAGTCTACAAAACCAACTAGACGATTAACCTCAGGTGGAATTATCACGAAGGTCTGTGCAAAGAATGTTACGTACACTTAAATTTAAAGTTTACATTCCACATTTAGTACATGATCCAGCTACTTGAAGATGATCCAGATCTATGTCTTTAGTTTTGTGAATTGGTGATTAACCAACACAAAGATGATCCTCAATAAAATTATGTGGCCTGATGAGGCCAATTTTAAGTTAAGCGGACAAGTTAACAGACAACCGTATTAACTGGTATACTGTATATATCAAAATCTTTTGTTAGAGCAACAACTCAATCAACCAGGTGTGAGTGTTTGGGGGGCAATGTTATCATTTGGCGTACTTGGACCATACTTTTATGAAGGAATAGTGACAGGGGATAAATATTTGGATATGCTTCAAAATTACGTAGTACCAAGACTCATGACGTGTGCTGAAAACTTTCAGAAAATTTACTTCCAACATGATGGTGCTCCACCACATTATGCCACTGCAGTTCGTAATTATTTGAATGCAATTTTTGAAAAAAGAGTGATTGATCGAAGGGAAAATATTGACATAACTCTCGTTCACCAGATATCACGCTATGATGGATTTTTTCATATGGGGTGTCGTTAAGGACTCTGTTTATTCTTAAAAGCCACAGACCATTGTCGAATTGAAAGACTACATATTATGCAATGCATTCTATGATTTCAACAGTGATAACGAACTATGCCGTAGAGTATGTAACAGTGTTCCCGGAAGACATGAAAGATGTATTAATGAAGAAGGAAAACCTGGAAAACGTTTTGAAACAAAAAAAAATTATTGTAAGTATTGTCTGTAATAAATTCAACATTTGTTTAAAGCAGTATCAAGTGACTTTTGCGCCACCCTGTCCAACAATTGAAAATAAAATTGGGCTTTTATAAGTTATATATATTAATAGTCCTTAAAATAGTTTTGTTAATATTTTGTTTTTTAAATAAGAAGTTATTGAATAACAAGGTAATTAAGAGCAATGATTGTAGTAACTTTGATTTTAAATCTTTTAAACATACTTAATGTGAAAAATTTACTAAAAAACAAATTGCAGAAGATTAAACTGGTAAAATGTATCATACACAAGGTCTGTCTGGAAAATATCAAGCCGTTTTAAGTATCATTAGAATGGTTTGCTTCAATATAATTTGACAGCCAAATAAGAGGAGATAATGAACAGTCACTAACCCTTTGGATTATTCATTTGGCTGCTAGATGCTGTTAAATGTATGTACTGTGACCATCACATTCATAATGTCCTAGCTAGAAAATAAGAAAATCTACATGAAATATTGCTTAAAACTTGAATATTCATCCGGAAACTATTCGGATGTTTAAAAAGATTTTTAAAGATCTTTCAAATAAAATCGAGACATTTCAAAGATAGCCAGGATTTGTAGATTATCCACGTTCTAGAAGCTCTTCATCAAGCAGAACACTTAAGAATGTTGAATGAATGTAGTTTACAGTTTATGCAAATTATTACTATATGGAAACTACTCACAAGAATGTCAGATGAATGGACACAAAAGTTGATGTTATTGTATAATGAATTATACTGAGGGATATATTTTTGGAGTAGTTTGTTCTTCTTTTCGATTGAAAATTAAAACATACTTTTTACTGCTAATTGTTTTACGACTAAGTTGTGCTAATTTGTTTTGCAAAGAATTATGAGGACCAGCAGCGACAGAATCAGTGTGTATGTCACTGATAAGATCACTACTAATAACAGTGTTAATATCAAGCCCAACAAACAATGGCTCGACATCAACAAACAATCATAATCATGCTCAACAATCCTGCACTCTTCGAATTCTGTTATTATTTTAATCACATCCACTTTCCAATAAGATTTTGTCTAGCTCAGATCCTTGTAATTATGTTTCATTGTATAAACCCACTTTTCATTATTTATAATTTATCAGGCACAAACTAATAAAAAAATACTACAACTTACAACTAAACTGAAAAACCCACAAAAGTAGAAAGACATGTATATTACTGTTTATTGCGTATATTACATTTTGTCATCCATGTTATAATGGAATAGATCTAAGGCTATATCAGCTCAATCTAGGGAAACTTATAACTACATGATTTGAGATTGTTGAAAGTAAAAGAAGAACTTTAAACGAGATAGTCACATCCTCGTGTTTTTGGTGTACGTGAAGATGATGTCCATAATAGATTAAGAAATAGTAATCTCTCTTAGATCACAAACAAACTTAATTTCAGAACATTACCACTTGCAAAACCTGTAATAAATAGTTAACAATTACAATCTGTGGTATGCTACATCTCCTCTACAAGTTTGGTAAATAATTTTACAGATACAGTAGGTTAGTGGTGTGCAGTTACCTTGTGCCTTGCCTATTTACATGACAAATATTTGTGGAACCATTAAACGTTATATTTCTATAAGTTATAGAGGTTTAATTTTCTTTTAGTATGATGAGTGTATGAGACAGTTTTTAAACTATTTATAGATTGTATATTTGTATGATGCATTGTGTAATGTCATCTATATTTTATGTTGTTTACAGTTCTATTTCCACGACATACAAACCGAACAGCAAGAGATAATACCATTAATTTAATTCATATGTTTCGCCACTATTTGCATTACCACATCAAGTGTTCCAAGGCTTACATACATTCAAGGATGCGTGCTAAAACATCTGATTTTCTAAAAGTCCTTAATCGTGCCAGACCTGAACCTAAGAATATTGAGAAAAAGACTATGACGTAAGTTTCATTTTGTTTACATTATTTGAAAAATTAATTTGATTTTTTCAGGCATTTAATTAAGCAGTTGGGTGCATCCTCCCCACCCATACATACACTTTGCTTGACTCTACAATCAGCTGACTCAGACTATGGTAAACTGTCTACTATGTATTTAATTATTGTTTGTCTTTACAAATTTCTGTCAGTCTTGTGCAGATCTGACTGAATAGTTCTGACAAGATATCCATTTATAGCTTATGTACTGTTTTGAAAGGTTTTCCAACATCATTTTTGACAGTACATGACAAACTTTGACTGTATATTTTAATCTTTAATAAATGTAAAATAATTAAGACTGATTTTTCGTTGAATGTATTTCAAGTCTACTTAGACAAGTTCCTAGTGATGTACATTTAATATAAGAATCACAAGTTTTCTAAATTCCTGCTAGACCGTGCCACATATTTGGGTGTCTTTCTATTAACTCTATAAAACGGATTAATGTGCGAGGGATATCCAGAAAGTAAGCTACAGTGAGCTATTTAGGATAAACAAGAATATACTTCTAAAGTGTTTTTATTGCTATTTGATGTGTACAACTGTTAAAGTATGTGATGTACTTTTCAATATACTTTCTGCCATTGTTGAGGCACCAGTTGTATTTCTTCGATGTAGAAAGATGCTACCTGCGATGGAAACCCCATATTTACGGCTTGTTTGACCTTCTTATTATTGTTAAACTGCCAGCCAGCAATATAGAATTTCATAAGCAAATTGTTTAGTGTTGGACGAATGATCAAAACTTTTCCAGTTAAAAGTATGAAAAGATGTTATATTGCACAGTTATTGTGTAAACGGCAATTGTTATAAATTACCACAATGCCCTGGGTAAGTATTTTGGATTTTATGACACAACTTCTAAACATTTCACAATAGACACCTCTGTTGATTATTGTATCTTCATATTAGAAGTGCACAAATGCCTCTTATCTGTCCCAAAACACTGCACATGATCTTCCAGTTGAAAATGTATCCTTGATGGTGATGAAGTCTGGACATTCTATGAATATCGCTTCTATTTTTATGTAGAAATTAACTCACTTTATGAATATAATAATCAGTTATATAAAATATAAGCAAACCTATGTAAAGAAAATTATTTCATGAGCAGTGATTTATAAATATGTAACAAAAGTTAGTTATAAATGATTTGACATTGATACAACATTTATAGTGAGTATTGGACGTGGCAATCGTGATGGACTTTATATATGAATGATTTATTATTTACAAAATAACCAAATAGATTTTAACATAGGCCTACATTATTATTACAAAATTGTTATAGTATAAAACGAATAAAACCCAATAAAATATTGAAAAGCAGGAAAGACGACATGTTTCCAGCTTGACATTTGACAATACTTTATTATTGATTGTAAAATAAATAAAAATAATGTTACAATACAAGATTCTTTATATTTATTTTACAATAAATATGTCAATGTAATCTATCAATCAAAAGTGAAGCAATTAATTAATACACATTATACTTTGTTATTTGTGAGAAAATAATATGTGTCAATTGAAAGTATTTTGAGGTGAGATGGATCCATCTGAAGGGAAATTAATATTTATAATTACTATTCAAATACATCATAATTCAAAAGTACAGTAGAACCTCTGATAACCGGCCTCGGATTAACCGGTCCTCGGATTAACCGGCCTATATCGTAGTGTACTGGTTAGATGAGAGTTTCCGAAAATAAATTGTAATTGAAACACCAAAGCAGCAGCGATATCAAACGACTTTGCCGATAGCGATATCCCATTGTCGGCAGCGTAAAAACACCGGGGCACCAAAGCGGCAGCGTTTATAAAAAGATTATAAAATAATCTTCGTTGACATTCACTAAAAAGGTACAATAAAAAAGTTGAAGGCCAATTAAGTTATCTTTCCTCTCATTACTACTGTCCCTTCCATGTTCACCTTTCAGTATGGGAAATCCATAAGCAATGCAAATCAAATGGGATTTTCAGCGCTACTAACCATAATGGAAATATCACTGCTACACTACTGGCTGGGAAGGTGCCTACACTGAATCAGTGAAACACCCGATAACACTGTAACATTTACAGGTTGAGTAGTAGTTTACCTATCTCCGTATGACGCATGCTGAAAGGTGAGGTGAACATGGAACCAAGAGTAGGCTAGTAGCATAGACTACCTTGACCAAAAAAAAAATAAAAGGTTTCGGTTTTTCTGTTACACACACATGCATGTGTATTATTTTTTTAAATCTAACGATATTTTAAAAATCCAAGATATAAAAATAACTTTTGACATAATTATTTATATGTTACTCGGAATATAATATATTGAACGCATTTGAAGTTAGATGTTTTCAATCAATGTACGTTAAACCCCCTCCTCCCTTTTATTCATAAGCAACCAGACCAGTAGATGCAGAAAATATCATACTTATTCAAAAAGCATCACAGGCTTATACTATCAGTAGTATCACACAACCCATATTTTCGTATTTTGTTTATGAAATCACAATTTTTCGCAATTCTCAACTGATAATTTTTTTTCATTAATACTTACTTTATATATTTCTGTTTTGTATAAAGTAATTTACTGCCATATTCTCAATAGACAATTTTACTTATTGACAATATTTTTCTTTAATTTCGATATTTTATATATAGTAATTTACATCGTTTATTAACCGATAACTTTACTCTTTGATCATATTTTTCTTTAATTTCTTCTATGATATATATTTTTTATTTTATTTTATATACATAAATTGTTTTTGTTTGGTTTTAGGTTAGAGTTTAATAGGGCACATAGCCTATTAGTTTAGATTTTGTATAGATAAGAGGAGACACAGACTTACCTTAGAAAGTGGTGCTTGGTATTACCTAATAGTACACAAATAGGAAAACACTAAAGTTTTTAAATATTTCGTAAACACTGTTCACTTTCTCAATCAGTAGAGAGTTTAAAAAGAAGTGAAATTTTCCTAGCTTTTTTATACCAAAATCACATTTTCTTTATTTTTTCTGAAGTTCATAGTTAAATTAAAAATCTTTAAAAATTCCCAAATCTGTAATTATTATGTTATATACCTTAAAAATTGTAATCATATAACAAAATTTATTAGAAAATTGCCTGTTTGATTTGATAAATTAAAAAAAATATACATTCAAGGTAAAAAAAATTCACTGAAATGATCAAAAGACATCCACCAAGTAAAACGTAATTAATTTAATTATAGTTGACACTGAAAACCAAACCTCTTTTGTCGGAGACTTTATTTCTCTCCAGGTAATACAATTCTTGAATTATTTCAACTTAAATGATTACCTGTTATATACAGGATGTTTACAAAGTCACACTATACATATGTAACAAACTATATTAATTTATTTAATGAGAAGAGTAAATTAATTTTATGATACAGAAAATTAAGAATAATTATTTCATTCACAACTCACAATAAAATGTTCATCTTGAGCGTTGCTGTAGACATCAACCCGTTTCCGCATCTCCATTGCCACTTCCTGCAGAGTTTCCCACTAATGTTAGAGATTGTTTCTTTGATTGTTTTCAATTCATCCAAAATGAAGAGTTGTTCTTAAAAACAGTACCCTTCAGATGACCGCATAAATAAAAATCTGGTAGAGACCATGGAGGTCATAATCCACACCAAATTACACTGTCAGAAAAATTTGTGTAACAACTCTATGGTTGAATGGCAGTGTGGCATGTAGCACCATCTTGCTGTAACCAACAGTATCACTCTTTTTGTTGTGAAGTTGTCCACCAAACTCCAACTTTTTGTAAAGGTAGGGTTTCTCTGACCACATTCTATTGTTTTGGCTGTTAATGTATGTGGAAAAATGAAACCATACTTCATTTGAATAAAAAACTTTGTCCAAAACAATATCATTACTCGAAAAAAAACCATTAGAACCATCTATAATACTGTAGTCTGTTTAAATGGAGTTTTCCTAGATCTTGCACCACTCGGGCATAAATTTAAGATACGCCCAATAACTTAAAGATACATGTATAACTTTAGTTTTTTTTTTTATCCTTGTGAACAACGCCAATGACAATCCAATCTATTGAAAAAGTTTCCTCTGTAACTTTTTCACGATCGTAAAAGTGATTGATGAATATTATGTAGACTGTCATCATGTAACACTGACGGACGACCACTGCGTTGACAATGAGCTACATCTCCTGTTTCATGAAATGTTCACAGTAAACAGAAAATGTTAGATTTATTTGGTATTTCACTGTCTGAAAATTAACCATAATAATATTCTGGCACTCGGAATAAGACTGAGTCAGTTAAATAATTTTCTATAATAAATATAAGTTTTACATGTGAAAACAGCATATTTGTTGTACTTCTGAAAAACCACTGACACAGACATAAGAATGACAAGTCACGTGATCTATTCGTTTTGATCTTATATAGTACAATCAAGGCAAGAAATATCAGGCTCCAAGGTATTCCGTAACACAAAAAATACAAGTGTGGGATTGGCATTTTGTTATGGGCTGTGGGATTTTATGAATGCAATGTAATATAGTCATATTATTTTTAAGCTTTAAAAAAAATATATTGATACATATTAAAAATTTGATGGGTTTTCGTTAAAAATTAAATAAAGGAAACTGAATTGTTTAAACATTGTTGTTTGTTGTGTTTCAGTGGACGAACGTTTATCAGGAAAGAATGATTACAAGCTGTGGGTAGATAAGTGAGTGTACAAAGATAACAATGATTTGAGCAAACTGCCACACCTCATGGTTCTCTAGTCTAACTCACTCATCAGCAGATTAGACAAATTGAAATGGCATTATGGGAGTATCAGCAATATTACAACAAGTGTTTTATTTATTTCCCAAATATAGGATGTGACTATGCTCATGGCCAAAAGTATTATAACAGGACAAGTATTGCTTTTTAGGTTTTAAACATCAATGGGCAGACATGAGCGTAGCCACTATGAAATTTTATACCAATGACTTAGGGTTGTGTAAATATTAAAATTTCACCCAAAATAGTGATGATTTCAAATATTCAGATATTTTTTTTGGTATTAAAGTGTTTTTATTTTTATTTATTTATTTTTTTCAATTTTATTATTTATTTATATGAATACTTTACAGTAATAGTAATTATTAGATTTTTTGTTCTTTTCTAGATATACTTTTCCCAGCGGCAATACATCATACATTATACAGAGTATCCATTAAGTAGGGTGCTAGATTTTGGGACATGATTCGTTACATTAAAATAAAGAAAAAATGTTCACTTAAACATATCTCCAAACATGGTTTATTTTCAGTCTGTCTATTTGTACTTTTCAAAAACAAAGATATGGCTCCAAAACAAAGATTAAAAATTGTAGTTTTCACTTTTATAGGGGAATTATATAAAATGGCTGCCAATAAGTTTCACAACCGTTTATAACTTAACATTATGCACATAATACAGACATTAATCCATTAATACTCAAAACGAGTTTATTTGTTTTAAGATTTTGTTTAGAAATTTAACATCTACACAACCCTGTGTGTCGTAGAAGCATAATAAGTTTTTGTCAATAGAATTTGCAATTATATAGTTTTGAATAAAAATATTTAATATTTACCTATTTCAATTATTTTATTTTTAATATCACTGAAATATTTGTATAAAAGCAGAATTGTATATGTTAATATAAGTACAATATTATATTATTCAGCGTAGTCACGTCACACCTTATGTGGAATGTCTTCCGACTAGTATGATGTGGCTGTATTATAGGCCTAATCATCTATATATAAAGCTCTCTACAAAAATTAACTTATTTGAAGCAGTTACAGTTGCATTACTGTTTTGCTTATGTATATTTTTATAATTACAAATATCAATTAATACATTTAAAATATAAAATCAATACTCTGTACCAACAAAAAATAATAAACACCAATATAAAAGTTGTATAATAATTACTATGTTTAGATTTAGTAGTTGGTTTTTTAAATCATTTTTAAAGAAATAAATTTGAATAATAGTTTTTGTAAATAATAAATACAGCTTTAAAACAGGTGAAATTACCAGTATCATATTTAGGCCTATTAAAGGAAGTTTTAATTTATTATTGCCAGTTTTAAACTAAATTTTGAATAAGCAAGACAAGATAAATGAAAATAAATGGTCTAAAAACAATGTATTGACTTCCTCATTCACCCATTCATAAAACTAATAATTCAAACAAATAATAATTATCACCTACTTTCCCAAGATGTTTCTTTAGTTTGTTTTTTCCTGAGTTATTCTTTATGAATATTTTATGGAAGATAAGTTTTGTAAAGGGTGTGTTGATCCCCCCCCTCTTATCAACTGTTGTTTTTTTAATAGTATGAAAGATACACACAGAACAAAATTCTCACAAAAAATACGCCTAAGTATCAGACTCGTTTCAACGACAAGGTCGTCCTCTTCAGTGATACACGTGCTACACCAATCAAACTATAACAAAAAAAGAAAGCTATAGTATGAAAGATATTTACTTAACGACAAATGTCAAGGTCATTTATGGTTTTGCTAGGTATTACTGAAACATAATTTTTTTTTACTTGTGATTTGTCTTTGCTGGTTTAGATCATTAATTTTCATATTTTTCAAAATTCTAAAGTGGTATTTTGAAAATAGAAAAAATTCCACAGGTCCATAGTCTTGGTTTTTTAATCAATAACTTGAGACTCAGCTTTTTTTTGACAAGGTAGTAAGTAACTAATAGGTTTTGCTTGGGTCCTAAGGAGCTACATTTTTGCAAGATTTGATCAAAATTGTCAAAAGAAAATTTTTGAAAAATTAAGTCTTTTATAATACCTCCATGGGCAGTATTTTTTTAGTGAAATTTGATCAAAATTGGTCCGTTCGCATTTTGTATAGGACTGAACATCCACGCTAAAGTCAATATCAATTTTTTTATGCATCACATAACGTTATAAATAAAAATTATTTATTGTTTATCATCAAAAACAAATAATCACTAAATGGATATTTTAAAATTATGCATGAAGAACTGCTAGGACCTTCCGTGAAGTTATTTAAAAAATCAATATAGTTTTAAAATTTATAAATCAGCTGTCGCAATTTAGTTTTCATTAAATTGGTTTTCGATGAGCTACATACGGATTGTCTGTATAAAAGATGGTAGGGTTATTATCATATCTTGATGCTCCCGTTGAATCTTAATTTTCCAAATAATGAAACCCTAATTACAAAGATAGTAAAACCAATCATATATATTACACTCTATTTCACTTAAATTTATCGAATAAAATGTAAGGATTCATTCACAGTCAACATTAATTTTTACAACAAGAAAATGTCTCAAACAACTATGTTTCACCAACTAAGTCATCTTCTTCAGTTGTAATCAGTACACCCTATTCCTGTTAGACTCCTAACTTTATATACATTTTTATGATGTTATTTAAATGTTCCTATTTAAAGAATTTCAGGCAATTTTAAAATAGATACTGCTGTAAGGTTTAGACTACAATGTATGTTGAAACAAGAGTTGTTACATTTGCCCCTTACATAAAAACACTTTATAATAGTTACAAACTTCAAAACCAATATATATTAAATTATTTTTAACTGCAATTTGAAAATACTTTTAAAAGTTATATTTTCAATATATGTGATACTAGCACAAATACGTATATTAGCGTACAAGTATTTTACACGTAAGAATTCATTACTGTAATATTTATTTTAATCTTAATAAATTATTATTAAGTATTGTTTATTAACATTGTATTTTCTGCTTATGAAATACTTATAAATTTATAAATAATAGAACTTAAGATGTAAATTTGATATTTAATGCTAACTGTAAATAAGACAAAACAAAAAATACCCATTAATTGTATTTAAAATAAATTTAAACTTTATTGAATATATTTCTTCTTCCATGAGGTGTGGCTGTAGCCAAAGTGTTTTGCTGTTGAAAAAAAGACTCATTTATAAATCTTGTGAATATGTAATTATCTCCCTGTGATTTATTATATAAAGTAAGGAATATTTCAATGTTTTTTGTTTGTTTTTTATTGACAGTTATTACAAATGCAATACAAGACAAAACATTATATAATATAATAATTACAGAATTTTTAAATAAACATTACAAGCCTGTTTTAATAGAATTTAAAATATCCATCCAAAAAACAGGAAATTCTAGAACATTTTTTTGTATGTTTTTAGATTTAATTTGAAATAAATGAGAATTAGTTCAACTATTTTATTTTGAGCTCTGACAGTTTTGATGAAATGTTTCAAAGATTGTAATATTGCAAAGTAGTTGACAAAAAAAAAAAATCAATGTGGGGTGGTCATTTAATTTCTTTTGGCGGAGTCATACATTTTTAGAACTATTCTACAAAATGCCTTCAAAGTGTGTAGTTTAGTTTTTATGAAATAAACCCGGCCAAACTATACAAATACTATAAATAACAATATAAACCAAACTAATACCATATCTGTTTTAATGGAGATGTTTACAAAATAGTTTTCATTATAAATTTTGAACCTGGTTTTATGGCTTGCAAATTAAATGCCACTTTTGAAATGTTGTATGTTAGTTTTTTTTCTGATAAACTTTATCAAAACATGGGAATATCAAAAAAATCATAAGCTCAATAAAAGATTATAATCAAAAATGGCAAGTACGTAAACTCGGTCTGCACAATCATGTTTCGTGAGTATTTTGTGTGGGAAAGTCATGACATTTGCTGACAGACTCAGATTGCTTGATATAGGAGTTTATTCATATTTGTTGAAACATTGTTTATTAGTTTTTATATACAGTAAATAAATGTCCAAATAAACATGAAAATATTTAAAAAATCATAATCTCAACCTAAAGATCAAAAGTAGTTAACCTGCATATACACTATCACGAGTTATGTTTCAGAAAAATTATGAATTTTTGTTCGCTGACAACACAGGTATACTGTTCGCTTGTACAGTTATACCGCATGTAAAGTTATCTCATTTAAAACAATGGAGAGCAATATTTTCAATCCAAATATGCAAGCTATGTTTGAATAGATTGACCTTTATTCTATTCTATCAAAAAATGTATGCTTATGCACATACTTTTATTATAAATGTAATATAATGAATAATTGATAATGTCCCTAAATTTAAGTTATAATATGTGGGTCAAATAACCTATTATAACAATCCATGTATAAAATTGGAATTCAAAACACATTGGTGTAGTTAAAAAGTATTAGATAGCTTCTAGAAAAACCCAGCTTCAAACGTGAAAACAAAATTTTACAATAAATACCAAAAGAGAATTTAAATCTTTTATGCCACCTATTAAACAACACAATTTGTTTAAGAAGTAAGGAACTAAAATACCAATGATTTTATATTATATATACTAACATGGTGAACAGATGTTTTTTATAATTATTTGTATAATTTTTATACTTGTCAGACAAACAATGTATCATTGTTGATCATTGAAAAATAATAATATTTATTGAAAGAAGTGTTATTATTGTATTGTATGCTTTTTAAAACTGGGTTTATACTCTAAGTGAAAATTTGTTCTTAAAGAATCTGTCGCAACATGGTGCATTGGATGGATTTTAATTAAAAAACTAATAAATAAAAACTGCTTAATAAAATAACATAATTTTTTCCCTTGTTGTTTAAAGGCGAAAAGTCTCTCTCAATCATCACCTTATAAAAAAAAGGGGGAAAAGACCATAATATAAAGACCCCTAGCCCTCGAATACTCTAATAGCGGCAGGTTTGGAAAAGAACAAGAGAGACCCAATAGGAAATATAAAAGAAAGGGATCTAACCCAAGACTACATAAAACAAAGAGGTAAATCCAACTATAGTGAACCCTTAAGGGATCAACATAGAATTGAACTTTGTGATTCTTGAACCATACTTTCAATGAGACTGTAACCGGATCTATCATGCTGGATCTAACTTCACAGATTATGTTATTAAATGATATTTAACAAGATGGAAATATTCATTTTCAAGTACCTTTTGATGCTTTCCATTGATAAAGTTCCTAATTGTGTTATTTTTTTAAGAAGAAAGTTCGTATATTCTGAAATGTCTTGTAATTTTATCACACAAATGATAAATAAATGCAGTAGGTATCAATTGAATGATAGAATAACTAAATATGTATGGAATTCTTCAAACTGCACTTAGTGTAATATAATGGTCGACTTATTGATTTTATTATTCTATTAGTTTTGTTTAATATTTTATTTTATACCTTCTAAGCACAGAAATAAACCCAACGCAAACAATCTGACTCAGGACTGTGTAATTCTTAACGGGTTTTTTAAGTCCAAAATCGACAGTCCATCTCTTCTATGAAATGCTCTTTATTAAACTACTAATTTGTTTTAAAATTAGCTGTTTTGATGAATTTTCCTTTACATCAATGAGTTTATATTTATTAAACTACTACACTTATGTTGCAAATTAGATCACCTCAACACCTAAGAGTGCCTCTTAGTTTCTAGACCCCTTAAATGAAAGGAATGAACAGGAGTAGACAAATATGGAGACAAATAATGTTAGTTATAGAAACACAAATCTAATTGCTGTAAAATCATCATAGGAAATACTATTATCTCATTTGCAAAAATGTTAATGATGATTCATTAACATTCTGTAATTTTTTTTATACAGAAAATTTTTAATCCTGAGATTGCCAGTTATTTTTAAAACGCCCTTGGATAAAAAGTCCAATTGTTTTTCTCTTTAGAGATTTAATTTGTCACACACACAGCGGAGCGGCGCGGCAGTATAAGCAAAATCTGTTATGTGTACCAGACACAGTTGATATTTGTAAAACTATTTATAAAAGAACAGTTATTTCTCTGTTGTAGCAATAACTGATTTAATCAACCAGTCATAGTTTAAAAAAGAATTTATATAAAATACCATAAATTTTATATTACCTAAACTCTTAGTATATTGTGTAGTTTGACATATCATTGATTAAATTGTAATCAAAATATGTACCATCCACCATTAACTAAAATTGTTAATGCTGTTTATTTGAATATTTATATATTAAAACTATATGTTTCGAGAGTATTACTTAATCATAACTCACCATAATAATTACAACACAAACAAAACTAGTTAATTTATGGCTAAGGAACCTAGAACTATGCTTAAGTAAACAAATCTAAAAAGAACAGGTTATGTTAGCCCTACATTACTCGGCTTAGTTTTAACTTAGGCTTAAGCTTATTAATGTTAGGCCCTAAGTTGTTTTTTTTTTATGTAATTTTACACTGGTAACAAGGGTTGGCTCCATACTTGTAAAAACATCATATTTATGTTGATTTCACTAATAATGTTGAAAAATGCAAAATTATTAAAATGATTCATCCATTATTACCAAAAAACTTTCAAAAATAATTGTATTTTATGTTTAAAATAAATTTTGTAAAAGACTCAAAATAAACATACACAGCACTGTGAATTGATTTTAACCTACAATGAACGACTACAAAGCCATGTTGAAACTTTCATTCATTTCTAGTGGTTGTCCAATACAAGTCTATCAGAGCTCGTTATACCTGTTTGATTGTAAATACATTGATTATATAAATAAAATTAGTACTAAGGAAGTGTGAGATAATCGAAACATTACTACTTTGGAAATTAGATTAAAAAAGAAAACGTTGCGAACTGTTTTTAGTTTTAGCATAATACTTAGTTGGTTGGCTTAGTTACGAACAGTCTGTAACAAGTGAAGTGTTGTGTAAAGTGCCAGACTTTGAACAACTGCTTGTTAATATTTGTTAAGTTGTTATTCTGAATTTAAAGTGATTTACTTCACATGTACAGTTTCATGTAAAATTTGATTCAACTATTATTTTTTTGTTTTTATTGATGAATTTTATTATAATAATTATTATTTAATTAAAAATGACTTATATAAACATTTACTGCATTTATTTTATTATATTTGTGTTAACATAAAATGTATTATTTTATATATCAATATATCAGTTGAATCGTCTTTCTCGTTTTCCTAATTATTTCAATTTTTTTTTTAGACAACCTGTTAAATATAAATCACAATGATTGTTGACAATTATTATATTATTCTTCATAAGATTTGTAACACATAATAATTAGGGGCCGGTGGAACAATTATTATACTAACCTTAATAATATTATAAAATATAATCAGGGCTGGTCAACTATTATATTTTCCTTAATAAGATTGTAAAACATAATCAGGGGCTGGTGGCCGATTATTATATTATTCTTAATAATATTGTAAAGCATTCAGTGGCCGATAAAATAACGTACTTTAGAACTGATTTTGTTATGTAAGAAAGTAATCAGAACAACTCTTACTTCAGTCTCTGGATGTACAAGGAGTCAAAAACCCAGATCAACATTTTTTCCTTCTTGAATTTATTTCGAAATAATACAATATTCATAAAATATCTTAAATAGTCATTAGTTCTTTTAAAAGCTAGTAATATAATAAATTGATTCTAGCACTGTAATGATATAAACATAATTTCAAAATGAGCTAATAAATTTATAACAGCTGATCAGCAAAAAACATTTTTTAAAATCACAATTGTATAATGAAAAAAAAAGTGTTTTTTTTTACACAGCCAAATTCAAAACTTGTTATAACTCAACCAGTAAATAAAAACTTCAGCACTTTGATATCATGAAAAGTACTATTTATTTAGCAAACCTAGGGTAGAATAAACTCAGAAATACATTTATAATGTGGTTATTAAGGTTCATTTTTTGATTTTTGCCAATTATTCTGAAAAGTAATTATTTTTACTTATAATTTTGCACACAGGTTTAGGTCATTTTATCTACATTTTGAAATGGCCGATATTTTGGTTTTTACTGATAGCTAATGAACTTAAATTTTAGCAGTGAATAACCATACATTTTGTTCAGGGTTTGAGAGGACCATAAGCAAAATTTGAAGAACTATTTTGAAAAAATCAAAAATTTGTTTTTTCTTAAAATAACAACCACTAAGTTTTGAATTACTTTCTAAGGCAAGCCTGTCTCCTGTCCATACAAAATCTAATATAATATATGTGCCCTATTAAACTCTAACCTATATATATTTAATTCATGAGGTATGGCCTAAATATGGTCATAGAGCCAATTTGATTAAAGTCAGTCCACACATTTGGGCTATAACACCTGAAAATTGTACATATTATTTTAACATAACACAGGCAAAGCTCGTTGACCAGTGTAGTTTATTATGAAATTATCAGCTTAGTCTAATAATTGAATTTTGTAAATTTCATTGTATTCTATAAGGACATTAAGAAACAGCATTAATCTATAGTTTTATTATTATATATTTTTCGGAAATTTGCCATCATTTGTGTGTTAAAAATCAAAACAGACGTAGGCTTAGTTTCATGTTTCTTTAGTTTTTAGTCACTTGATAACGGGAATTGATTCTTATTCCCGAAACGTTGTGTTTTGATTTTTAACACACAAATGATAGCAAATGTCTGAAAAATGTATAATAATAAAATTGAACTTCCATCATTAACAAATAACTTCAAACAGAGAATCTATAGTTGTTGAATAAGGTAAACAATATCAGCGACTTAGGAATTCTTATGTCACAGGTATTGCCATTTAACCATTGTTGCTAGATTTTAATCAAATATGACATGCTGAGAACCTGTTTATGACACAAGTGGACCGAGTTTCTATGATTAATTTTCACTTTGTGATTGACAACTTACCAAAATGATATTGTTACCAAAGTGATGATGTTTATTTAATGTTTTTCCAAGATTTTTTAATTATGTTGCAGGATTTTTATATCTCTCGTGGTAAACATTTTTATACACTTGTGGGCACAACACAATTATATTAGTTATATTAGTTGTTATTTTCTTGCTATTGTAAATAACTAATTATATATGTTTATATTATGATTCCTTACACCTTACAACCTTGTGCATTAGATTAGTTATGGGTTTTTTTTTTTTTTTTTTTTTTTTTTACAAAAATAGGAACTTAGGTAAATATTTTTTTAAATTGTATCTCTTTCTTATAGAGATTATAATTATAATTAAAAATTATATTATACAGAGTTTTCTGAGTATTTTAATATATAAAAGAATGTGTCTGGAATTTGTTTATGAAATACATTTCCAACATAGTCAAAGTAGGGTTATAATTTTGGGACTCAGGTTCTATCACTTGCTAATTTAATGGAATGCTAATTTAATGGAAATTGTGAAAATATAAACTTGTAATTGATTTAATAACAAATAACTGACCACATAAACACAGAACAATTATTTTTTGTACAAAATATGTCTACTCAACAGAAAATGATTTTTTCCCGCAAAATTTGTTGATAGGAAATTTTCATAGAAGTTACAGCAAATAAAAAATGCATAGACTAAATTTATGTTCTCAAAAACCACATAAGTTCACATCAAAAGTGTATTTTTATATGTTTTTTGATGGTGAAATACATTTTTTAAATGGTATAGTTATGTATGATATGATTTTTTAATATTTTGAAACATGTAAAAAGAATTTGCTGGTTAGTACACTTAACAAAGATATTTATGGCATAGATTTTTTACCTGGTTTGGAGAAAATCTCACAATTTTTCAATAAGCTAGAGAAGGCACAAAAATTATATTTCCCTATTGTGATTTTTTGTATATGAACTTTTAAAACCAATTTTTAACCAATTTACAATTGCAGTTTTTATAAAATATAGCAATTCTTAATTGTTCTACAGTCTTTGATTTTATTGTCCTTTTTTGGACCATTATGGGTTCATTATTTTTATTTTTATTTTTAATGTTAATGTTTGATAATATCAAAGTCCACATAGAAAACAAATGTTTGAGTTATAGAGCTGTTATAACTCTGTGGTCGCTTTATGATATTAAAATCTAGGAATTGTATACATAGAAAATGAAATTACATTTTGTTAGTGAAAGGGCACAATGTTGAAATTTATTTGTTTTATGGTGTGTTTGACATTTTAAAGTTTATGTATTTTACCCCTTGTAAATGAATTTTCAACAACTTTTTAGGGGTCTATTTTTTACCATTTTAGGAGTATTTTTGGAAACAGACATCTACAATAGATAAATAGCCCACAAACTTGAGTGTACAAATATTGTTTTCTTACATATTATGATGATAATCAATGTTTAAATCATTATATGTATTGTTTAATGCATAAAATGTACACATGTAGTAAGATTATTTATGATAATTATAGCTACTTAGAGTTGACCTTTAGAAGTACATTGTTTATTATTCAAAAATAGTAATTTGGTTTGAAATTGACTAGTTTTCAACACAAAGAACATTACAAAGCTTTTAATTATACATGCATTATCTTAACTGTTGAAAGTAAAACACAAATATGGATATCTTACCCTAAAAAGGATTTTCAAAACTACAATTAGAAAGTTGATTGTGTAATATAGGATATGTACATAGATTGGAGTAACTAGTTGGAAATATAGGTAGTTTTTGTGTAGTGACCTGTAGGCCTATTCAGAGTGGAACAAAAGGTCTTTGTACATCTGTTGATTGTAATACAGAAAATACACAAAAATTTAAATTGTATTGAATCTGAATTATATTTTAAAGGCCTGGTAATGTAGTTAAATAAAACAGCTGACAATCAAAGTTCGGGTAATTCTGAGCAATTACTTGGTCAACCCCAAACTTTTTCATATTTTACTACGGTCATAAGGATGTTCTCAGAAAGCAAGAAACATATAATTCAAGGCCCGCAAGGCCATCGTACAGGTTGCCGAGCGATAAGAAGGTTCAAAGTCCATGCGATAACAGTGGCTTGCGGGAAAATGTAGTTCACCTCTGGGTCTTAGGAGGTTAAGGTGGCGCTGTATTTTCCTTGTTTTATTTTTTTATCCTCTACTACATACCTTACTTCATAAGAATAAATAATGTTTTCTTTGCTGTAAATATGTAGGGCTGTATTATTATATGTCACGAAAGGTTTAGCCAGGTTATATATATAAAATCACCTGGCCAAACCTTCCGTACGTAAAGTTCGTCTTTGATGGGATAATATTTAACGGAAGAAACCGTTTCATTTTAGGTTTGCGAAATTGGGCTGTTAACTTAAAAGTAAACAATTTGACTAAAAGGT